>CM035179.1:5782105-5812097 GCA_020233015.1 Callinectes sapidus
ACATGGTTCTCCAAGGTTGGAAAAAAATAACAATTAAAAGTTATTTATTTGATTTAAATAATTTGAGGCACCTAGAGCCAGAGTGACGTAAGCGACACTCTGGCCGAAATTAATATTTTTATGCCATTGTCTTCCCCCACCTTCCTACTGTGGCGGGAAGCAGATTAGAAGTCATAATGTACACCGTAATAAGGTAGAAAATCCACCCAAATGAAGTTATCTGTAGACCCTTCGTGTCGCTGTGGAAGCAAGAGGATGAGCGGCTGGTGCCAGAGTGTCGTAACTCCCGCCGAGCACCCAGCAAGCCAATGAACGCACGCCATGCACGTCACGTGACATGACTGACAGACGCGCGCTTCCCTCACACCTCCTACCCACAGACACTCGGCCACCCTCCGCCAGCTCGCCACAACTGCATGGCACTCTGCCTTTCTTGTACACTAATACCCATGATTTTGCCATTATGGCAGACAACAACATGCCCCCTGGGGAGCCAGAACCCTCTAGGGGAAGGAAAAGGATGCATAATCCTGCAGAGTGGAAGAAAAACTTAGGTAAAAGACGAAGGAATATGGGAGAGGCATACGTGAGCAGGTCTACAGGCCGTCAAGTACAGGCGCGGTACTCACCTGCCGGATAATTTTCTTATTCTTTCCTGTTCTGTTATCCTAATGGACTATTTTCAGTTTGTTAGATGTTTGTTTCCATTTTCTGGCATTAAAAGGATTGCTATTTTTCTACTGTTGATCATTCTCTCCTTATTAGGTGTTTAGATTAAGAAGTACGTGCACGAGTGTCGCTTACATTTTTGCTTAATAGAATTAATACATCACTCAAGAAAGGCTTCATTGGTGGTGAATCATAATAACCTACATAATGTTGAAACAACTACACATAAGAACAAGAACAAACAATGCATGCATGCTTGATTCTCAAAATATTTGGTGTTTTTTTTTTCCCACAAATAAACCGGATAAAAAAGCACTTTTCCCACAAATAAACCGGATAAAAAAGCAATCATCCTTTCAGAATGCTTTTATATCACTGAATGCCCAGATACAGGCTGTAAAGTACATTAAATAACGAACATTTTGAAGCCAAGTCTTACTTCCTATCTCTATTAATTGAGGAGATATTGCATTCCGAGTGTTGCTAAACTTTGATCGCTTTTTTCTCCATTTCCTAGTTTCGGTGCTTACGTTACTCTGGCTCTAGGCACCTCATTTAATTAATCCTTAGTACTTTCCACCAATTACTTGTTTCAGTGATATGAGCTCTTTTTTTTTAATCAAACTTGCCCAGTTTTGCATAATACCATAGTTAAATATATATTAAATAAGATGAGTTTTTCACAAAAATCAGGTAGATAATAGTTAAAATTTAAATCATATTAATAAGAAATTCTTGAGGCTGCTATTTCTAGGTGACACTGCATTGTTGGTGGTGGATTCAGAGATAATGTAACTAGGTTTGTATGGGAGATTAACAGGTTGTTTGAGAATATGGTACTTAGAATGAGTATTCAGAAAATATTGTATGAAGAGATAGTAGTGCCAAACAATAACACAGAATACTTCTGTCTTTAAGAGGCATAGCTTGCTAGGCATTAATTGGTAGTATTGCTAGATACTTAGGGGAAGGGATGGTACATCCAATTGTAACAGTTCTTCTACTGCAAACCCTAATTGATTGTAAAACTAGTGAACTTTTCTTATGTTCATGTTATGTATTTTGACAGATGAATTAAAATTAAGCCTTTATAGCATCAGAGACCCCCATGATGACCACTCGTATTCAAGAGGCTCAGGCAGTGCTAAACAAATTGATAATGGTCAGAATGATTTCAAGTATGATGATAAACACTTGTATAGTATATAACATTGAATTATACAGTAAATAATAACTATGATTTTCAGAATTAACTCTTAATTGCATACTATATACCAAGGCTGTATATTAATTTACTTTAATTTTCTATTGTATCCCTTTGTTCATTAAAAACTCTCATTAAAAACTTGAAAGGTCAATGTGATGGAGCAGAGTTATGCAACAAATCAGCTACTTAAGTTAAATGGGTTGATTAAAAGAAATATAATATAAGGGAGGGTTGGATAGATAGTGTGAAAGAGACCGTTGTTGGAAGAGGACTAACATTGGAGCAAAGTAGAGTAACTGTGTGTGATATGAACAATAGAAGAGCATTTGTAAATGCACGAAAGTGGCAGGACACATTGATTGTTTCACATGCTGGGGGGGGGCAAACTGATGTGGTAGGAGAAAGTACTAATTATGAAGGGAAGTTGTTGATTGTGAAACAATGTAGTACCTTTTCCCCCTGGAGGCCAAAGGACCAAGATGGTGTGAATGTGGAGTTGAGTGTCTGGTCTTGGTTATCCCCCTCACTGGGAAATAGCCTTGGTATATAAATAGATAGATAATATAATGATATCTCTCATTTGTTATAGTATGTAATATTTGCAATTATTTAAAAAAATTAAGCCTGCCAAGAAACCTAAGTGCATCTACTTTTACCTCATAATGCATCAGTGCCTCATCTATCACTCTCTCATAGTCTTGCCACTGGCATGTATCCTTTTTCTTGAAATACATGTTTGCTGTTGTTAGTTTCCTCTCCACACAGAGTCATATCAACTCCTTCCACTTGCATTCCTTCCTAGCACCACAAGGCATGTGGATGAAATGAAGATGAATTAAGCAATTATGAACTTATGATGACCTTAATAGTGGTAGTGAGCTAATCTTAGCATTGGGTAATATTTGCTTAGATTAGGGGAGGTGGTGGTTAAATAATCTTAGCATTGGGTAATATTTGGTTAGGTTAGGGGAGGTGGTGGGTAACTAATCTTAGCATTAAGTAATACTTGGTGGTGGTGGTGGTTAACTAATCTTAGCACTGGAGTAATACTTGGTGGTGGGGAGTAAGGATGAGTAGTTGTAGAATGATCATAGAGATCTTCAAATTCATCAATCATTTTAATATTGTTATGATAAGTCTTGGAATATCTTTAATGGTTAATCTTCCTTTCAGTTAAAATGGTGCAAAACCAAATATACAGGCTTCAGAAAAATAAAGAACTTGAGGAAGGACCTGGTACAAACCCCACAACAACTTATAAAAAAAAATGTCACAATATTTTTATCATACATTTTTGGAATTGATCAAAGGACAGATTATTAAAGGTGTAAAAAGTAAGACCGGTATAAGATATGGGGTGCAGGAGAGGAAGTTTGCTTTAGCCATGTATTATCACAGTCCAAAAGCATATAGGTTCCTTAGTTAAGTTTTTCAGCTTCCTTCAGTTTCAACTTTGCAGTCCTGGCTACGTAAAATTCCTTTAAGTACTGGCTGGAACAAACTGACTCTGACAACCCTGAAGAAGAATGCAGAGACTTTGTCAAATGAGGATACTATTTGTGGCATTGTATTTGATGCAATGAGTATCAAAGAGTTTTTTCACTTTGACAAAGCCACTGACTCCATCACTGGAAGGGAGGATTTTGGAGAACATGGCAAGAGTCTCAGAAAGGCAAACCACTCACTTGTATTCATGGTTAAAGAGCTAGTTAAGAATTGGAAGAAGGTTTTAGGATATTTCTTTTATGCAAGAAGGATCATTACTTCAAAATTTAAAGAGCTGTATGAGGCACCAATAAAAAATGTTCAAGAAATAGGAATGAAAATTGTTTTCACAGTTTGTGATCAAGAAGGTGTGCATCGTTCCCTTTTTAATAGTGCACCGTTCCCTTTTTAATACTCTTGGTATGACGCCAGAAAATCCATCCTTTGAAATTGATGGTGAGAGGATACACTTCTTCTATGATTCACCACATCTTTTGAAAAGCCTCATTTTGAAAAAATGGGGGGGAAAGTAATTTCATGAGAATATATTCAGAAGTTTTCACAATTGATCATGGACAAAAAATAAGGCTTGCTCCTAAATTAACCAAAAGGCACATGTGTGAAGATGGCTTTTCAAAAATGTGGGTCAGTCTTGCGGCCCAAGTGATGAGTGGCACTGTGGCAGCAGGAATTAATTGGCCCGCGGTGCGGGCCAGCCACCCTTGGCTCTTCACGTCTGACAGCGTTACCGTCTAGTGAAGGAGCACTTGTTCCCATAATCATGTTCGCTTCATTCTTTTTTTATGCAAAAAACAACTTCTATACTACTAAATTATACCTTCTTCTTACCATACATGAAACTCAAATTATAATATCTAAGAGAGGAGTGCAGTGTTGACTATATAAAATAAAAATAAAGTAGTTTCATTGTTTCCCTTTATAAGTATGATATGAATAACCAAATTCATAGTAGGAAGATAATAATGACTAAAAAGAAAGGTTATTGAAAAAACAAATTTTCAAAGAAATATGAATCAAAGAAGCTTTATCGTGCCTGTTTAAACAGTGCGCTTCCAGAAGGCATACAGCAGTTTACAGCTAGGTCACCCAGAAGGCGTGCAGCAGTTTTGGAGTGTTATATTATGTGTACTGTACCCTACTGCAGGTATAACCATATTTTACTCCCATGTATACTGTATATGCATATTATACCATATTGTAGCCTATGAGTATGTGTGCGAAACAATATAGGCTGTTTACTGTACAGTACAGAACCGTATTGTACTCAATTTTCGATGTCCAGACTTTTTCACTTTCCGGACATGGCCCAGTCTGTATTAGTCCGAAAAAACGAGGGCCAACTGTATTTTTAGTCACTGGAACTTTGCAGCTCCAATGTACAGTACTCGTCAAAACCACCACCTTCCTACGTGGTCGTGTATTTATGGCGAAAAATAGAATGGTGTTTATGAGGGTGAAGTGATATTAGACAGAAGTACACGACCACCCTATGACGTCAGACCATACCGTCACTACAAGCTTGAGCTAGCAGGAAGTCGTCAGTGTGCCTCTGGCTGTCACATGGAGAGATTGTCTGTTGTGTGTTGCTCCCATAATCGACCCTGCTTCACGAAACTTTTTTGTGGTTTTGACTGCAGTATCACCATACTATGTCAAACTCTAAGGATTTGACTAGTGAGACAGTTGCTCAGATTGTTGGTCTGAAGGTGGCAGGCCATTCAATAACTGAAATCTGCCGGCTTACTGGTGTGGGGCGTACTAGTGTTAAGAAGTACTCACTTCTGTTTCGTGAGGGTGGCAGTGACAAACTCCCAAAGAAGAAACCTCGCTCTGGCCGTCCACGAAAGATCTCCAAACATGCTACAAACATTTTAAAACGAACAGTAGAGGCCACAACTTCGACCACAGCAAGGAAGTTGAAAGAAGAAAATGCTGGGGCCTTCCAAGAGGTGTCTGTACGAACAGTGTCACGTCGCTTGTATGAGTTAGGCTACAAGAGTCACAAGCCTACTAAGAAGCCTCTCCTTAGCAAGTTGCAGAAGGGCAAGTGAATTAAATTTGCTCGTAAATACAGACAGTGGGATGATGACGATTGGCTGTCAGTGTTATGGTCAGATGAGGCCACTTTTAATGTGACATGTAACAGGAATGCCAGAGTGTACCGCCGACATGGCAGTGATCCTCTCGACCCCCGCTACCTTGAAAGCACAGTGAAACACCCAGATTCACTTATGGTTTGGGGCTGCTTTTCTGGCCTTGGACTTGGCAAGTTAGTGGTACTTCCTAAGAACCTCAAAGTAAATGCAAATGTGTATTTAGAGCTCTTGGCTGACCATTTGCCAGAGTGTTTTGACATGTGCAGTGCCAAAGTATTCCAGCAGGATGGTGCACCAGCCCACACTGCCAAATCTGTGACACAGTGGCTCAGAGACTGTGAGGTACCCTTTATTGATGACTGGCCAGGTAACAGCCCTGATATAAACCCAATAGAAAATCTTTGGGCCATCATAAAGAAGGATTTACAAGGAAAAGACGTGAGTTCGGTTCCACGGCTAGAGGTTGAAATACGTGAGTGTTGGGAGAACATACAAGCAGATACCCCCAGGAACTTGGCTCTATCTCTTCCAAATCGACTGAAAAGTGTCATTAAGAGGAAGGGTGGACCAACAAAGTACTAATACTACAGGTAAACATTGTTTTTTTTATTTCATTTCTATTGTGACATTGTTTGAGGTTGTGGTCATAGGTGGGTGGTCGCATATTTTTGACTAGTACTGTACTCTTGATTGTAGACTGTATTGGTGTTACTGATGTATCAGCAGTAGAGGAGTAATGTGAAGGAGAGGTCGGATGTTTGTTTATTTGTGGTGCTGCAGCAGTAATACGGTCGGGTGCGTCAGCTGATCGGGGAGGCTGTTTTGAAAAACTAATTTAGTTTTAGCTGCTTGCCACTTTGATATTGTTCTTTGATTATGGCTTCTCAAAAAATTCCAAGATTTCCATAATGAATGCTAATATCTTTATTATTGGTGTTTTCTACGAGCTGTGGCAGCGTCCATACAACTGCACACCTCTGATTGCTTTGGCAATGTCACCTGCATTTCTTTGTCCTTGTCGCTGCTGCTGCTTTCCTTGGTGCCGACCACCTCGGCAACAATCTCTTTATTGGAAAGTATCTGGTATCCTGGATCACTCACATTTTCTTCCAGCCAATTTTGAACATCATTCATGGTGATGTGACTCTCTCCTGCTTAATGCAACACACAGTAGAAGTTACTAGCTTCAAAACCATCAAAGTCATATTCAGAGTCAGCATCCATTAAAAGTTTCTTCCAGGCATTTGCCAAGGTAGATATATTCAGATCTTTCCAAGAATTAGCAAAAGTTAAAGATGGCAGACTTAATGGTGTAATTCTAAATGTTTTCAAGTGTGCGTAGTCCTCTGGTGTCGTTTTCTTTATATTCCTCATTCTCAACAACCACCATAACTTCATTTAAATAGCATCGTTGATACCTTTTCTTACTTGCACTAATGACACCTTGGTCCATTGGCTGGATGAGTGATGTGGTGGTTGCAGGCAAATACATGACACATATTCTGCCATCAGCACTTACAAGCTTGTTGGCACTGGGATGGGCAGGTGCATTATCTAAAAGGGGTAGAGCTCTTACATCATCAGGGTGAAGCTTCAACTCATTCTCCTGGTATCTTTTTACCTCTGGCACAAAATGCTTATGAAACCAGTCAGAGAAGATGGAAGCATTAAACCAAGCTTTCTTGGAGTGGTAATAGTGAACTGGCAAGGTAAGCATGTGATCTTTCAGTGCATGAGGACGAGCTGACTTGCCAACAACCACCAACTTGTGTCGATGCATACTGTCAGCGCTGGCACAACAAAGTGCTGAAACCCTTTCCTTACTCATTTTCTTTCCTCTTATCACTTCTTCATCCTTAATTGCCTGAGTATTATTTGGCAGAGAACACCAAAACAAGTCAGTTTCATCGGCATTATACATCTGAGACATAAGAAGACCTTCTTTCTAATCAGCTCATTAAGTTTTACGCGATAAACCTTGGTGCCTGCAGTATCTGCACTGCCGGCCTCTCCCCTCAGTTGTGTATCACGCAGGCCATGCCTGTTACGGAATCGCCACAACCAACCATCACTAGCACTGCATTCAATACTGAGATGCTTTCCAATTTGTTCACATGCATTTTGTATGCTTTCAGAAGTTACTTGAGTACCACAGGCCTTTTGCTGTACATACCACTTAAACACAGTTTCATCCAACTCCTGATTACCACCAGTCTTCATATGCTTGTGTGCTACTACCAAACCAGACTTGCTAGAATATCCATCAATTGAATACTTGATAGCATATTCAGTAAGTTTAGATTTTGCTTTAAGAATATATGAAACTGTTTTCTTTTTTTTTTTACACCATATTCCTCATACACACATTTCACTGATGCACCACTCTCCAACGATTTGATCAGCTCAAGCTTCTGTGCTACAGTTAAATTCACCCTTTTCCTCTTTTCTACTTTTCCTCCAGATGACATGGTTGTAGAAGATTATGATAATTTAAGCACAACAAGGTAAAAAAACATGGAATATTGAGCAACAAGTGTTGATACACTGCTGGATGTAAACAAACTGACCGCAGTCAGCAGAGATCGTGACCTGTATTGCCTTTGCACATCTCCATCTGTACCGCGGGACTTTCAAGTCATCCGTTGTTTCTGAAATCCATTACATTGAGGTCAGTTAAATCGAGGGATGAGTGTATAAATATATATACAGTGGTACCTCTTTATTCAAACTTGATTCTTTCTTTTTTGGCCATTTTAATTGCAAAAATTTGAATTAGGAAGCAATTTTTACCAATTAAATTAATATAAAAACATTTAATCCCTTTCAGTTTATTCTAAATAAAAAATACTACACACAACCCCCAGCTATTGCGAGAAATTGGCCCCTTAACATTGCCGCAATAGCTAAAAACGCAATAGACATTGTTAAGAAGTAATGGAAAAAAATAGAATTGGTCCTAGCCCACCAGAGTGGCAACATGATTAACATATTGGCACCTTGTTTTCTCCTCATCTCATCATAATTCATAGATATCGTTCACATTTTGAGAGTATAAAGTAAACACAGACGTAAAATGCATAAAAAAATCAGCCATAACAAGACTTATTTACTTCGTTGTGAAACTTCTGAGTCACGATGAAGATTAAACAGGCCTCCGCTGGGTCCCTGCCTCACTCTCATGCACTAAATATTGGAAGAGATCCCGTAGTATTAACCCCCTCCCCCTCACTCTGTCCCTATCCACTCCTATTCAATACACAAACAGACCAAGTAGGCCACCCCACCCACTCCCTCCCTCCTCCAGCCACTCACCATCCTCTCTCCATCTCCTCCTTTCTCTCTTTTATTAAGTAAAATATATTCTCGCAGTATCATTTCCAACAGGAATTATTTCAAGAAAAGTATAAATTATTGTACAAAACTTCAAATTATTGTATTATCTTAGTTTGCGCAAATGACAATGATATTTAACAATTCATTTTTCATTGGTTGTTTCTCCTCCTTTCTCTCTTTTATTAAGTAAAATATATTCTTGCAGTATCATTTCCAACAGGAATTATTTCAAGAAAAGTATAAGTTATTGTACAAAACTTCAAATTATTATATTATCTTAGTTTGCGCAAATGACAATGATATTTAACAATTCATTTTTCATTGGTTGTTTAAAGTGTTAAATATATATTCATTAGGAAATAGGTTTGCCAGTGACCAGAGTAGTAGGCTGCATTGACTGGGGTGATAAGTAGGAAGTCACCAGAGTTGGGACCAGAGTAACAGAGACAACTAGGGGCCGGAGTGACTTGAAAGCCGTTCATGAATCACAATAGAGAGACGTGTTCATGGCGGAGAAGTGGAAGCGAGACTGGCCTACTTGCGGGTAGGCGGTGTCAGCCACCACATGTGTTTGCGTTCGGATTAGAGGCTAAAATTTGTTCGCCAAATGTGTTCAGATTGGGAAGTGTTCAAGTCAAAGGGTGTCCAAATCAAGAGGTACCACTGTGTATATATATATATATATATATATATATATATATATATATATATATATATATATTGTATGCATGTGTGATTGTGTAACTGATGTTATATGGGTGGCGTAAAAGAACTTACATGAGACATCCGATAGCCACTCAAGGAAATGTCGCATTTAATTGAAAAGAAACATAAATTATATATTTTAGGGAGGATTTTGGACCCAGAATCAATGTGAAAACATGTAAAATAAACAAGCGTAAAATGAGAGGTAGCTGTATAAATATTTGCGAGAAAATATGCTATTATAGCTATTTATGTGGTCGTCAAGTAGGCTCCACGAATCTGTGTGAACCTGGGTGGATATGTACCAACATTACCAAACATTCTAACTAGTCCTAACCTTACTTTCTAATTTTAACCTAACCTAACATGCTAACCTAATATAACCTAATGAAACCTAACCCTACTTACTTATTTTTAGTTTGCAAAGGATGATTTATTAGAAGAAATTCTAATACAATATCCCCCTGCTATTCGCGGGGATTACATTCCATACCCTCCCACAAATCCTGAAAATCCGCTAACTATTGATGCAGTTTTAAAACGACTCTGTATAATAATATATACGGTATAATATGCTTCCCAAACACATTCTAAAGACAGTTCTACTAATTAATACAGTAATAATGTAGTAATATGTAGTAATGATAAATTAGATAAATTTAGCCTCTTGCCCATGGAGATGCTTGTGATGTTATGTTTTCTGCAGCCAATCAGCAGGAAGGAGAAACGAAAGCTCATAACTGACATTATTTTAAAATAATTTACCAGTTATACTGTATCACCTCTCTTTTCTAATTTTCTTTATTTTATATCAATTGACATTGTTATTTAAAAGTTATTAACCAGTTATACTGTATCATCTCTCTTTTCTATTTTTTTATTCTATATTAACTTACATTGTTATTTTAAAATTATTTACTATAGTCAAACCAGAATGTACTGACCCGTAAGGTGTGACTGGCCATGGTGACAAATCTCGAATCAAAACATACATCCCCTTGCCACTCAGTCTTCTACTCGTAGTATTATCAACAAACCATGTTCTAAGGATGGTCTAAAATGTTTAAAATAACAGATGATATGATCAATTATTTGATATCAAGAGAGATACAAATACATATATGAAAACGCGGCATATCAGGTGAGGCGACGTTGCCACTGACCTGAGGTGGGATTATCCGAGGGAGAAGGGGGGTGAGTGAGGTCGCCGCGCCCATATATACCGGGTCACTTTCTATCTGGTCGCCACGATGGAAGGACACCACTCATTATATTAATATGACTGTGTATCTCACGGGAGCATAGAAAAGAAAAATATATATAAACTACCAGTTTCATTTGCACGTATACAATAAATATCTTGAATGTTTTTAATGTACTAATGGTATAATTAGCTACACGTATCATCGGATCTCGCACACCTTTTTTTTCGTAGTTATGCTTTAAATAAATAGGAGAAAGGTCCTCATTCCGTTTTCTTTGAAGTAATAAGATATGTGGCAGCGTCGCACAGGTGGCAAAACACACCTTACGGGTCAGTACATTATGGTTTGACTATAGTTAAGGTAAAGTAAAGTGGGGGGCTTACGCTGTATCAGCACGTAGCTGCGGGCGCTCATCTCCCGTCTCCTTGGCCTTTGAGCCTGTGGTGGAATAGTCCCTTACCCCGGGACATGGGGCCAGCATGGAATCCGGGTTTCCACAGTTTACCTTCCCTAGGTTGCCCTAGGTACCCATTTATCGACCAGTGAAGGATGAAAACCTGGGTGGGGTCCGCGCCGTCCTCGTCCGGGATCGAACTCGGGCCCACGGATTCGTAGCCAGACGCGCTAGCCACTGCACCGTGGCGGCGCTAATATAGTTAAGGTGAATGTGAGCATTTGTCTGCAAAAGAATGGCCTAAGAAATTCACGAAATTGCTGAAATTATGAAAAAATTCCACGAGTATATGGGGCCGCGAACGGTGAACCGCAAATAGGTGAGGGTATACTATACTCTATATAAGGATAATAAGATAATAAGAGAGAAGGGAGAGTATAGGCAGAAACTAGAACCATACCAAAAGCACTCCCCCACATTAAAAACATGTTCTGTGGTAAGTACTCTATCACCTTGCATTGTTTATTTGATAGTGATGGAGAAAGCTTAGAGTCTAACAGACATGAAGTAGGAGTAAAGCAGTGGGAAGTATATATTCTAAGACACTTTTCTTTTCTACACTTTCTGTGAGAAAAGGCATTTTCAGTGGCATCCATCCCAACCGCCCTACACCCGAACACCTTCCAGAGCACGACCGCTTGCGTCCGGGTGAAACATGGACAAATGTGCTGAAGGCTGCGAAAAAGGTGCCAACTTTTCCAGTTTTAAATCAATAAAAACTTCTATTCTGAGGCGCATAAAGATATGATAAGTAGTATTATGTAAGCAAAATAAATGTAGTAACTTTTTTCTGATACTGAAATTCAGAGGAATTCTCCATGCTGTTAGAATTTAATGCATGACATTGGGCCTACATTCTCGGGTGCAGCTAGACCCCGAACAAAGTTGCTGGTTGGCTGCGAGACTCACACTTCCTCATACTGATTTTTTCAAAGCCTTGTGATTCCGACTTAGACTTTCAGTTGTGTGAACCTTTTGTATTTTATGGGTTTTCAAAGTAAAAGTACTTGTAAAATATAAAGATGATAGAATATTTACAGAGTTGCTTGCTAATGACATAGGTTTATAACAATCATGTGGAAGATTTGGTTATATTTTTTATGGTGGTGCTCCGAAAACTTTGGACGAATGAACACAGCCTTACAGCCAGGCAAGCCGCCACTGGCCGCCAGTCATCTCTTGACTCTCTCCCACTCCACTTCTCCCAGTTCAAAGGACAACATAGCAGAAATGTCTCAACAAACGTAAGTACTGAATAACAAGCAATCACTAGTGGTATAATGCCTTCTTTGGCATTTTGTGCATTAATGGTTAATGGGTATATTGCCTGTATTACTTAAACTATAGGAAAATGTGATAGGACAAGCGACACCCAGGACCTTCAGGGCAATATTTTTTCTTACCCCTAGTATTTGGTCCCAAATACCACCACAGGAGCTCCCCTAATACTAAACTCCTTCTTACACTTTATATATTCATGTGTGACATCTGGAGGGCACAACTGATAGCCAGGAGCCATTACCAGCTGTTGAGCAGGACCCTGGTGGCCCTCCATCACCTAACCCCTCAACTACACACACCGTTGTTGCTCCTGTCGCACCTCCAAGAGGGACCACCACGATCATCACCCGCTGGACCACCACCACCACCATCCACTGTTATGACACAAGCCCTCAGAACATGAACAAGAAGAATTAGACCAGAGAGAGAAGAGAAATTTTAGACACTTTAAAAAGTATGAATAAAGCAATGCAAAGAATAAAATATAATATGATAAAATGAAGTTTTTTTATTTGGGGGATGGGGCTTGAATGTAAATCAATATCATAATTAGTTTACCACATATTACTATCAAAAGCTCCAAGTATTAAATAAAACAAAGTCCTTATCATAGGGTCAGTCTTTCCAAGTCCTTAGTGAGAAAATCAGCAATTAGGCCACATCGAGAAACAAAAAGTCAGGAAATCAAAGAAAACAAGTCTGATATCATCTATGCAATTTGTTTATGTTTTCTTTTCCATGCTAAATATATTTGAGATCCCTTAAAAACATTCCCTCAAATTTTTACTCCTCAAACTTTTTTACAATGCTAACCCTGCCTTGGAGAGTCTAACCCTCTGAGGAGTGAGGAATAGTGATTAATTAAAAAGTCAGCAGCTTTAACCAAGCCTGATGTCCAGTACAACTTCTTGTCATACAGTCATGGCTAATAAGTACACTTTCATAGTTGCTAATTTCTGATGTAATTACCTACTTAATATATCACATAAGCTATGAATAATTTAAAAATGATAATGGTTTCTTGTAAAAACCAGTTCTAAGTTATATGGTTAGATTAGTTTCTTTAATTTTAAAGGTAAAATTAGGTTAGTTTATTGTCATTAAAAAGTTAAGATTTCCACAAAAAGAAACTATCTAAATTTGAAAAAGCATTGAAAATTGACTGGAAAACAAACTTGTCCTGAAATGTAGCAAAAGTTTATTCTGGCTTGGGACGATATCAATCCTCTGCTGTGTGGTGAAATGAGGACGCCTCAGCGGCGCGCAGCGTGATCCAGCGAAAATGAAGAGTACGACAGTTTTTTCGGCCGGCAACGAGGGAGATTCATCTGACAGTGTTGCTATCATTTTCAGTGGTCTCATACTTCTCAAAGGCAAACAGGTGTTCTGGTAAAAGACGCCACTGAAAACGCCTAAATTACTTAGTATTTATAATAATTTAAAATTTTACCCTTGGCCCTTCTCCTGGGGGCACCAAACTTAAAAGAATAAATAAATAAAAAAATAAGAATGCACCAGTGGGTTTTCAATAGGTTAGATGTTTATATGTTAACACCTAACATATAAAGTTGATTTCATTAGAATACATCAATGGCAGTGTATGCAAAGAACAAAAAACTGGAATTTTTCCCAAAAGTTGAAGAATTTTTCCCTATATCTAGAGAAATGAAATTTTCATTATGGTTTCCCACAGGCAGGGGTACTCATTTTGTGTTCTAAACGTCAAAATACAAATATGTGCATTTTTTTTATTACTTAATACCAGATTTTTTCCATCTCAACCGTTTATTTAATGACTAGAAAGAGGTCCAACCCTGTAAGTCCGTCAGCTCAACTTTATTATATAAAAATACGGTTTGTTTGTTGTCACTGTCGTGGT
The DNA here is from genome assembly GCA_020233015.1 of Callinectes sapidus. Lineage (NCBI taxonomy): Eukaryota > Metazoa > Arthropoda > Malacostraca > Decapoda > Portunidae > Callinectes > Callinectes sapidus. The sequence goes on from CM035179.1 coordinate 5,796,441, forward strand.
CGCCTGCTGGTCGCCCAGCCAACCTTTTCCCTACGGAGCGAACTCAGAGCTCACAGACTGATCTTCGGGTAGGGCTGAGACCACATCATACACTACACACCGGGACAGCGAGGCCACAACCACCTGAGTTATCCGTACCTACTTACTGTGACCGCGCCCGGGACACTTGTGCTTTGGGGCAGGTAACGAAACATTATAATATTGTTAACATATTATATTTTCATCACCGCTCACTCTATCTACCTTACAGATAGTCACCTTAACCTCGAGATGAGGCAAATTTGTAGTAATAAGAATGTGAACCAATCCAGAGGAAAGGGGACTTATCCGGACTTACATAAGCATTGTGGATTAGTACGTGTTCATAGCTTCTATCATAATTACAAGAACTATTGAAACATACCTGGGCATATGCAGACGCTTGTAACACCCCTTACTCTCCTGCAAATCTTTCGGTTCATGAATGAAGGATGAAAACAAGATTCACTCCAGCACCTTTCCTCTCCCCTGAGCTTGAGCTTGAGCTTGATGTACAGGTGACCTGTGTTTGTAGGTCAAGCCTTTTTAACGGCTGATTCCTGTAAAAGAAAGAGAAAAAACAAGGGAGAAAAAAGACAAGGAAGGTGAAGATCAGCATATCTTCAGTCCTACTAACCACTCCTCATACTCCACATTTTTTCAAGAAACATTTTTTACGGCATCAATCATTCTTGCTGTGGTGTCCCCACACAGCCCCAACAGCAACACCATCCATTCCCTACCAGTCCTTTCAACCCTATCATTCTCTTCATACCCCATCTCAGCCAGAACTATCCTCATCATGTCCCTTCTCTCGCCGTCATACTTGTCACACTCCAGCAATACATGCTCCACCGTCTCATCCTCCCCCATGTCACACTTCTGGCACACCTTGCTACCTGACTCAGACCATCTATAGTTTCTTACATTCACATCCATACACTGTGCCCTGGCTCGAAAGAGAAGATCACTACCCAGGCTTCCATCATACCACCTTTCATACCCTGGTGTCCCTTTTTCCGTGTACAATTCTAAAGTGTCCTTTCTCTCCATCTCATTCCTCCATTTGTTCAGGCCTACACGTCTCACTTCTTGGTCTATCACTTTTTCCCACTTTCGCAAATCCAATTCATTCCCTTCCCCACTGTCATGCCGCATTCTCCATTCATACTCGCCCTGTCTTCTCTCACTCCGTCCATATGTCCATATGATTTGCATGTTACTCCTGTCTACCATTCTCATGCATCTCTTCATCCATCTACTGTTCCTTTCACGCCACAAATACACCTTCCGTGCCAGTCTTGTGTCTTCCATTCGTTCAAGTCTAACCTTGTATCTAAGAGTTGCTTTCATATATCTCTCCCTAAATGTGCTCCATCCCATGTCCCCTCTTAGTGCCTCTACAGCTGCATACCTAGGTGCATTCAGAGCCATTCTTGCCACTCTATTCTGTCCTACAGCTAGCTTTTCTATCTCACTTTCATTCCATGGGACCACATTCATGCCATACATTACACTTGGAACAGCCACACTCTTCCATACTTCCCGCAACACATCATACTTGCATGCCCTCATCCTTGCTGCACTCCCCATTCGACCACCCCACTGATTCATCTGACTTATCTTTTCATGCTTCATTTTTTCGCAACCATCTACACTCATACATACCCCAAGGTACTTGTACTCACACGTTTGCTCAAGCTCATTTTCTCCCAGTCTCCATGTAATATTATCCTCATCCTGTGACCTATTTACAATCATCACTTTACTTTTTTCGCTACTAAATCTAACCCCAAAGTCTCTACCATACTGACCTACAATGTCTAACAAACTCTGGAGCTCATTTGCACTCTCACTCATAACAACCACATCATCAGCATACAGCAACAAGCCTAGCTTGTCAGTACCCACTTTCACTCCTGCATTTATTCTTCTCATTCTGACAGCTAATTCTTCTGTGTATAAGCTAAACAAGGTTGGGGACAAAATACATCCTTGCCTAACACCTCTTTCACTCCTTACCCATTCTTTTTCTATATTTCCTAGTCTATATTTTGCTCTAGTGTTCTGATACATACTTCTCACAATGTTTACTATCTTTTCACTCAAACCAACCTTTTCTAGAACTTTACACAGCATCTCTCTACTCACCCTGTCATAAGCTTTCTCAATGTCTAGGAACCCAAGGTAGAGCTTTCGTCCTTCACTTCTTTTTCTTTCTATCATCTCGTTTAGCACAAAAATGTTATCCTCTGCTCTCCTACCTATGCGGAAGCCATTCTGCTCGTCACCTAACACCCTATTTCTCTCAATCCATTTACACAGTCTTTCATTCAACACTGCACTGAAAATCTTCCCTACTGTATCTGTTAGGGCAATTGGCCTATAATTTCTTAACTCTTTCTTACTTTTATGCCCTCCTTTATGCAACAGAGTCACTCTACATTCATTCCACTTCTTCGGCACTTTTTCTTTCCTCCACACTCGGTTAAACACATCAGTCATTCTCTCAATCACAGTCTTTCCCCCATTCTTGTACATTTCATATGGTATCTCATCTAGTCCTGCTGCTTTTCCATTCTTCTGTCTTTTCACACACTTCTTCACCTCATCTATACTAATCCATTCATCCAGGGCTTCTGCATCCTTTCTATCTAACGTTAGATATTCACTTCTTGCATCAAATACCTCACCCACACCTCCTAAATTCTCCCAGAACATTTTCACAGCCTCTTTCATTTCTTCCTCATCACTTACATAGCTATCATTCACTTTCAAATCTTTCACACCTTCACTCTCAGTTATGTTCTCTCCCCTCATGAATCTGTACCATTCACGCCCACCTTGTAGACCCTTCTCTTTCAGAGCTTGGATTGTACTCTTCTCACACTTCACTTTCGCATCTCTGATCTTTCTCTTCGTCAGCCGCTGCTGCCTCACATACGCTGTCCATGCACTCTGGCACTCCACTTCCGCTTCCTCACTTTCATGTCTCTTTTTTTTCAGCTGTCTACACTCCCTATTTAGGTTCTTCCTGAGTCTTCTTGCTTCCTTAATCTCCTCATTCCACCAAGGCTTATTTTTCCTTTTTTTCCCACTCATCCTAACATACCCTATTTTACTAACACCTGCACTCCTGACATTTTCAATCAACTTTTCATTCAGCTCATCCACATCCTGTACACTTTCAATATTCCACATTTTTTCACTCAAACATAGCTGAAAATTTTCCCAGTTTCCATCCCTCAATCTCCACTTCCTCTTTTTTTCCTTTACTTTCACCTCACTTTTTCTACCTACCATGCATTCCACAACAAGCATATTATGATCAGACCCAACATCAATCACTCCATCCTCGTCTATCCACATCCGGGCCACACTTTCACGCATCTTTCCATTCACCAACACATAATCAATCGCAGACTCTTGGTTTCTGGCAGACCACGTCACGCGTCCATCCGCCAACGTCTGATTTAGATTTTCTAAGTTCATTTCATCTATAAATTCAGCAAGCATCTCACCATGCCGATTCATTCGCTCACCTAGTATACCTGAATGTGCATTCATATCTCCCATAATCATCACTTTTTCTCCAGCATACTTTCTCATAAACCTCCTCAGTACATCATACTTCATGCCATTTTCTCTAGCTGCTCTGTCACCCTCTACTGTCATATACGTATACTACAGCTACCACCAAACTTTCATGCTTATTATGTTCTCCAGCATACTCCACTCTCAAAGCTAGAATATCCTCACTCATGGCACTACTTCCTAGATCTAACTCTTCTACTTTAAGGTTACTTTCCTTTCTATGAAGGAAAGCTACCCCTCCTCCTAGTTTCTCCTGCTTCTTACGTCCCTTTCCTATCATCACATACTCATTTCCATCTACCATCTTTTTTTTTTTTTTTGCTTGGTCTTGATCTTGATCTTGATCGTGATGTTACAGGTGGCTCGGGATCACTTGATCTTGATCTTGATCTTGATCTTGATGTTACAGGTGGCTCGGGATCGCTCCAGGGCCAGGCCTTTATATCGGCAGCTCCTGTAGAAAAACTAAACAAACAGACAGACAGACAGGAAAAAAAGAAAAAAAGAAAGAAACAGTATCTTGCACATTAATTTTCTGTACATCTGACACGCCACATTTTTTCCAGGAACTCCTTCACAGCTTCAATCATCCTTTCATTCGTCTCTCTACACAGTCCCAGCAGCAACACCATCCATTCCCTTCCTGTCTTCTCCACTCTCTCATCCCAACTATGCCCTAACTCAGTCAAAATCACTTGCATCATCTCCATCCTGTCTCTTTCATACTTCTCACACTCGAGTACCACATGCTCCACCGACTCATCCTCTCCCATGTCACACATCTGGCACACTTTGCTGCGGGACTCAGACCATCTATAATTTCTTTCATTCACATCCATACACTGTGCCCTAGCTCGAAAGAGAAGGTCACCACCCAGGCTGCCATCGTACCACCTCTCATACATTGGGGCCTCTTTCTCTTTGTACCATTCCATAGTGCTCTTTTGTTCCATGCCATTCTTCCATAATTCATTCCCATACACTTCACCTCTCTGTCTATCTCATTCTTCCATTTCCTCACATCCCATTCAGCTCCCACTCTACCTCCTTTTGTCAGGATCCATTCACGTTCATCTTGGTTCCTCCCAGCCATCCTCATCCCCCACACCACTTGCAATCCATTCCTCTCTGTCATCCGCATGCATCTCTTCCTCCATTTGCTTCCACTCTCATTCCACAGATACACCTTTCTTGCTATTCTTTCATCATCCATTCTTTCCAACCTAATCTTATACCTGAGTGTTGCGTTCATCACTCTTTCCCTAAATGTGCTCCAGCCCATGTCACCTCTCAGGGCTTCTAAAGCTGCATACCTTGGTGCGTTCAGTGCCATCCTAGCTACTCTGTTCTGGCCTACTTCTAGCTTGTCAATTTCATTTTCATTCCAAGCAGTCACGTCCATACCATACATTATGCTAGGCACAGCCACATTCTTCCATACTTCTCTCAGTACATCATATTTACTCGCTCTCATCCTTGCTGCACTCCCTAATCTTCCAACCCATTGGTTAGCCAAGCTAATCTTTTCATTCTTTACTTTCTCACATCCATTTGGGCTAACCCACATCCCCAGGTACTTATATTCTAGTACCTGATTCAGCTCATTCACTCCTATCCTCCATGTTGCATTGCTTTCATCCTCTGACCTATTCACAATCATAACCTTACTTTTCTCACTACTAAACCTAACTCCAAAGTCTTTCCCATACCCATCCACTACATCCAGTAGACTTTGCAACTCATCCGCTGACTCACTCATGACCACTATATCATCTGCATACATTAGCACACCTATCCTGTCATTCCCCACTCTTACTCCTGCATTCAACCTTCTCATTCTGGCTGCTAACTCCTCTGTGTATAAGCTGAAAAGGGTTGGTGACAATATGCATCCTTGCCTAACACCTCTTCACTCTTCACCCAGTCTGTTTCTATGTCTCCTAACCTATACTTCGCTCTCGTGTCAACATACATGCTACGCACTATGTTGGTTATCTTTGCACTCACCCCAATCTTTCCTAACACTTTGCCTAGCATTTCTCTATTCACTCTGTCATATGCTTTCTCTATATCTAGAAAGCCTAGATATAGTTTACCTCCATCCTTTCTTTTCTTCTCTATCATCTCATTCACCACAAACATGTTGTCCTCCGCTCTCCTGTTCACACGAAAACCATTCTGCTCCTCACCTAACACTCCAGATCGCTCAATCCATTTACACAGTCTCTCATTCAACACTGCACTGAACACTTTACCTACTGTATTTAATAATGCAATTGGCCTATAGTTCTTCAACTCATTTTTACTCTTGAATCCTCCCTTGTGCAACAGAGTCACCCTACATTCATTCCACATTCTTGGCACTCTCTCCTCCTCCCATACCTGGTTAAATAGCTCAGTCATTCTATCAATCACAACCTCCCCACCATTTTTGTACATTTCATACGGTAATCCATCTGGACCTGCTGCCTTCCCATTCTTTTGCCTTTTCACACATTTCTCCACCTCCTCCCTGCTGATTCTCTCATTCAGTTCATCTGCATTCTTCCTCTCCAGTGTCACACATCCTTCTCTCACCTCAGAAACTTCACCTACTCCTCCAATCTCTTCCCAGAACTCCTTAACCACCCTTCTTATGTCCTCCTTTTCTGTCACCAGTGCCCCATTCACCTTAGGCTCTCCACATTCTCACTGTCAGGCATCCTTTCACCCCTCAAGAATCTATACCATTCCCGGCCACCTTCCACACCTTTCTCCCTCAGGGACTGGATCACATTTCTCTCACATCTAACTTTAGCATTCATTATCTTCCGTTTCACCACTCGCTGCTGGCTCACATATGCTGTCCATGCATTCTGGTATTCTCCTTCGGCCTCCTCACTCTCATGCCTCTTTCTCATTTGCCTGCATACTCTATTCAGTCTCTTTCTCTCTCTCCTGGCATCCTTGATCTCCTCATTCCACCACGGCTTGCATGCACGCTTCCTAGCACTCATTTTCACGTAACCTATCTGGCTGGTTGCTGCTTTTTTTACATTCTCAACAAACCTATCATTCACCTCATCCACATCATTCAAATGTTCATTGTCCCAGCTTCTCTCACTCAAGTCTACCTGAAAGTTCTCCCACCCTGCATCTCTTAACCTCCACTTTCTCCCCTTAGTATTTGCATTCTTTCCCTCTCTTCCATACAGCTTACACTCAAGCACCAGCATGTTATGGTCCGAGACAATGTCGATCGTTCCATCCTCATCAATCCACATGCGGTCCACAATTTCACGCATTCTCCCATTCACTAGAATATAATCAATCGCTGACTCCTGGTTCCTAGCACACCACGTTACACGTCCTTCTGCCAGGGTCTCATTTAGATTCTCTAAGTCCATCTCATTCACAAATTCATCAAGCATCACACCATTCCTATTCATTTGTTCACCTAAAATGCCTACATGAGCATTCATATCTCCCATAAATAATCACTCAAGGATAGCTTGAGCTTGAGCTTGAGGTGCAGGTGACCTGTGTTTGCAGGTCAAGCCTTTTTAACGGCTGATTCCTGTAAAAGAAAGAGAAAAAAACAAGGGAAAAAAAAGACAAGGAAGGTGAAGATCAGCATATCTTCAGGCCTACTGACCACTCCTCATACTCCACATTTTTTCTAGAAACATTTTCACGGCATCAATCATTCTTGCTGTGGTGTCACCACACAGCCCCAACAGCAACACCATCCATTCCTTGCCAGTCCTTTCAACCCTATCACTCTCTTCATATCCCATCTAAGCCAGAACTATCTTCATCATGTCCCTTCTCTCGCAGTCATACTTGTCACACTCCAGCAATACATGCTCCACCGTCTCATCCTCCCCCATGCCACATATCTGGCACACCTTGCTACCTGACTCAGACCATCTATAGTTTCTTACATTCACATCCATACACTGTGCCCTGGCTCGAAAGAGAAGATCACTACCCAGGCTTCCATCATACCACCTTTCATACCCTGGTGTCCCTTTTTCCTTGTACAATTCCAAAGTGTCCTTTCTCTCCATCTCATTCCTCCATTTGTTCAGGCCTACACGTCTCACTTCTTGGTCTATCACTTTTTCCCACTTTCTCAAATCCAATTCATTCCCTTCCCCACTGTCATGCCGCATTTTCCATTCATACTCGCCCTGTCTTTCCTCACTCCGTCCATATGTCCATAAGATTTGCATGTTACTCCTGTCTACCATTCTCATGCATCCCTTCATCCATCTACTGTTCCTTTCACTCCACAAATACACCTTCCGTGCCAGTCTTGTGTCTTCCATTCGTTCAAGTCTAACCTTGTATCTAAGAGTTGCTTTCATATATCTCTCCCTAAATGTGCTCCATCCCATGTCCCCTCTTAGTGCCTCTACAGCTGCATACCTAGGTGCATTCAGAGCCATTCTTGCCACTCTATTCTGTCCTACATCTAGCTTTTCTATCTCACTTTCATTCCATGGGACCACATTCATGCCATACATTACACTTGGAACAGCCACACTCTTCCATACTTCCCGCAACACATCATACTTGCATGCCCTCATCCTTGCTGCACTCCCCATTCGACCAACCCACTGATTCATCTGACTTATCTTTTCATGCTTCATTTTTTCGCAACCATCTACACTCATACATACCCCAAGGTACTTGTACTCACACGTTTGCTCTAGCTCATTTTCTCCCAGTCTCCATGTAATATTATCCTCATCCTGTGACCTATTTACAATCATCACTTTACTTTTTTCGCTACTAAATCTAACCCCAAAGTCTCTACCATACTGACCTACAATGTCTAACAGACTCTGGAGCTCATTTGCACTCTCACTCATAACAACCACATCATCAGCATACAGCAACAAGCCTAGCTTGTCAGTACCCACTTTCACTCCTGCATTTATTCTTCTCATTCTGACAGCTAATTCTTCTGTGTATAAGCTAAACAAGGTTGGGGACAAAATACATCCTTGCCTAACACCTCTTTCACTCCTTACCCATTCTGCTTCTATATTTCCTAGTCTATATTTTGCTCCAGTGTACTGATACATACTTATCACAATGTTTACTATCTTTTCACTCAAACCAACCTTTTCTAGAACTTTACAGCATCTCTCTACTCACCCTGTCATAAGCTTTCTCAATGTCTAGGAACCCAAGGTAGAGCTTCCGTCCTTCACTTCCTTTTCTTTCTATCATCTCGTTTAGCACAAAAATGTTGTCTTCTGCTCTCCTACCTATGCGGAAGCCATTCTGCTCTTCACCTAACACCCTATTTCTCTCAATCCATTTACACAGTCTTTCATTCAACACTGCACTGAAAATCTTCCCTACTGTATTTGTTAGGGCAATTGGCCTATAATTTCTTAACTCTTTCTTACTTTTATGCCCTCCTTTATGTAACAGAGTCACTCTACATTCATTCCACTTCTTCGGCACTTTTTCTTCCCTCCACACACGGTTAAACACATCAGTTATTCTCTCAATCACAGTCTCTCCCCCATTCTTGTACATTTCATATGGTATCTCATCTGGTCCTGCTGCTTTTCCATTCTTCTGTCTTTTCACACACTTCTTCACCTCATCTATACTAATCCATTCATCCAGGGCTGCTGCATCCTTTCTATCTAATGTTAGACATTCACTTCTTGCATCAAATACCTCACCCACACCTCCTATATCTTCCCAGAACATTTTCACAGCCTCTAGTCACTATATTATCCTTGGGGGGCACCGTGTCTTCCCTCCGTCGCTCGAGCGAACCTTCGTTCCAAAAATGCTACCGACTCTTGGTACGCATCATCCTTCCCTTGTACCTTCGTCGCTCAACCTTTGTGACTCTTGGTACGAGTCTAAGACACTCCTTAGACAAAGAAAAAGCATCTCAAAGAAAATAATCAACGCTGAACTGACAATCACTTTCAACGAAACATGTATATGAGAAAATCTCCTGCCTATACACCCTTAATATATATATATATATATATATATATATATATATATATATATATATATATATATATATATATATATATATATATATATATATATATATATATATATATATATAATATAATAATTATGCCTTGCGTGATTAAGATTGGAGAGTGTACGGTTTAGTGTTTGTGTTCTCAGGCGGTAGTGTTATTGTTCACTGGTGCAATTTGGTGTCACATATCTCCATGCCTTTTCTTTTGTAGCCCGAAATTATTAAATATCTTAACTGTTGTCTTTTGAAAATACACTGTTGAAAACATTAACCACATTCTTTCTCTGTTCCCGGAAAAATATAAATTGACTCTGTAGTGTAGGTAAGTCCCCTAGCCTACCTATCCTCTACACCGTAAATAAAATGTGACTCTTCGAAGAAAAAAATAAAAAATAACACTAAAAACAGGGTTTTTCTTAAAAATGCTTTATAATAGTAATTTTTGAACGAATTACCCTGGATTTTACAAACAACACTGTACTTGATAAGTAAACTTAAATGGGAGTTTTATAAAAATAAAAGCTTAAAACCATTCAGATTTGGTAAATTTGACAAGTTATTAATCTATCGATATTTCAGTGTTTTAGTGCAAAACGAGAAGGAAATCATCCAAAAGTTCACCTTTTCGCTAAAATAATGTTCTTTTTAACGTTTTGCCTCATTACGTAGAAAACACACAATAAACAAGTTATTCATGGTGAAACATCAATTTTCACTGACAACTGAATTTTTAGTATCTGATTACTAAACTGACTTGAATTCCGCAAAAGGAAATATAAACCCTTAAAATATTTTTTGTTTTTGTTTTTACGTATTGATTAAAAAGTTGAAAGAAAATGTTAAAAGAAATATTTTTTAAAATCCATCCCTAAGATGGCATGAAAAACTTTTTTCAACGCTTTGCATAATTAGTTAGAATACATATATTAAACAAGTTCTTTATGGTGAAACATCAGATTTCATTTACAACTGAAAATATGGCATCTATATACCAAAGTATTTCTTCCCACAAAATCAGAATTAAATCTCTTAAAATACAATTTTTTTTAGATATTGATAAAAAAAAAAAAGATAAAAGAAAATGTCACAATAAAAAAAATTGCAAAAATGCTTGAAATTGTATTTTACCTTTACAAAGGACGTTTTCCGTATAAAATTGCTATTTTGTAAGAAAAAGTAATATATATATATATATATATATATATATATATATATATATATATATATATATATATATATATATATATATATATATATATATATATTAAGAGATTTTCTTTAAAATTTTCCTAATATAGTTTTTTTTGGAAGAATTACTATGGATTTTGGAAACACTGCATAAAAAATATACATTTGATGAGTAACCTAAAAAGGAAGTTTTGTCAAAATTAAAGATTAGAAGCTTATAAATTTGGCATATTTGAAAAGTTATTATGCAAAAATAGAAGGAAATCATAAAAAAAATCATATTTTTTTCTTAAAATACACTTTTTTTTATCGTTTTCCATCCTTTTCTAGAAAACAAAAGTTTTAATCATAAAAACGTGTTCTTAAAAAAATGATTTTTTTCTAAGAAAAAGTAAAAAATAAAAACTTTAATAATAATTTTTTTCTTAAGAAAAATGTTATTATTATTATTATTTTTTTTTTTTTTACGAATTTACTTTAATTTTGCAAACAGGGGATTAAAATACTGCATTTGAAACGGGAGTTTTGTTACAATAGAAGCTTCTAAGCATTCAAATTTGGTATACATAACTTGAAATTATAAACTGATATTTCAATTTTTCTGAATAAGGAACTAGGAAAAAGGTTTTATTTAAGATGTTGTTAATATAGTGGTTTATGGACGAAAAACTATGAATTTTGCAAACAACTCATGAAAACATTGCATTTCACGAGAAAGCTAAAATGGGAATTTTCTCAAAATAAAAGCTTAGAAGGATTCAAATTTGGTATATTTGGTAAGTTATTAATGCACCGATATTTCAACGTTTTGGTGAAAAACGAGAAGGAAATAAACCAAAATAAAAAAAATTCATAAATTTAACTTCCTTTCCTTAAAATAGCATGATCGATCCATTTTCAAACTTTTAACCCATAACGTAGAAAACACACAAAAAACAACTTATTTTGCTAAAACATCAAATTTCACTTACAAATGAATATTTAGTATCCATATAATAAACTGACTTTAATCCCACATAATTAAATATGAACTTCGTAAAAAAGTTTTCATCTTACGTATTATTGAAAGAAATTGGAAAAAAAATAATAACACTTGTCAAATTTATCTCTAAAATGGCATAAATTACCCGTATTTAACGTTTTACAATATTATCAGGAACACAAATAAACTATTTTTTTTTATGTTGAGACATTATTTTTCAGTCATAACTGAAAATTTAACATCTATATTTTAAATTGACTTCCCTCTAGCAAATCAGAAAAATATCTCTTTATTTTTTTTACTCATTGTTACAATAAGTTGCAAGCAAATGACAAAAACAACAATTAGGAAATTATCATTACAAATGCATGAACATGTATTTTTCTTTATAAATGACGTTTTCCGTAAAGAGTTGCGATTCTTCTAAGAAAAAAAAAAAAAAAGTTTTTTTTTTAATTATTGTTAAAGTTTCAACACTCAACGACAGTCCTTGGCCCTATCAAATGGAATTATATCCCACCTAACGTACAAGAAAAACCTTCCTTCAACATATGTAAAACAGCACTTAGAAATTATATCCTCTCTAATTATAAGTTATTGTTATTGTTATTATTGTTTCCATTGTCATTATTAATGATCTCTTATTATCATTCTCTCATTATTATTATTAATATTATTGTTACTATTGCAATTATTATTCGTAAACTCGTATCTGATGTAATTATTGTTATTCTCTTAACTATTTTATTATTTTCATTGTTATTATGAAGTCATAATGAATCTGTAACCTATCTGTATGCGTCAGTACTATTAAAAATTTATATACATTTCTTGGGCTTGTTTGTTGCATGTGCGTAGTTTTAAGTTCATGTTGATCTATTTGGTATTCTAAATAAATGAGCTTTTCAAGTAAAAATAATAATTTATTAAACAAATCTTAAATCTTACCTCTCGTAACTTACTGAAGACTGGATCTAATTTGGTGAAATGTTCTTCTGCAGTTTTAGATACAATAAAAATGTCGTTAAAAAAAAACATTCACAGTGATAAACTATATACTATAAACCCTTGTAACACCATGTTCATAAGTCGCATGTAAGTGAGGAGACTATTTGATCATCCAAAAGGTATGCGTTTGAATGTATAGTGTCCTGTTAGTGTACCGAAGGCTGTCATGTCCTTACTACCTTCTTCTAGTTCAATTTACCAAAAGATGCTTTTCATTTCAGTAGTACTAAAATATCTGTTGTCCTTCCCTAACTGTAAAAAGTATCTGAAATGACTGGTAAAGGAAATTTATCTGTGATGGTTCTTTCATTTAACTTTCTCTAATCAACAACAGGTCTAAATGACCCATCTGGTTTGGGAACTAATATTAAGGGAAAATTCCATCCACTATCACTTGGTTCAATTACATCTTGTGCAAGCATCTGTGCTCTTGTCTATATCTAGACTTGCAAGCTTAGAATGACGCATTCTATAAGCTGGAATAAATACTGGCTACGTTTCAGGCTTTAAGTTCATTTTATGTTTCAGTACAGTTGTCCTGTCTGGGGTGTACCTTGGCAGGGCAATTGTGTCCATATGTTCGATTAATAAGTTCATTAATTCCTGACATGTTGACATGAGGTGGTTCCGGAATTTCGCCTAGCAGTATTCGGTCTCAGACGGTACTTGGCCAACAAATGTGGATTCATCATGTGTCTGAGCTTCATTTCAATTAGAACTTTAATAAGATGCTCACATATCTGAAATAGGCCAATTTGTGTTCCTGGTTTGAGGAACAATTCGTTGTTAACAGTGTTAATCAGGACATTGACAGTACTGTCATGAGACGTCTATGTATACTGCCGAGTCAAGGTGACATCTCCTAAATTTTCTTGTCTCAAGAGAGCTATTACTATATGTGCTTCTTCCACACCTTTCAACACAACTTTCACCGTCTTAGTTAACAAAGACCACAACATTGTCTACCTTATTAATTGTCCTGAAACAATTCCCATAAGTTCGGTTGGATAATCAGGTGCTCCTTGTTTTGTACTTTTACTCTGAATTTCAAATGAATTTATTTCATTTTGATTGTTTTTTTTTCACTTATTCTTGGTAGATAGCAAAAAAATTGTTATCACTGCTGTTATCACTGCTATTCATGAATATTTTGTATTATTCATGCATCCACTCTTCGTTATTCAACTTTTTTAGGTATATCTCCATCTATAGAACTGCCTACTAAATCTCTCTCTCTCTCTCTCTCTCTCTCTCTCTCTCTCTCTCTCTCTCTCTCTCTCTCTCTCTCTCTCTCTCTCTCTCTCTCTCTCTCTCTCTGTTTGTCTAAAGTTTTTAAATCTATTCTCAACAAAAAGATTCTACAACATTTATCACTTAACAATCTCCAATCTGATCGCCAGTATGGCTTCCGACAAGGACGCTCTACTGGTGATCTGGGTTTCCTTACTGAGTCTTGGTCATCCTTTTACAGAGATTTTGGTGAAAATTTTGCTGTAGCCCTAGACATATCAAAAGCTTTTGATAGATTCTGGAACAAGACTTTAATTTTCAAACTACCCTTCTACGGCTTCTATCCTTCTTTCTGCAATTTCATCTGGTTTCCTTTCTGATCGTTGTATTGCTGATGTGGTAGACGGTCACTGTTCTTCCCCTAAATCTATTAACAGAAGGCAAGTCAAAAGCTTTTGATAGAGTCTGGCACAAAGCTTTAATTTCCAAACTACCCTCCTGTGGCTTCTATCCTTCTCTCTGCAACTTCATCTCAAGTTTCCTTTCTGATCGCTCTATTGCTGTTGTGGTAGACAGTCAGTGTACTTCCTCTAAATCTATCAACAGTGGTATTCCTCAAGGGTCTGTCCTATCACCCATTCTCTTCCTATTATTCATCAATGATCTCCTAGACCAAACTACTTGCCCTATCCACTTCTATGCTGATGACACCACCTTGCACTTTTCCACGTCTTACCATAGACGACCAACCCTTCGAGAAGTACACAGCTCGCGCAGGGAAGCCTCAGAACGCCTAACTTCTGATCTCTCAAAAATTTCTGACTGGGGCAAAGCAAACTTAGGGTTTTTCAATGCCTCAAAAACTCAATTCCTCCACCTATCAATTCGACACAACCTTCTAAATAACTATCCCCTCTACTTCAATGACACCCAACCGCCCCTTTCTCTTACACTGAACATTCTGGGTCTATCCTTTACTTGTAATCTAAACTGGAAACTTCACATCTCTCTAGCTAAAACAGCTTCTATAAAGTTAGATGTTTTGAGCCATCTCCGCCAGTTTTACTTACCTTCCCAACTGTTACCTCTATACAGGGGCTTCATCCGTCCATGTTTGGGGGGAGGCTTCACTCATACAGCTCCATTGAACAAGGTGAAATCAAAAGATTTTCGTCATATCAACTCCTCTCTTCTGACTGACTGTCTTCATCCTCTTTCTCATCGCCACAATGTTGTCTCTCTTGCTATCTTTTACTGCTAATTTAATGTTAACTGCTCTTCTGATTTCGCTAACTGCATGCCTGCTCCCGTGGCTTCGCTGCACAAGACTTGCTTCTTCCTTTCACCCCTATTCTGTCCACCTCGCCAATGCAAGAGTTAACTAGTATTCTCAGTCTTTCATCACTTTCTTTGGTAAACTCTGGAACTCTCTCCCTGCTTTTGTATTTCCACCTGCCTGTGACTTGAACTGTTTCAAGAGAAAGGTATTAAGACACTTATCCCAATCTTTTGCCTCATGAATCTGAACTTTCCAGGGACTGGCACTACAGTGGGCTTTTTTGTTTAATTTTTGTTGCCCTTGGCTACCTCCCTTCTGCATATATATATATATATATATATATATATA
>CM035179.1:5821030-5840744 GCA_020233015.1 Callinectes sapidus
ATATATATATATATATATATAAACTGATAATGCTTATAATTATCATTAGGGAACATGTATTTTAGAGATTGAAATAAAACACTTGACTCCAGGTAATTTTGATGCAATGAATATGAATTTCAGCCCGGTTTGTTTTTATCAGGTCCTTGTTTTTGTCAAATATCTATGTGCCATTTTTCTTATTTTGCAAATTGCCACCAAAAAATCAAGTAATGCATTAACATTGATTTTCTAGCCTTTGTAAATAGTATTGTATAATTGCATTATAACGGTAAGAAATACTTGAAATAGAACGAAACAAAAGATGTGAGACTTTCACTCTGGCAAAACTTTTCTTTTATAAGACTTTCTAACGTATTTGCTTGTTGATAGCAAGTTTCTTTTCAATTATCTACAATAATCAGCCATCATTTGGAAATTCCAGCACATTTGGTAACCATCTTCCATATATATATATATATATATATATATATATATATATATATATATATATATATATATATATATATATATATATATATATATTATATTTTGGTGGATTCTTATATCTTCAACATTTACATCATCTAAATTACCTGGAAATTGATGACTGTTCAAAAAGTGCATATTTTAAAATGTTTTGGAAACCTGACTCTTTGTAGTAACCTACCCTAAAAGTTTCTTAATACTTCGTAAATATCTGCCCTATAATTGCCTAAAAAGTTTTCCACCAAGTCGATGAATGAGAACCAGACATTTTCTTTTGATTCATTCATGACATTAGCAAAATTCTTGTTCTTATCTGTGGACCATAAAAAATTCCTGCTTTGTTCTTCATACCTTAAGCTTCAACATTTTTGATGTTTTTTTTTATGTAGAAGGGAAGCGGCCAAGGGCAACAAAAACAAAACGAAAAAGCCCACTGAAGTGCCGGTCCCTGGGAAAGTTCAGATTCCTGAGCCAAAATAATGGGATAAGTGTCTCTTTAAAATAGTTCAAGTCACAGGTAGGTGGAAATACAGAAGCAAGGAGAGAGAGTTCCAGAGTTTACCAGAAAAAAATAAAAGACTAAGAATACTGGTAAACTCTTGCATTAGAGAGGTGGACAGCATAAGGGTGAGAGGAAGAAGCAAGTCTTGTGCAGCGAGGCCGCGGGAGCAGGGGAGGCATGCAGTGAGCGAGATCAGAAAAACAGTTAGCATGGAAAATTGCGGTAAAAGAGAGCAAGAGAGGCAACATTACGGCGATGAGAAAGAGGCTGAAGACAGTCAGTCAGAGGAGAGGAGTTGATAAGACGAAAACCTTTTGATTCCACCCTGTTCAGTAAAGCTGTATGAGTGGAGCCTCTCCAATGAGAGGAGGCAGTAGACACGTGCAGAAACAATAATTACTCCCAGGGAGGTCTAAAGCACTGGAACATGGGGTGCTGTAAGCTTATCATCAAAACCAATTGTGACCTCACTGAAGGTTTCCCTGTGTCTCATAACACAAGGGGGTAGTCACAGCCTGCCTTCTAAAGACAACCTCTTCCTCCACACAAAACTAGAGGTACCTAGTTACACACACATCCTTCACTCAAATTTTTTCCTAAATAAGGCGACTCCTACACCAGCCTCGGAGTCCCCCTATGGGGAGTGGACCATAAATGTCCCCAGGTCGGACAGCTCTTCTGGTGTCGACCCTAAGTGTCTTGACACCACCCCTCACATTTTTCACATTCGCGGTCTTTGATCTAATTTTCAATCTGTAAAACACAGCCTCTCCTCCACTAAACCTCATCTTCTTTTCCTCACTGAAACACAGGTATCTGAGGCTACTGACAGTAACCCCTTTTCTGTTCCCTCCTACTTTCTTTATCCTCATTTTCGTTCCAAAGCTGGATATTGCGTCCGCAACGAGATAACTTGCTCTCGTTTCCACGTTTTTTAATCTTCTGAGTTTTCCACGATCTGGCTTTCGACTTCAGAGTCACTCTCTAACTAAATTTTTATGTGCTGTATATCTCTCACCTAACTCCTCTGACTATAGAAAATTCTTTGACTACCTAACTTCTAAAGTGGAGCACATTCTGACTCTCTTTCCTTTTGCTGAGATCTCTATTCTTGGAGATTTCAATTTTCACCACCAGCTTTGACTTTCCTCTCCTTTCACTGACCATCCTGGTGAACTTGCCTATAACTTTGCTATCCTACATGACCTAGAGCAACTAGTGCAACACTCTACTCGTATTCCTGACCGTCTTGGAGATACGCCCAACATTTCTGATTTTTTCCTAATCTCTAATCCTTCTGCTTATGCTGTCACCCTTTCTTCTCCGTTGGGTTCCTCCAAACACAATCTCATATCTGTATCTTGTCCTATCTCTCCAATCACTCCTCAGAATCCTCCAAAGCGGAGATGTATTTAGCATTTTGCCTCTGCTAGTTGGGAAGATCTGGGGAGGTATTATGCTGCTTTTGCTTGGAATGATTACTGCTTCCGTGACAAAGACCCGTATCGGTGTGCTGAGCCCATAACAGAGGTGATAGTGTCTGGCATGGAGGCGTACATTCCTCATTCATTTTTTCGACCTAAACCTTCTAAACCCTGGTTTAACACAGCTTGCTCTCGTGCTATCCATGATAGAGAGGTGGCCTAGAAAAGGTACTTGAGCCTTCCATCACCTGAGTCACTCGCGCTTTATATTTCTGCCCGAAATCATGCCAAGTCTGTTCTTCAACTTGTCAAAAAATCCTTCATTCCTAGAAAGTGTCAAAATCTTTCTAGATATAACTCACCTCGAAACTTCTGACATCTAGCCAAAAACATCTCCAACAACTCTACTTCTTCATCTTTCCCTCCTTTAGTTCAAGTAGATGGCACCAATGCCATCTCATCTATCTCTAAAGCTGAAATCTTTCCTCAAACCTTTGCTAATAACTCTTCCTTGGACGATTCCGGGCTTGTTCCTCCTTCTCCTCCCCCCTCTGACTACTTCATGCTACCTATTAAAATCCTACGTAATGATGTTTTCCATGCCCTCGCTGGCCTAAACCCTCGGAAGGTTTATGGACCTGATGGGGTCCCTCCTATTGTTCTCCGAAACTGTGGCTCCGTTCTTGCACCTTGCCTAGTCAAACTCTTTCAACTCTGTCTATCTACATCTACCTTTCCTTCTTTTTTGGAAGTTTGCCTACATACAGCCTGTTCCTAAAAACGGTGACTGTTCTAATCTTTCACACTACCGCCCTAATGCTTTAATATCCTGTTTATCTTAAGTTTCTGAATATATTCTCAACAAGAAGAATCTTAAACATCTATCACTTCACAATCTTCTATCTGATCGCCAGTATGGCTTCCGATAAGGCCGCTCTACTGGTGATCTTTTGGCTTTACTTGCTGAGTCTTAGTCATCCTCTTTTAGAGATTTTGGTGAAACTTTTGCTGTTTCCCTAGACATTTCAAAAGCTTTTGATAAAGTCATGGATAAACTGGAGCCTCAACAATGATTTTACTTGACTTACGTTAAGCGTCTGAACTATCAAATCTCCACTGGCAAGTTTCTTAACATTTACATTACCAATATTCCAATCAATGACTTTCTTTATAATAAAAGAATTAACCATTGAGAGGCGGGTGGAAGTATTAGAATGTAGAGTCGCATAGGTCGTTTTATTAGGCTCAATATTCAGTGTGGCAGTCGGGGGTCGTCAATAAGTATCCTCTCTCCCCCTTGGAGGGGGAGGGGAGGAGAGTCCGTCCGGCATGGAGGGGGTACAACTCCTTCCAACAGGAAGGGAGTGGGACAAAAGTGGGAGGAAGTAAGGGAGGAAATTTCTATGGTCAGATTGTCTTGCCAAACTACTCTAAGGGGGCCGGACGGTGTTAATAATTATTCACCCCAAAAGCACGTTCACTGAGGCGGATCCTCCGTAGGTGAGAGAGGAAAGACAATCTGATTCGATGGCAACAGACACCTTTTGTTGCCGCTAAAGACAAGAAAATAACAAGCAAAACAATCACGGGACATTGGGAAACCTAACTTTATTTATCGAAGACCCTAGTCCAGATGGGTGTCCAAAAATATCCACACAAAAGTGGTAGAAGGACAGAGGCTTCAGAGTACGTTTTTCCAGCACGGTATCTGGGCTCAAGACTGTCTTTATTGTTCAAAAACTTACACGTGTTATTCAAGGATTCTATTCTAATACAGATTCTGCAAAATAAATATAATAATATGAATATAAGCTGTGCGTGTATGTTTTCTATATGTGTCTTAGATTGTGTATGTAAAAGAGGCACGGCTGGTGTATGTGTTTGTTTGTGGAAATAAGGTGCGAAGTAGAAATGATTGATGTTTCTTTGGAGAAAAATAAATTATCTGTAGATAAGTGGTGGATTTTGAGGGCACACTAGACTAAATATGGTGCACATTACACGCCTCCTCCAGCTGCTCAGCCTGTTCATCACACATGTTTTTTCTGTTTCCAAAAATAGCTCCACCTTACAAACACGTGTTCCTTTCTCCTCCCTTTCAGATATATCACTTCCTTTCTAAACACCCATATTAATCCCCTGTCTTCTGACCTCTCCGTCCCTTGATCCTTCTCCCTTGCCCTCACCTCTCAAGCCTACACTTGATCCAGATTCGGCTCTTCATCTAAGCCGCCCCTTCTCTACAAACTCTGCCTCCATACATCTTAAAACACATGTTTCCTACACACATAAGATCACTCCTCATTCAGACAGCACACTCTCAGGCATTCTCATCATCTATATTCGGCAGGCCTCCACGAATGGCCTACTTTGCCCACTTGCAATCCTGCTGTACAACTTGAAGTTAAATATATCTGCCAAACAATCAAACTACTGCATCTCCTTACATCCCACGAAATAATTACCACTAACACCCCACCAAGGTTTACTCCACACGCCACTCGACCAAAGCTACCATATTACCTTATAAATCCATTTCCTGAACTAGGTCAGTACATCATTAACATCACATCATTAACACTCTATACTTGTTGCACTTTATTAAGTCGCCGGTTTTGTGCGTGCGCTTTTCGATAGTTAACCTTCCATTGTTGTCACGTCTCCATAGTTCAATAGCCCATTTTCCCCAAAATGATTTCCACAATCTATATATTACTGCTTTAAAATGGCTGTGAAGCTAGCTATATGGCAAGTTTACAGTAGAACGATCCATAGCTAGCTTGCGTGTGAGGACATAAGGATTGATGGCGAGTCAGATTATATGGAGAAAGCGACAGACCTGCACTCCCTGGCTCATATGCCATGCATTTGGAAGACCTTAAAATAAATACATAAATATAAAAAAACTCGATTTTTACCTCAATGGCAATGTGGAACAAAATTTTAATGATTACAAAAATACACTAATGTATGTAGAAACAGTGGCGAAGAAAGACAGACGCAGAGCCGGGATGGATAAAAAGGGAGAGCTCATCATGTGACAATGATAGGGGAAACACTGCCAAACTCAAGATACACAAAAACAACCACTTTAGAGTGCAGCAAGTATAGTAAGCAGTTGGGTTTATTATCTTCTAAATTATAGAGCTAACCACGACACAGTGCTAGCACCGGAGAGGCAATAGACACTACTGTTTCTATTCCCCATGCTCAATCCATTCTATTCTCCAGCTCTCTACCCTGTCTTTGTCTTTCTTTCTTTCTCACTGTTTCTAAATCGGTTAATTTTGGAAATCATTTCCGATATTGTAAATTTTATTCCACATAAACTGTTGAGGTAAAAATCAAGAGTTTTTTTTTTTTTTTTTCGTATAAAGGGAAGTACAATCCTACCGTTACCTCCACGTTACTTTATTCGTCAGTCCTGACGCCCTCACATACTATCTCACTATTGCTCGTTCTTCTGGAGGCTCGCCATGTGTTCAGCTTCACAGGCAATGTAAGGCATTAACATATATTGCGAGGAGGTACTTTTGGGGAAAAATGGGCTAGTGATCTCAGGAATCGTGGTAACACTGGAAGATCAGCTGTAAAAAAACCGGAGCACAAAAATGGTCACATTAGAGTACAGCGAATATAGTTTTTACATGTGATATACGAATCCAGTGCAACATAGGCTGGTGTGGCAATATGCGGTCGTCAGCCCACTTGCCTCCCTCCTTCAGTCTCTTAAATAAGTTTTCTCTGTGGAATGGTATAAATTGTATCTTTGTAGCTTTAAGAAATTGCTCAATAAGCTCGAGCTCTTCCAGCATTAGGAATTGGCTTGTTCATTAGCCAACCAATTTTGAAAGGGTTTCTGTAGGTAGTTAGCACAACCAAGCACTGGGACTTTTCTTACTTCCCGGTATTGTAATTTACAAGCATCTGGTCTCACTCCATAAGCTGTCAGAATATCTACTTTAAATTCATCATGATCCTCTAATATCCTCAACAACATTCTATCTTATCTAAATTTTTTCCTTTTAACATATTTGCAACAAGGTTAACCTATCTCCCCTGCATTCAAACAAATTATGAGGCCTTTTCTCATTTGAATTACATACTTGATTTCTTCTCAACCAATTCGGGGATTAACTTTATACTCCTTACCATCGTGATTTATCCAGTATATTATCTCACTCCTCCCTTACCAAGCCATGAGGTGAATTAACTTCTATTTTGTTCTTTTCCAATTGAAAAAAAAATCAGTCTCCTACCTCTCATACAATTTTTTCTTCTGCTTTGCTGCAGTTAGCCTTATCTCTTTCTCCTTCTCTGCCTCAAAGAGCCTTGCTCTCTGTTCGCCTCGAGCTTCTTGTCTTCTCTACTCTCCTAAGACTTTAATCTCTTTGCCCTAGTTTTGGCTTCCAGCTCGAGCCTACTGGCTACTCCGTTTCAAGTGTCGCTTCTCTCTTCTCAACACTTTTTCATCCCAATCTGAATCTCATTTCCTTAGTGATGCGGATTTAAAAATGTCGGTTTACAAAAAAATCCCTTACGAAAGATTAAAACTAGATGTTTCCTCTTTGTGGCGACTCATATTTCGGCTATACTGGAGAAGTTACCATCTACCCTTTCTCGGCAATGGTTTCACTTGGGCTAGTTTTCCTAAGATTACCTGTCTCTCAGTCTTGCATTGTACAACTTCCTGTAGCTCTCCACCATATAGCTGTAGCTCATGTTCTTTTCTATAAGCACCCTGATGTCACCAACGCACAGGGAAGGAACATATAATATATACCAAATAAATTATCCATGTGTAAAGAGTAGTCGTCCAAGATTTAGGAAAAGTACAGGCTATTCGTATTTTGTGAGAATTCTAAAACGTCTTGAATCATTGCTCTCTATTAACAATAGAATACAATCACAGACATACACCTCACTTCACAAATACAGGACTGAAAAAGTTGGCTTCATTATCTCCAAGATGCACAATAATAGCACTTCTTAGCTCTGTTTCACATATCTCGTGATGAATGGCGCTGACATTTTTCCTTCAGTCAATAACACGAGCCAATCAGCAGCTCTCTCTCTCTCTCTCTCTCTCTCTCTCTCTCTCTCTCTCTCTCTCTCTCACTAAACCTCATCTTCTTTTTCTCAGGGAAACACAGGTGTCTGAGGCAACTGACTGTAACCTACTTTCTCTATCCTCATTTTCGTTCCAAAGCTGGATGTTACGTCTATGTCCGCAACGACATAACTTGCTCTTGGATCTTCTGAGTTTTCCACCATCTAGCCTCGACTTTAGAGTCACTAACAAAATTTTTCGGTGCTGCATATCTTTCACCTAACTCCTCTGAATATACGAAATTCTTTGACTACCTAACCTCTAAAGTGGAGTACATTCTGACTCTCTCTTTGCTAAGATGTCCATTCTTGGAGACTTCAATTTTCACCACTAGCTTTGAATTTCCTCTCCTTTCACTCACAATCCTGGTGAACTTGCCTATAACTTTGCTATCCTACATGACCTAGAGCAACTAGTGCAACACCCTATTCGTATTCCTGATCGCCTTGGAGATACGCCTAACACTCTTGACCTTTTCCTAATCTCCAATCCTTCTGCTTATGCTGTCACCCTTTCTTCTCCGTTCGGTTCCTCCGATCACAATCTCATATATGTATCTTGTCCTATCTCTCCAATTCCTCCGCAGGATCGTCCAGAGTGGAGGTGCCTTTGGCATTTTGCCTCTGCTAGTTGGGGAGACCTGAGGAGGTATTATGCTGATTTTCCTTGGAATGATTACTGCTTCCATGACAGAGACCCGTCTCTGTGTGCTGAGCGCATAACAGAGGTGATAGTGTCTGGCATGGAGGCGTACATTTCTCGTTCTTTTCCTCGACATAAACCTTCTAAACCCTGGTTTAACACAGCCTGCTCTCGTGCTATCCATGATAGAGAGGTGGCCCTAAAAACGATACTTGAGCCTTCCATCACCTGAGTCTCACGCTCTTTATATTTCTGCCCAAAATCACGCCAAGTCTGTTCTTCAACTTGCCCCAAACTTCTTCATTCACAGAAAGTGTCAAAATCTTTCTAGATATAACTCACCTCGAGACTTCTGGCATCTAGCCAAAAACATCTCCAACAACTTTACTTCTTTCCCTCCTTTAGTTCAACCAGATGCCATCAATGCCATCTCATCTATCTCTAAAGCAGAAATCTTCGCTCAAACCTTTGCTAATAACTCTATCTTGCACGATTCCGGGCTTGTTTCTCCTTCTCGTCCCCCCCTCTGACTACTTCATGCTACCTATTAAAATCCTTCGTAATGATGTTTTCCATGCTCTCGCTGGCCTGGACCCTCTGGAGGCTTATGGACCTGATGGGGTCCCTCCTATTGTTCTCCGAAACTGTGCTTCTGTACTTGCACCTTGCCTAGTCAAACTCTTTCAACTCTGTCTACCTATATCTAGTTTTCCTTTTTACTGGAAGTTTGCCTACATTCAGCCTGTTCCTAAAAAGGGTGACCGTTCTAATCCTTCAAACAACCGTCCTATTGCTTTAATCTCATGCTTATCTAAAGTTTTAAAATCTATTCTCAACAAGAAGATTCGTAAACATCTATCACTTCACAAGCTTCTATCTGACCGCCAGTAAGGCTTCCGCCAAGGCCCCTCTACTGGTGATCTTCTGGCTTTCCGTGCTGAGTCTTGGTCATTCTCTTTTAGAGACTTTGGTGAAACTTTTGCTGTAGCCCTAGGCAAGTCAAAAGCCTATGATAGAGTCTGGCACAAAACTTTAATTTCCAAACTATCCTCCTGTGGCTTCTATCCTTCTCTCTCCAACTTCATCTCAAGTTTCTTATCTGATCGCTCTATTGCTGTTGTGGTAGACAGTCACTGTTCTTCCCCTAAATATATCAACAGTGGTATTTCTTAAGGGTCTGTCCTACCACCCCTTTTCCTATTATTCATTAATGATCTTCTAAAGCAAACTTCTTGCCTTATCCACTCCTATGCTCATGATACCACCTTGTTCTTTTCCACGTCTTTCCATAGACGACCAACCCTTCAGGAAGTACACAGCTCACGCAGGGAAGCCTCAGAACGCCTAACTTCTGATCTCTCTAAAATTTCTGATTGGGACAAAGCAAACTTAGTATTGTTCAATGCCTCAAAATCTCAATTCCTCCACCTATCAACTCGACACAAGCTTCCAAATAACTATCCCCTCTTCTTCAATGACACTCTACTGTCCCCCTTTCTTCTACACTAAACATTCTTAGTCTATCTTACTTGTAATCTAAACTGGAAACTTCACATCTCCTCTCTAGCTTGAACAGCTTCCATGAAGTTAGGTGTTCTGAGCCGTCTCCGCCAGTTTTATTCACCTCCCTAACTGCTAACTCTATACAAGGGCCTCATCCGTCCATGTATGGAGTATGCTTCACATGTATGGGGAGGCTCCACTCATACAGCTCTATTGAACAGGGTGGAATCAAAAGCTTTTCGTCTTATCAAATCCTCTCCTCTGACTGACCGTCTTCAGCCTCTTTCTCATCACCGCAATGTTGCCTCTCTTGCTCTCTTTTACCGCTATTTTCATGCTAACTGCTCTTCTGATCTCGCTAACTGCGTGCTTCCCCTGCTCCAGTGGCCTTGCTGCACAAGACTTGCCTTCTTCCTCTCACCCCTATTCTGTCCACCTCTCTAATGGAAGAGTTAACCAGTATTCTCAGTCTTTCATCCCTTTCTCAGATAAACTCTGGAATTTTCTCCCTGCTTCTGTATTTCTACTTGCCCATGACTTGAACTGTTTTAAGAGAGAAGTATCAAGACACTTATCCCGTTCTTTTGGCTACTGAAACTGGTCTTTCCAGGGAGCGGCACTACAGTGGGCTTTTTTGTTTTATTTTTGTTGCCCTTGGCCGCTTCCATTTTACATAAAAAAACCTAAAATTTTATCCCAAACCTTTCCTTATAATTCTACTTTTAATGTTTCTTTCTTAGTTGTTCCCTCTCCTATTACTTTTTACTTTTCATTGCTTTAATAAAAATGTTTCGCATTGATATCTTATATACCTTCTAAAGCGTAAACCCTTTTAAGGGTAATGATCCTGGTTGGATCCTTACTAATATTTAAGAATAAAAAAAAACTATACTTCCATGCTTACGTTTTAACCTGACAGAATATTTCCAACACGATTAACTTCTATCTCTCTGTCTTCCTGGAAGTTTAACTATATTTAGCCTGTTCCTAAAAAGAAGGGAAAATGATTTCACCAGTATGATTTATATATAGACGCTTCTAATCGTAATTATGGCATCGGTCATCCTCTTTTAGAGATTTGGTCACACTTTTGCTATTACCTCAAACATCAAAAAGCATTTGGTAGAGTCTAGCACACAGCATGGACGTAAAGACTGAAGTACTTCAGATTCTGTCCTTCTCCCTGCAATTTAATCTCAAGTTTCCTCTCCAACAGTTTCATTGTTGTAATGTTCTCCTAATTCAATTAACAATAGTGTTCCTCAAGGTTCTGTCCTGTCGCCCAATTTCTTGCTATTATTCATCAGTCTTCTTTTAAATCAAACTTCTTGCGCCATCGAGTCATAGTGTTAATGTGTTTTCACAGATGAGGAACCCTTTAGGAACTCAACAGATCACGCAGGGATGCCACAGAATGCCTCACTTCTAAATCCACAATCATTTCTGGTTGGGGCAGAAAAAATGTTGTAGTGTTCAATGTCTCAAAATTTAATTCTTCCATATATGAATTCACACAACCTCTTCAATGACATTCAACTATCCTTTGCACTGAATATCGTCAGTCGTCTTTGATTATTGCACAAAAAGAAAACTTCAAATCTTATCTCTTGCTAAACAACTATGAAGTTAATTTTTCCGAGGCATCTCTGCCAGTTGTTCTCATTCACCCACTCCTAAAATCTGTATAAAGGTCTTATACGTTCTTCGCAGGTGTGTGTGTGTGTGTGTGTGTGTGTGTGTGTGTGTGTGTGTGTGTGTGTGTGTGTGTGTTGGGATGGTGGTGGTAATGATTCCATTAGATGCCGCAACCACTAAGGTTAGCGGGAGAGCACTACATCTCCCCCTGGGCAGCGAAGTTTGGCGAGGTTTCAAACCCGTGCCGCCAACACCGGAAGCTCTGTTGGGGGCATTTCTTCCTATCTTTTATTGCTATTCTCATGCCAACTGTTCTTTTGATGTTGATAACTGTATGTTTTCTTCTTCAAAATTCTATTCTGTCTATCCAATGTTTTTTTTTCCATATACAATGTGAGCCTTTCAAAGGAATCTATGGGCTAAAGGAGACCACCCGAAGGAGATATTCTATCTGAATGTTCACCATTTTGGTAATTGTCACTCCCAATTGAATTCCCATTCTCCCATCGGACAGTACCGAGGATTTGAACCCATACGCTTGGTGATCTCTCGGCCCCTAGAGCACGTGTGATTCCACTGTATCGCAGTGGCCATTACCCCGGCCAATACTCTGAATCATTCATAATTTTCACTTGTAATTTTACATAAAAAGTGCTACCATTCACTATCTTTTTCTTCCTCAAGGACAATGTTTCCATTTCATAAGTTGTATGTTATAAACTATGGCAATGCTTTTTTTCATATACAATGTGAGCCTTTCAAAGGAATCTATGGGCTAAAAGAGACCACCTAATCGAGATATCCTATCTGAAGGTTCACCAATTTGGTAATTGTCACTCCCAATTGAGTTCCCATTCTCTCATCGGACAGTACCCAGGATTTGAACCCATTCGCTTGGAGATCTCTCGTCCCCTAGAGCACAAGTGATTATACTGTATCGCAGTGGCCATTACCTCGGCCAGTACACTGAATCATCCATAACTTTCACTTCTAATTTTACATAAAAAAAATGCTATTATTCACTTTTTTTCTTTCTTAAGGACTATGTTTCCATTTCATATGTTTTATGTTATAATCTATGGCAACGCATGTATTCACCTTTAAGAACAATCCCAGACATCATGAAGTGTATGCTCAACAAGATTCATTAGGGTTGAAGCATCTTTCATTTGCAAAAGGTAACATCGGAATTGTCCTACTCACCACAGAAATGTGCGTGCGTGCGTGTGTGTGTGCGTGTGTGTGTGTGTGTGTGTGTGTCACGCACACGCCCCCACTCAAACTGGCCGCCCCTTCTTTGATACGTATTCACAACTCTATCAGAGGGGTGAACTATTATAATTTCAACAACCAGGTTCTGGGTGTGTGCTTGTTAAAATAAACAAATGTAAGTACACTTACTTTAAATTTATTTACAAAATATTTACAACGGATCTAACCGCCTGAAGGGCCACTGAACTGATTATTATAAAAGATAACAAAACAAAACACAGGATTACGAGCAAACACCACTCCACAAACACCACACAAACACAAGAATCTCTGGACACACAAAAGAACTCAAAAAAGTAATAATAATGCAAAGCTGGCTAGCAAAAATAAACCTTGTTACCATAGGGATCGAGGTAACTCAGAGATTGGTCCACAATGAAAACACACACAAGTGAACACAGAAAATAAAATACACACAAAAACACAAACACATAAAACACACATAAAACAAATGAGAGAGAGGAGAAGAGACGTCACCCAGACACACAAATAAAAGAAAGTGAAAATATTCCGACCCTCTTTCACAGTTACGTTAAAATTAAACACTACACTCTCCAGCAGTGTTAAGAAAACCCATCCAAGTTAAAGGAATGCGCGAAGCAAAATTGGCGGAATAATTCCACCCACAGTAACGTACTGTGAAAGCAAACACACACACACACACACACACACCCACACAAAGGGAAGGACAAAATAGTGATCAACAAGGCAGCAAGCCTCTTCAAAAATCACTCCAATAAAGCGTAAAATATCTGGGCGGCGCTCCTAACCTCACCCCAAAGAATCATCTTAAAACATACCTATATACATATCAACCTACTCCTAGACCCTACGAAACACACAACAATACCTTACATATTAGGACGCGCGGCGAACGCGACCTTCACCTCCGTGACCTGGATCCCGTGGAAGAGTGAGTGACCGAGTGAGCGCGACCTCCCCTGCTCAGCTGCTTATATTGCCCCGAGCCCTGCGTTGACCTCCGTGGTCGTCTACCCACGTGGTTACACCACAATACAAAGGACACACTACCTAACTAATCAAATATGGGTTCCATATTGGTATTTACATGGAGGCAGTATAACACATGATATCCTCTCCAAATTTCAAGATGGAAAACTGAGAGATAAAAGGGTTACAAGCCAAAAAGGTAAAAAATGCCCTAACGCTACGTATTACGAACAGGAAAAATTATAAAAATTCCCTATTGTACAAATTAAAAGCAATTTGTTATGTAACTTACATAGCAATGGGAATCATAAGTTTTCCCTCCTCTGTAGGGCGACTCCGAAGACGTACACAATTTCCGAACGTAGAACAAGCTCTGCCAACTTCCGCCCTTCATATAGTAACCCCCCCAAAAATTGAACTTAAACTAAAACATCAAATGCACATAATAATGAAAAATAAAGTGACCTTCAAATGGTAATAATTTAAGGTGTGGAGAGAGAGAGAGAGGTGCGGCTGACCCTTCCTCCCTCCCACTGACACATTAACTCCCCATTTCTGACCTGCGGTCACTCGTGGCGCCAACCGCCACGAGGCTGAACTAAACAAGGTACAAAGGGGGAGAAGAAAAAAATATAGGTACAGAAATCAAATAAAATACGAGTACCACGTCCGTGACAGTCCTCCCTTACCAAAAAAAAAAAAAAAAAAAAAAAAAAATGGGTGACATACATGAGATATCGCACATTTTCTTAAAAAAAAAAAAAGGTTATTATTGTGAAAGGCTTCGAAAAGACAACTCAGCTGGTTAAAAAAAAAAAATGTCCTTCCACAATATCATCTAAATAAAAAAAAAAAATAACCATGGGAATATAATCTAATACTTAATGCATGTGCCTCAGAAAACTAGAAGGCACGTTTGAAAGACAAAAGGGGAGAGACAGAACTGCTGGCTACCGTCCCCCATGGGAACCAATACAACCGGTGAGGATCACTCACTTTTACCTTTTCGTATGAGGCCCATACGCAACATAGCGTCAATTTCCCCCTGAATGATGGGAACCTGTCGAGGGTGCACACGGTAAGGCGATTGTTTGATGGGCGCCGCGTCGCCCCCGTCTATGTCGTGGACTACCTCTGTAGTCCGCCCAGGGCTGTCTCTAAAAACAATCGGGTACTGGTCCAAAAAAGTGAGCAAGCTGGAGCGCTGCTCTTCTGCCAAATGGCCCAGTCCCCCCTCCAAAACGGCTCTCGCGACCTCATTCTCCTGCCCCGCCCCTACTGAGGACGTCGGCAAGGTACTAGCCACGGCCACTTCCTCCTCTCCTTCTTCCTGAGGACAAGACCTCGTGAGACAGATGGGTGTCCCAGACAAAGTGGGCTCTACAAATCCCTTGAGCATATTAATATACATAGTCGCTGCTGGCGGCGACGCCCCGGCGTGGACAGCACACAGTTGGTGTCACTCACCTTTATTAGCACCTCGATCGGCCCCTGAAATTTGGCCTCAAATGAATCCCCCCGATGCGGCAAGAGTACTAGGACTCTGTCGCCTGGAACCAACTCCCGTTGTACGGCCCTTCTGTCAAACCAGAGCTCAGCCCGGGACTGGAACTCATCCAGATGTTCTGCAGCGAGCTCCCAACATCTCAACAACTTATATAGGACCCGACTGAAGCCAATGCTCTCTGAAGGAGAGTCTCTAAGCACAAAAAAAAATAAGGAAGATTATCTTCCCAATCAGTACCGAAAAGAAGAGCAAATTTCTTTAAAATACTTTTCAGGGTTTGGTGGCTGCGCTCCACCGTACCTTAAGTTTGCAGGGGATAAGGACTGCCTACGGCGTAGTTAACCCCTAGTGAGGTACAAAAATTATCAAAAATTTTCTCTACAAAATAGCTTTCGCCATCAGTATGCAGCTTACAATGAACTCCAAAGGTGACACTTGGTGTTACTTTTCTTAGAGGGACAGCATTCACATACCTCGACGCAACGTCGACCATGATGAACAGATATTCGTTCCCTACAACGTCCACTGGGATGGTGGTGAAAGGTTCCGGCAGGTGGGGAACCTTAACTGGAGGTGCTGGCTTGATCCTTTGGTTCGGTTTGCCCATGCACTGGCAGACCAGGCACTCCTTACAATGCCTGGCAACATGTGCCCTAATCCCTGGCCAGAAGTAGAGGCGGGTTAGTTTTTCTAGGGTTTTTCGGAGCCCCATGTGGCCCGCGAACCGTCCGTCATGCGTTACGTCCAACAGGGCCTGAAGGTACTGGGTCGGCACCACCAGCTGTTCCACCGAGGCCCACTCAGCGTCCTTCTGCTGGAAGGTGGGCGGCGACCACCTCCTAAATAACATCCCCTCCTTCAGAAAGTACGTGGCGGTGGGTCCCTCTGCCGCGTCTGCACCTGCTCCATCATCGCTGAGAGGCTGTCGTCCTCCCTCTGGGCGGTAATCAAAACCTCCCTTCCCTGACACACCTCACCTGTGGACAAACAAGCACCGGCAGAAGCGGGCTCGGCAAACAAAGATGAGATGTCGAGGTCATTTTCCTCGCCCACTTGGGTAAAGGTTTGGGATTCGGGATCCTCTGGAGATGAAACTCTACGGGTCGTGCTCCGAGTTACAGCGCAAAAAGGGAAAACTTGGGGCATATCTGTCTCCAGTTGCTTTAAATCGGCAGGGGCACTTGGCACTTCCTGCATTACCGGGGGAGGGGCTCCTCCCCATTCTCTCCCCAGCCAAGTCATTCCCCAAAATTAGATCAACGCCTGGGACAGGTAGCTCAGGCAAAACAGCAACTGGGGCATCACCCACAAAACAGTCCGAGTTTAGGTGGACTCGGACCAAAGGCGCTGTATTCCGACCCCCCGCAGAAGATAAAACTACCCACTCTCTAGTCTTCTCTCCCGTGACCACACCTGCCCTTAGCAAGGTCTGTAGGGCCCCCAGAGTCCCTTAAAATGTTTACAGGGCGTGTTAAACCGGACCCTGTTATTGCTCCCTTTGAGAGGAACGCCTGATACCCGGCGTCCGGTTGGCTCTCCTTATCAACATGGGTGGTGGTTCCCACTTCCTAGGGAAGGGGACCCACAACCCACCGTCACTGTCTCTAGGCCTGAGATCCCTTGTGTTGTCATAACTGTCTTCGCTGGCTCCTTAGGCTGGAGCCTGCGCCAACAATACTCGGCCTTATGTCCAGATCTACCAAAAAATGTACACTTAAACACCTCCCTCTGGCGTGCTGCCAGCTCGGGCTTCGAACTGCCCTTGCCCTGAGGGAGAGAGGCCAAGGGACGATAATGCGTCACCTTACCACGAGGTGAAGGTATATTAGGCCGGTGAGTAAATGTGTGGGTTTCCTTCCTCGCCAACACGTAATAATCGGCCACTGTGGCCGCTTCCTCCACAGTTTTCACACGCTTCTAAGCCAGAAAGGATGCTACATCCCTATCTACGCCCAGAGTAAAAGCTTCCACTAAAATGAGCTCTACCAGCTGCTCATAGGTCGTCACCTCCTCTGACCTACACCACGATATGAAAGCTTCCCTCTTCACCCTAGCTAGCTCGAGGTGGATTTGCTCCGCGGTCTTCCTCAAACTTCTAGATTTTTGCCTGTAAGCTTCTGGCACCAGAAAATAGGCCTGAAGGACCTGTTCAAAAGAGCAGGGGTCTACATCATTAAGCGCCATATACGCTTTCAGTGCCTTACCCTTAAAGCTCTGCTGCAATACCAAGTTCCACTAGTCTCTGGGCCAAGAGAGACGAGTTTCAAGCCTCTCATAACTACTAAAGAAGGCATCTACACAACCTTTGTTAAAAATGGGAGCTAGCCTCACCTCTTTCCCTAAATAAAAAATATTAGTATCCCTGCCCACCCCCAGCTCAGCTAAACGCAGCTGAGTTTCAAGGGAGCGGTTCCTGGCCTCCTCCAGCTTAATTTGTAGCTCCACCCGCCTAATCTCTGGGTCGGCCTCAGGCCTCGCCCTCATCACACTCAGAGAGACAGGGATCATCCAGTCCCTCATCCCAACCGAGTTGCTGATGGACTAGGTTTATAAGGTCCGCCTTCACCAATCGGCCAATGTCTGTTGCCCCCAAATGGCTGGCGATTAACCGTAATTCTGATACAGTCATCCTACCTACCAAGGCGGGGGTGGGCTGATCCCTAAGGAAGGCAGCCGCGTCTTCATCACTCACGATAGGCATGGTGGCGTAAGATCACGGAAAACACAAAATTATGGTGTAGCGTTATACTCGTAATCCTGGCGAGGTCGCCACTGTCACGCACACGCCCCCACTCAAACTCACCGCCCCTTCCTTGATACGTCTTCACAGCTCGTATCAGAGGGGTGAACTATTATAATTTCAACAACCAGGATCTGGGTGTGTGCTTGTTAAAATAAACAAATGTAAGTACACTTACTTTTAATTTATTTACAAAATATTTACAACGGATCTGACTGCCGGAAGGGCCACTGAACTGATTAATATAAAAGATAACAAAACAAAACACAGGATTACGAGCAAACACCACTCCACAAACACCACACAAACACAAAAATCTCTGGACACACAAAAGAACTCAAAATAAATATAATAATGCAGAGCTGGCTAGCAAAAATAAACCTTCTCCCTGTTACCATAGGGATCGAGGTAACTCAGAGATTGGTTCACAATGAAACCCACACAAGTGAACACAGAAAACAAAATACACAAAAACACAAACACATAAAACACACATAAAACAAATGAGAGAGAGAGGAGAAGAGACGTCACCTATACACAAAAATAAAAGAAAGTGAAAATATTCCGACTCTCTTTCACAGTTACGTTAAAATTAAACACTACACTCTCCAGCAGTGTTAAGAAAACCCATCCAGGGTAAAAGAAATGCGCGAAGAAAAATTAGCGGAATAATTCCACCCACAAACGTACTGTGAAAGCAAACACACACACAAAAAAAGGGAAGGACAAAATAGTGATCAACAAGGCAGCAAGCCTCTTCAAAAATCACTCCAATAAAGCGTAAAATATCTGGGCGGCGCTCCTAACCTCACCCTAAAGAATCATCTTAAAACATACATATATACATATTAACCTACTTCTAAACGCTAGGAAACACACAACAATACTTTACATATTAGGACGCGCGGCGAACGCGACCTTCACCTCCGTGACCTGGACCCGTGGAAGAGTGAGTGACCGAGTGAGCTTGACCTCCCCTGCTCGGCAGCTTATATTGCCCCGAGCCCTGCGCTGACCTCCGTGGTCGTCTACCCATGTGGTTACACCACAACACAAAGGAAACACTACCTAACTAATCAAATATGGGATCCATAGTGGTATTTACATGGAGGCAGTATAACACATGATATCCTCTCCAAATTTCAAGATGGAAAACTGAGAGGTAAAAGGGTTACAAGCCAAAAAGGTAAAAATTCCCTAACGCTACATATTACAAACATGAAAAAAAAGAAAAAAATTCCCTATTGTACAAAATAAAAGCAATGTGTTATGTAACTTACATAGCAATGGGAATCATAAGTTTCCCTCCTCTCTAGGGCGACTGTGGAGACGTACACAATTTCGGAGAACAAACTCTGCCAACTTCCGCCCTTCATATAGTGAAAAAAAAAAAAAAAAAAAAAAAAAAAAAAAAAAAAAAAAAGAATAAATCTAAAACATCAAATGTACATAGTAATGAAACATAAAGTGATCTTCAAATGGTAACAATTTAAGGTGAGGAGAGAGAGAGAGAGGCTGACCCTTCCTCCCCCCCACTGACCCATTTCTGACCTGCGGTCACTCGCGGCACCAACCGCCACGAGGCTGAACTAAACAAAGCACAAAGGGGGAGAAGAAAAAAAAATATAGGTACAGAAATAAAATAAAATACGGGTACCACGTCCGTGACAGTGTGTATGTGTGTGTGTGTGTGTGTGTGTGTGTGTGTGTGTGTGTGTGTGTGTGTGTGTGTGTGTAAAGATGGTAAGGTAAACCTGGGCTAGGTCAGGGATGAGGAGGAAGACATTCTGTCGAAACATACGAGCATAGATTATCCCTGACCCAGCCCAGGTTTTCCTTACCATCTTTACACTCATTTTGTCTTACTGATACTACTACTACTTCTACTACTACTACTACTACTGCTCTCTCTCTCTCTCTCTCTCTCTCTCTCTCTCTCTCTCTCTCTCTCTCTCTCCCT
>CM035179.1:5850937-5855937 GCA_020233015.1 Callinectes sapidus
TATCACAACCTTCGCCTCTTCCTCCACGTAACGAGAGAAGCACCAAGAACTACCTCCAACCACGAGTGAACCAAACCTCACCAAGCCTGCTTCACCATCTCGACACTTATTCCAAGCGAAGCAGCCCCAGGTATTTACGAGTTGACTTGTTTACCTCGCCTGGCTCTCACAGTCAGTTAACCTAACATAGCTGAAGTGTTCCTACCTCCTCCCGAGGAAGCTTGGATAGCAGTGGTGTCCACCTTCCACCTGTAATGTGAGTACCGAGAAGCACCCACCCCAGTGACTCATCATCAGTGACTTTTTCTTTTGTTAACTTTGTACTTGGTGGTGAAACTCATTCTTATTTACCTTATTCACTGTGTTGTCTTGTATGTTGTGTTAACGGGTTATTTAATCTTTCTTATCTACTTTGTGTTGGCTTGTATATTTATTGTGTACCTTTAATATCAGTTAAACTTTTCGTGAATAAGTTAGTGTGATGTCACTTATTATTAATCACCCGCAATGATCGGGTATTAAGGCAGGATCAGCCTATATCTCTTGCCACAGGTGATGGAAAATTCTTTTGTATTACTTATGTTTTGGGTAATATTAAGTAAACTAGTGTCTAAAGTACTTCTTTTTCATCACCTATTGTTGTTCGAGTGTTCAGTTTTCTTTAACAAATTACCCTAGACATTCTACTGTTCTGCTCGTAACAATATTGGGGGCCTGTCCGGGAGCTCAAACTTTCATATTGGTGTTCTTTTATTTTACGTGATTTACGTGGCTAATGCCAAAAGTTGATTTACTTTTGGTTTCACCCCAGGTACAATGTACTTTTGTTGTAAGTTACTGAGTGTGTGTTCGGTTTTTTCATGATTGAGTGTGTAGTTAGCTGTGCCTTTAAAAACTCGCTACACGAAGGCCTGGTGTAGAGGCATTTAACAGTTAGTCACATTGCTTAACTATGCTCTTTCCCTGCTTAAATTTTCCTAGTAGGATACTTCCTTCCCACTAAGCTATACTGACTCGTCTTCACCTCAAGGAACCAACGACGTTCCAAATCAAAATTACTCACTCGATAATAACTTGACCAGTCCAAACTCAAACGAGTACTTGATGCCGGTTCTTGTGTGCGTATTGTGGGTACTGCATTCTCTGGTAATTCTCAACTGGCTCGTTATATTTTTCGAAGTGAAATCTCTACAGGGGTCGATCCCCTATCCAAAATCATGCCAGAACAGTAGCTCAGTTAAAGGCTCGGGAATTTTCTGGACTGCGCTTTTGGCATCTCTTCTTAAACACTATTGTGATTTTTATTTTTGTTTCAACACAGTGTTAACTGTTCTGTATCGGTAATCATGGAGTTTGATCCGCAAGAGTTTGTCGGTAATCCCTCTGTTGAAGAACCCAAAGCTGCCAAAGCTACTAAAGATCAATTAAAATACATTGCTGCCAACTTTAACATTCAGTTCACTCATGAAACTAAAAAGGATCGCTTAATGACACTCATTTTAACACATCTAGGAGAGGAACCGAGAATTGAGCCTCTATTAGAAGCTACTTCTAAGGGTTCTAAAGATACCTCACTTTTACTGGAAGTAGAGAGAGTAAAAATGCAGGCATTAACAATGAAACTAAAGCATGAAGAACGTGAAAGAGACGAAAGAAATCGTGAACGTGAATATCATTTACATAAGCAACAACTAGAGATTGCAGAAAAAGCACGTGAACGTGAACATGAATTAAAAGTGCTCCAATTGCAGAGTCAAAGTAATACCACTCAAACATCAAATAAAATACAAATAACTAAGTTTTTGCCTCTTCTCCCTCAGTTCTCAGATTATGATCCTGAAGTTTTCTTTACTGAGTTTGAAGCCTCTGCTACCCATTTTCAATTACCTAAAGAGGATTGGACCTGGCTTATCAAACCAAAACTTAATGGGAAAGCTTTATCTGTTTTAGACAGAGTGAAGAATAATACTGATTATGATGTAGTTAAAAAGGCCATACTTGCAGCATATTCAGTTACCACAGAGAGATATCGACAAACCTTC
The DNA here is from genome assembly GCA_020233015.1 of Callinectes sapidus. Lineage (NCBI taxonomy): Eukaryota > Metazoa > Arthropoda > Malacostraca > Decapoda > Portunidae > Callinectes > Callinectes sapidus. Next base: position 5,852,980 of record CM035179.1, read on the forward strand.
CGGAACATGAACAAAGCTACAAGTCAAACCTTCTTAGAATTTGCCTCTGAGGAACTCAGAGCCCTAAAGAAGTGGCTCAAATCTGCCTCAGTCACCACAAATGATCTGGTAAACCTCATAGCACTGGAGGAATTTAAACGTAAAATACCACTCAATTATGTTGCACATTACAGATAAAGATGAGACAGAGCTACTCAAAGCTGCCGATGTGGCAGATGTGTTTTCCTTAGTTCATCGCTCTACTTCCTCGGGAGACAAGAAGACTCAGCCCATTGTAAGTGCAGGTGCAAGTGTTAGAATGGATGGTAAGTCTGTGGATAGTGGTTCCAAGCCTAGTGTGTACTGCTCTTTCTGTAAGAAGGTTGGCCACCTCATAAAGAACTGTCCTGATCCTAGGTGCAAAGTGGCGAAGATGGGTACATTTTCTAAACCAGATGCTTATATAAATACAAACTCAACCCTTATTGCTGACCCTTTCAAACCTTTCAGGTCTCAAGGTACTGTCTCTCTTGACTCTGACTCTGAGGAGCACCTTCTCCAGATTATGCAGGATACTGCCTCTGCCCAGTCTATCCTCTTAAAGTCTGCACTTTCACAAGTAGAACTTAAGTATACTGGAGACCAGGTTTATCTGAAGGATTTCCACCAGACCTTCCCCGTACCTCTGGCTAAGGTACCTAGATTGTCCGCTTGTTAAGGGAACAGTAACCGTTGCTGTTAGTGAGGACAGATCCTTGCCCATTCCTCACACTAATTTCTTGTTAGCTAATGATCTAGCTGGTGAGTTAGTAGTTCCACTCCTTGTCACCAATGACTCATAATTATCTTATAATCCTACAGCTGACATGGAGAAGGATAATCCAAACCTTTTCCCTAACTGTGTCGTTACCCGTGCAGTCCAAAGCAGTTGTTCAGATGCCACCACAACCCTCAACTACCACTCCTCATATGTCAAAGATTAATCTTGGCAAGGTATTTTCTGAACAATTACTTGCTGAAGCTCAACAAGACGATGTCACACTGTCACGTTTTCATACTAGAACTGTTCCAAAGGATCAGATAACTCAATCTCCTTCTTTCTATTATCAGGACAAAGTTCTTATGAGGGTGTTCAAACCTCGTAAACTATCAGATGATGCCACTTGGGCCGAACTTCACCAAATTGTATTACCAATCAGTTTAAGGGAACCAATCATGAAGATCGCTCATGGAGAACTAGCCGGTCACCTTGGGATTAATAAAACCTGTGATAAATTACTTAATAATTTCTATTGGCCAGTACTTAAAAAGGATGCAACTTCATTCATTAATTCATGTCACACTTGCCAGGTTATGGGAAAGCCTAACACAACCATTCCTCAGTATCCACTCCAACCTATCAAAGTGCCTGAGGAACCTTTTCATAAGATAATCATTGACATCGTTGGTCCTCTGCCCAAAACTAAGAAAGGGAACCAATACATCCTCACTGTTATGTGTCCAACTACCAGGTACCCTGAGGGTTTCCCACTTAAAAACATTACTTCTAAAACCATTGTGTCAAAACTCACTCAGTTATTCACTACTTTTGGCATACCTCGTGAAATCCAAAGTGACCGTGGTACTAATTTCACGAGTGATCTCTTTGCAGCAGTCTTGTCTGAACTTGGAATCACGCAAACTCTATCCACAGCATATCATCCTCAATCACAAGGTGCGTTGGAGAGATGTCACCAGACCCTCAAGTCACTTCTCACCAAGTTTTGTTATGAACAGGACCAAGAATGGGATGAGGCTCTACCCTATATCTTATTTGCCATACGGGAGGCACCCAACGAGTCTCTTGGTGTCTCGCCCTTTGAGTTATTGTTTGGCCGTAAGGTTAGGGGGCCACTCAAGGTAGTTAAAGACAGATTGCTGAATAATTCCACAAGTAAAACTGTCACACTTACACAATACATTGAGAAACTTAATAGTACTCTAGAACAAGTTCGTTCTTTTGATAGAAGGAATCTCAAACAAGCTCAAAAGGCTATGAAAGAGCACTTTGATTGTAAAGCTATAGTAAGAACATTCAGTGAAGGTGACCAAGTCCTTGCTTTCATTCCAGCCTCAGGTTCACCCTTACAAGCTAGATACCATGGTCCTTATACCATCAGTAGAGGGTCAGTGACAATAACTATATCATAAACACTCCTGATCGTCGTAGAAGTACTAGACTAATTCACATTAACCTTCTGAAAGTGTATAAATCTAGACCAAACCTTGCACCTGACACAAAGACAAATCCTGTATGTTCCATCAATATTTCTCTGCCTGATGTCACCACCTTTGTCACTGGTACCGATGGTACTAAAAACTCCAACATCCTTGATAATCTAGGAGATATCCTAACACACTTATCTTCTACTACTCAAGGCAAAGAAATTACCAACGTCCTAAATCAATATCATGATGTCTTCGGTGATCATCCTAAACTGTGTAACCTGTTTATCCATGAGATACAGCTTCATCCAGGAACTTCTCCTCTTCGTCATCCACCATACCGACTACACCCTCGGAAGCGTGACCTGATGAGACAGGAAGTGGATTATCTACTTCAACAGGGATTGGCCGTTCCCAGCCAGTCTCCTTGGGCCTCACCATGTCTTCTTGTCCCCAAGGAGGATGGACAAATGCGCCTCTGCACTGACTACCGCAGAGCAAACGCCGTGACAGTCCCTGATGCATATCCCCTGCCAAGAATAGACGATCTCATTGACAACGTTGGACAATCTAAGTATATTACAAAAATAGACTTGCTGAAGGGTTACTATCAAATACCCCTTTCAGAAAATGCCCAACAGATATCAGCCTTCATCACACCTTTCGGGCTTTTCCATTATAAAGTCATGCCTTTTGGAATGAGGAATGCCCCCTCTACCTTTCAACGGGCCATGGACTATTTATTACAAGATCTAGCTGGGGTATCCGTTTACT
>CM035179.1:5858437-5873488 GCA_020233015.1 Callinectes sapidus
TAATAATAATAATAATATACGGTTTATTATGTATAGCACTCCAAGGAGAGACAATTCACTGAGAGATGGGAGGCATGTTACACTTAATGTAGTATTTACAATTATAGATAAATAAAAAAAGTATTTATCATATACAAAGGAAGTATATAATATACATTATTTGCTAAGGATTCCAACAATGGTTGGAACTACACTATTTGAATATTTGTATGTTCTCTCCCTGATAGGCACGAGTGCTTTACTGTGCTTAAAGCGACCCACACATGATCAATAATATTGATCAATATTGGGTGATGGTCAATGTTATTGATGATGTGTACGTCGGGGTCGGGGCTATAGGTGCGGGGGAGCCTCTAGACATGACCCAATCCGGTTTTGCTGGGGTCCGACTGTGCAGATCCCTTGGGTGCTGTGGTAAAACTGTACTTATATCACTACTATATTGTTAAAGGTATGGTTTAGTATTCGAATCTTTTGTTCCGAATGAACTACGTTATCTCTTTGTTTAAATTATTTTATCTTGGTGTTTCGACCATAGCTAACTTATCATTGAGCTCCGGCTTTGGTAGTCAGTCAGCCAGCAACCTTCTACCTGGCTACAGTTAAGTAGAATAAAGCCTAACTTAAGGAGGCTTATGGTTTATTTACCCAACTCATCCCAATTTATTCTACTGAACTATGGACAAGCTGCTGAGGCCTGAGCGTTTCGATGGAGGTGATGCCGTTCCTGGAGGCTGGGAGCACTGGTTTACGACTTTCACCAATTTCGTCACCTCTATCACCGATCCAGCTCCGGACAAATTGAAGCTTCTGGTAAACTATGTGACTCCCTCAGTTTACTCACACATCAAGGACTGCACTACGTACGACGAGGCAGTCAAGGCATTACAAGCAGTATATGTGAAGCCCGTGAACCAAGTATTTGCCCGACACCAGCTCGCTACTCGGAAGCAACAACCTCATGAATCCATCGACCAGTTCTTGCAGCAATTGAAACTGTTATCCAAGGACTGTGGGTTCGCAGCAGTAACGGCAAGTGTTTACGCTCAGGAATCTGTTTGGGACGCCTTCATAACTGGTATTTCATCGTCCGCAATACGGCAACGGCTGCTAGAGAAAGAGTCACTTTCCTTGGACGAAGCAATACGGCATGCTCGAAGCCTCGAGCTAGCTCAACGAAACGCAGAGTGCTACCTGTCCTCCTCCCCTACCATCCTTTCTGCTGCTTCGGACACTTCGCCAGCTCAGAACCGCTCCACTACCAGTTCCAATCCGGGTGGATCCGGTACACTGGCTCACGATGCTTCACTTCCCTACTCCAACGCTGCTGCAGTTGGACGGAAGTGTTACTTCTGTGATGGCGGTTACCATCCTCGTCCGAGGTGTCCTGCAAGGAATCAGAATTGCTGGAAGTGCGGGAGACAAGGACACCTTTCTTCTGTTTGCAAGTCGTCCAGCAGAACTCGGATTGACAACGCCCCTCCATACGCCAGAAAGTCCTCTGCAGTCTCCCTATCTGCTTCGTCGGCAGATTATGCTTCTACTAAGGGTTCAAGTACCATATGTGCTCTTATTAACGGACTGGAGGTATGTGCTTTAGTTGACAGTGGTAGTACCATCAGTTTCTTAAACGATAGAATCACTAGAAAAATTAATATTGCCACTGTACCTTCAAAAGAGTACGTTTCCATGGCACAATGTTCCTTAGTCACTGCATCATCTGGCCAATGTATTGTCGATTTAAAGGTAGAAAATAACCTCTACAGGTCTTTCAAGTTTTCTGTGTTACCTAACCTATGTTGTGACGTCATCCTAGGAAGAGACTTCATGAAGCTTCACGAAGGCGTTGAATTTGCTTACGATGGGCCCAGACCGAAGCTGACTGTTTGCGGTGTTACCTGCATGACCGTGGAACTTCCGTCTCTCTTCCCTAACCTACCTCCAGACTGCAAGCCCATCACCACGTCTACACGGCATCACTCGACCAATGACGAAGTCTTCATTCGAGGAGAGATCCAAACTCTACTTCGCGAGGGATTTATAGAGGAAAGTCAGTCTCCTTGGAGGGCACAGGTACTTGTAACTAGTAATGAGCGACATCGACGTCGCATGGTGATTGATTATTCTAGGACTATAAACAAATATACACCATTAGATGCCTATCCTATTCCTCGCATTCACGACTTGCTAAGTATAGCGTATTTAGCAAGCTCGATCTTAAGAGTGCGTACTACCAAGTCCCCCTCAGGGAAGAAGAAAGATTATTCACGGCATTTGAGGCTGATGGGCAACTCTTTCAGTACACTAGAGTTCCATTTGGCTTGACTAACGCTGTATCTGCATTCCAGAGAATCATGAACTCTTTGATTGCTGGCAATAATCTTTCAGCTACTTTTGCTTATATTGATGGCATAATTATTTGTGGCCGTAACAAGGAGGAACATGACAGGAACTTACGGGACTTCAAACATGTAGCTAGAAAATATAATGTTTCTTTGAATGAAGCTAAGTGTCAATACAATCTAAGTGAAATTAACTACCTCGGTTATACTATTGCCAATGGATCTCTGCGTCCTGATACTGACAGATTGAAGCCTTTAGTAGAGCTTCCTACTCCTTGGAATGCTGCTTCCCTACGGCGCACTTTAGGACTCCTTGCGTACTATTCTCAATGGATTCTAAACTACTCGTCTCGTATACTTCCTCTTTTAGAGAGTAAATCTTTTCCTATCGGAAATCGAGCAGCTGAATGTTTGGAATCGCTAAAGAAGGACATCTGCCGTGCTTCCCTTGCTGCGTGGGATGAAAATCTTCCGCTGGATGTTGAAACTGACGCCTCTGATACATCTTTAAGTGCTGCTCTCTCACAGGTGGGAAGACCTATCGCTTTCTTTTCTAGGACTCTGACTCCTACGGAAAGGAGACAGCCTGCTGTTGAGAAAGAAGCCACCGCCATCGTTGCAGCAATCCGGAAGTGGCGTTTGTTTCTGGTTGGGCGAAGATTTAAGGTCATCAACGATCAACAGGCTGTATCATTCATGTTCGACCAGAAAGCCTCGACTAAAGTAAAGAATGACAAGATTTTACGATGGCGTTTGGAACTCTCGGAATACCAATTTGACATCCAATACCGTCCTGGTAAGGCAAACCTATCTGCATATGCTATGTCTAGAGTATGTTCCTCTATATCTAGATTACCTTCCTTAGAAAAGATTCACGTTGACCTGTGTCACCCTGGAGTTACGAGACTACATCATTTTGTCAGAATGAAAAACCTACCTTTTTCTGTTCATTATGTTAAGAGAGTGTGTGCAGAGTGCCTCGTTTGTGCTGAATTGAAACCTAGATTCTTTAAACCACCGCCTTCTCATCTTATTCATGCTTTACGTCCTTTTGATAGACTTTCAATTGACTTCGTTGGCCCTAAACCATCATCCTCTCACAACAAATATCTCCTGGTCATGATAGATGAATATTCACGCTTCCCTTTCGCATTTCCTTGTCCTGACATGTCCGCTCAAACAGTCATCAAGAAGTTACAGAATGTGTTCTCCAATTTGGTTGCCCTTCATCTATTCATTCCGATAGAGGGACCCAGTTCATGTCGAAGAAAGTCACTAACTTTCTGGCAGACCACGGGATCGTGATGACACACTCCACTCCATACCATCCCCAAGGCAACGCCCAATGCGAGAGAGAAAACGGAGTCATATGGAAAGCAGTGCGACTCTCTCTCCGTTCCCAAGGTCTTCCGGAGTCACGGTGGGAGTCAGTTCTAGATTGCGTTCTACATTCAATTAGATCCTTATTACGCACTGCCACCAAACAGACTCCTCACGAAAGACTATTCTCTTTCCCACGGAACTCCCCTAATGGATATTCTCTCCCATCATGGCTTTCTCATCCAGGTCCAGTGTTTCTTCGGAAGTTCGTACGAACTCCAAAATCTGATCCGTTGGTGGAACCCGTAGATATAATCAATGCTACTCCTCACTTCGCATGCGTGCGGCACCATGACGGACGCGAGGCTACGGTGTCCACTCGGGACTTAGCAGAACCTGCCGGGAAAAGCCACTACTCTCCTTCCCACCTCATGAAGGACCCTGCTCAGCTTCCTTCCGAAGCTTCTTCGGGCGTTTCACCACCTACAGGTCCTACAGAACAAGATGACACTACTCATCCTCCCGAAACTACTCCCGACAGTCCCGTCCCTGAAGCTACGACATCGCCTCTTGTTTCACAACCTCTGAGACGGTCTACGAGAGAGAAGAAGCCTGTAATTAGATATCCTATGTAATTTGATTTATATGTTAATGGGTTCTTATTTTCTTAGCGGGGAAGAATGTGGTAAAACTGTACTTATATCACTACTATATTGTTAAAGGTATGGTTTAGTATTTGAATCTTTTGTTCCGAATGAACTACGTTATCTCTTTGTTTCAATTATTTTATCTTGGTGTTTCGACCATAGCTAACTTATCATTGAGCTCCGGCTTTCGTAGTCAGTCAGCCAGCAACCTTCTACCTGGCTACAGTCCAGTAGAATAAAGCCTAACTTAAGGAGGCTTATGGTTTATTTACCCAACTCATCACAGGTGCCAAAGGACCAGAAACGCCTGCCTACCCATATGATGGATGTGGAGGAAAGCCTGCAGGATCCCTATGTCCTGAAAGAGATAGGAGGACTCCTTCGCCCTATTTCTGACTTTGAGATTGCCGGTGGTGTTGCAGTTGTTTGCGCTTACCCTTTGAAACATTCCTGGGGTAAACCTTCGAAAAGTTTTGCGTGTGGGCACCTGGAATGTCCTGAGTCTCTCAGAGGATTACGGATTGCCTCACCTTTTGGATGAGCTCAGTAGGCTGAGAGTGGATATGGCAGAGCTCTCCGATACAAGGAGGCCTGGCAGTGGCGAGACCAGTAAGAAGAGTTTTACTTACTACTGGTCTGGCATGACCAATGTTCACCATGTCAAGGGGGTAGCCATAGGCATCTCCAGCAGACTGCAGCCGTCCGTTGTAGTGGCTACTCCGGTTGTTGAGCGTATAATGTGATTGAGTCTGAAGGTCTAGGTGTAGGTCTGGGGCCGTATCCACGAAAACTGTCTGAGGCCGACGCTGGTTAAGTACAAAATCGCACTTAGCTTATGGACGACGATTTAGGACCGACGGGAGCCGTCGTACTTAGCTCGCTCTTAGTGCAGCTCAGTGAGCGCACTGGAACGCATCGCTTACCAAATGTCGACATGAATTATGTTAGACGAAACATTATTATACTAACATTTTATTTGTTTTTTATTTGTATGAATTACAATGCAAATGCTGCTTAAGTAACATTAAGCAGATGAAAACACTTAAGAAAAAAGTAGAAATGTATTCCTGTTGGCAACGAGCAAACACTCCTTCTCATCTCCCAGCAGCAGCGCTACTCTCAACACAGCAAGCACATCATCACCTTTCCTCCCCAACTATACCAGGTAAGGCTTGAAGGTATCAACAAACATTGCTTATTAGTACTTTATCTGATATTGGTGGAAAAAGCTGTTAGTTTAATACACATTAAAAACGAGTAAACCAATGCGAAGTATGCATTATTGTAAGGTACTTTTCTTTACTCATTTAGTATTTATAATAATTTAAAGTTTTACTCCTCCTGAGGTCAACAGACTTAAAAAAAAAAAAAAAAAAACACGATAAAACTGCATCAGTGAGTCCTTAATAGGTTTAAGTAGGTTAGGTATTAACATAAGTTTAGTTTTAGCTTGTAGCTTAGTATATGTATATAGATGGTAATTTATCATCCATACATAATGTCGACGGTGATGGTAAATTTTGCTGCTCATTGAAAAGGTGGTGGAAAGAAATAAACAAAAACTTAGTTCCATTCATAAAACCACACTTTAATTCATGGTGAGAAAATAGTATATTCGTATCTTTAAACAAACAAGCTTGACATATCACCTCAACATCACCTCTCTACTCAAACTCTCCTGTAACCCTTGAACTTTCTCATTACTACACTCCCTTGCTTTCAGAACCTTTCTCACTTTCCCTCCCTCCCTAGTTTTTCTCTCACTTCCTATTTTCTTAAAAGTTCTTACTAATGCTTACTTTATGTAAGTCCATACAAGTTTTATAGAAATAGCAAATATGGTTAAAATATTATTCCTCCATCAATAATACTGCTTATTGTTATAAAGGCTACATTCAGTGAAAGGAAAGAAAATCCTTCCTATAACCTGGTTAGATGACCCAAACCAAGGTTTTCCCAGGCAGGACTGGTGATTCTTATTTTGTGTAGATCGTCAGGAGTGTTTATGACAACAGGTCTCCCTCCGCTGTGCATCCATGCGAGAATACTCCCATCCCATGTGGTTACATTCTTCACAGATTCCTGCTCATTTGTCACCTTCATCTTCCTTAGTGAAGTCAGATCCTCATTTACATATACTTTTCTTTCTTTGCCCGTTAATTTCTTCTTATTGCGCATAACTTCATTATTTGCCTTTCTCTGGCAAAATCGTACGATTACTGGCCTACCTCCTTCTTTGGGCTTTCCCATACGATGAGCCACCGAGATATCCTCTGATTTTAGTTCCACTCCCATATCTCCAGCCAGCTCGATGATTTTAGCTTCCAGGATGTCGTCCGTTTCATTTCTCTCCTCAGCAATACCAGAAATGCGCAGATTCTCCCTTCGAGAGTATTGTTCCTGTTTGTCATTGTCATATTTATTCAAAAGGCATTGCCGTTGCACTTCAGCTAACTTACTTTCCATTCTCTCATCCAGTTCTTTCACTGCCTTCGATACAGCAGTGAATACAGCTACATATATTATGTTTGCTCTACCTGGCATAATCGCTGCTATCATATCCTTGACAGTCTTACTCACAGTTTTAAACTCTTTTCCTTCTATGAGACTGGTGACATTAGTAAGTTCCTCATCTACTTTAGCCTTCTCAACATCAGCTAGCTCAACACCAACATCAGAAGCCATAATTGTAACTTGGTGAACATATAAAAATCTGCTTTAAAAGAGAAAGCGTAGAAAACGGGAATCCTGTGTCGTCTGCTTTGTTTATGTTCAGATAGTACCGCAGCTGGGAAAGAGTTGTTGGTCTTTACCTCAAATATTGCAGATCAGGGTGTAGCTTGGTCTTCTGCACTACATCCCAGTTGTTCACAGGTGCTTACTCTCCCTTGTGATGATAGTGGTAATTCCAAAGTGTCTTTATTGTTGAGAAAAATCCGCCAGAGTTAGAGCTGTCTCAACCACGTCCTCGTCCTCGTGTAGTGTGTGTGTGGACTTAAACTCTTTTGAAAGGGGGATGTTGGAACAGGAGAAAAAAAATTAGATGCAGTTCATCAAGGCTCTTGTGATCTTTTTTCAGGTGATCTTCATTGGCAACACAGGTTTTTAGATGTAAAGTCTTGAATTCGTGCCCATGAAGACTCTTAAGGATGAGATGTGGACCATGGAAAATTGGATATAATTTTGAATAACGATCGTGCTGCTGGTGAAATATAGTGTCACTTATCTCGAGAGTGAACGTCGAGGCGCGGAGATGTAGTAGCTTCTACAACATCCCTTTTTGTGATGCAATAAGACGATCATGTATCACTGTAAGGTCTGGAACGCGCGTAACCTACATTTCATGTAATCATCCGAGTTATATATAGGCCGAAGGGTTCTGAGGAAAAACTTGAGGCAATCATTTATCCTGCCCGAACAAGACGAAATACGGAGAATCCTTGATGGTGAAGAGAACAAGCTACCTGAGGTAGTAATTCATCCCTATATGACTGAATCCATGGTATGACGTAAGATATCCTGTATGCTTATTACCTTGGTCAACTTTTTCTTTTGAGCTGAGTGAATGAGAAATGATGTTACACTTCTTGATATGAAATTCCTGGCAGATTAAATGTAAGAGTAAATTATTGAACTCTGTACCATTATCAGAAAGCAGAGTGCAAAGGGCACAGTGAGGGCAGATTACGTGATCCATTACAGGTCTAACCACGGAACGCGTGGTTTTGTCTTTGAGAGGGACAAGAACCGAGAGAACTTATGAGCATAAACTAAAAGGTACTGAAAGTCATTTTGTGTGAGTTGTAGTTTGAAAAAATCTATGCAGAATATGAGTGAGTGGCGCAAGAAACCCAGAAAAGCGTAGTGAGATAAAAAAAAAAAAGTCTTTTCTCATTGATAGCCAAAAATACGAACGTCGTGCTTGCAAGAGCGAGCGATCACGACCGAGATGGCTTGAGAGAGAATAATCATGCATTTGATATAATATGGCGTCAACCAAAGACTGTGGAACAACAAGATGAGTGAGGCATTCATTAGGATGGAGTCGAGATGCTCAGCTAGACTTATAAAAATATCATTAACGTGCAACTTTAGAAAATTTGAAGTGTCACCTGACTCTAGATAATATAACAGGGAAACAGGTCTGAATGTTGATGTGTTTTGAAGTCATCAGCTGTAGACATGGCAGGGCAATCTGTGATAAGAGATACAAGAGTAATGTTGCGTGATAAAGCATCTGCGACAGAATTAGCTTTACCAGGAGTAAAGGAAAAGTAGGATTAATTCCCTAAATGGTTAATTGCCAACGAGGAAATTTATCTGTGAAATTGTTGACTTTGAATATTTCTGTGACCATATAGTGATCCGCGAGGAAACTGATTTTGTACCCCAGAATGAGTTCACGAAAGTGACGTAAAGCTTAGATGACAGAGAGACTTTCATGATTTGTGACATAATTCTATTCGGGTTTATTTAGAAGTGTGCTAGCGTATGTTGTGACGATATGTTTGCTGTTATCTTGTTTGATAAAAACTGCGCCTATACCGAAACCTGAGGCAACAGTACAGATAGTGAACTCCTTATCAAAATTAGGGAAAGCTAAGACAGGGGCGCGACATAAGGCAGATTTAAAGTACTCAAATGCACTTTGTTCCTTCTCTGACCAGACGAGTTCGGTTTTTTTTTCTTGAGTAAATGAGTGAGAGGCTGAGCCATGGGGGTATATTCCTGAATGAATCAACGGTAAAATGCAGCTAATCCGAGAAATTGTCTTATCTGACCTGGACAAGTGAATGTCTGGACAGCAGATACTTAACAAACGAGCGTATGGATACCATTCTAGTCAGCTCGGTGACCAAGGAAACTTGTTTTCTGAGGAAAGTGCATTTACCGAGTTTAATTTTGAGACCTGTAGAGTGAAAACGCGACAGAACATGAGATAAGGTAGGAAAATACTCGTGAAGATCTTTTCAAGCGATGATAACATCATCAAGGAAGGAAAATGCGTGTTTACCGATAAGGCCCGTTAGAATGGAATTCATAAGTCTTTGAAAGTTTTAGAGGTGAATTCCGTACATCTTACCCCATTCCTTTAAACATAAACTGCCCTGAAGAGGTAGTGAATGCACTGTAATGGCGAGACGATTCCTCCATACCCTGCACAACGTCTTCGAGGAGAAGACTCGATAGCTTGGAGTGTAAGATGGTTTGGACCCAGGTGTCAGATGGATGGCGTGCTGGATGACACTTTTGTGGCCCAAGGCTTCACCAGGAAAAGATACAACATTTCTGAACGAATTAAGGAGCGCCAATAAATCACGGGAAATCTAAATCTGAAAGATGATCTTAAGTGATAGGAGGAGATTTTTGAGAACCATTTAAAATACAAAGAAATGACTGATTTGATTGGTTGAGAAATTCATCCAAAACTTTGATATTCTCAGAGTAAGGCAAAGGTTCTCCTATTAAAACACCTGATTTAAGCTTGACAGGCAAAGGTGAAACGTTTCTTAAATTTTTTTTACATAAACCATTGTCATCTACAGTAGTAAGAATATATTCCAATTAAAAATTTTTGCGGGATTATTTTTGTGATAAGCAAAGAATATCATTGCCAGGAACAACAAACACAACCGACACGGTTACAACGGATAAATCAATTATGTTACGGCTACCGATTCAGCTAACAAAATTTGTTTGCCTGAAGTTACACAAAGGTCAGAGGAATGATATGAGACAGACATATCATGTAAATTAGTATCCCTTGTAGCAAAGAAAAATTCACAAACAAAAGAGGGATTTTAGAGCTAAAGCAGGAATATAAAAGGCAAAGCAGGAATATAAGTATCTCCATGAGAGATTTGATTTAGAGAAGGAAAGATGGTGATGCTATTTTCACGCATAGTTTGAAATCCAATGAGAATCAGCTTTGAAAGAGATTCCGGAGACAATGTAAAAAGGGGCAGTGATGTTAGACTCTTTGGGTGAGAAAGAGATCATTAGATAAATTTAACTATGAGGGTAGACTTTACAAGCAGAAATACCTTGAATGTTGAGGTCCGGAGGTAAGGCGATGGCAGCATTACTAGAGATTGCAACTAAAGCTTTGAAAGTTTCTTTTCTCTTTGATTAAATTGATGGAAATTGGAAATGCTTCCATTAGGTGCCGCAACAGCTTAAGTCATATGGCACCACTAGGGTTAACGGTGTTGGGTAGAGGTAGCTTCACCAACATAAGTTGTCCAAGTGAGTCTGATACTTGTGGCGAGCGGTCAACTGGTTAATATATATATTATACTTCTCATACCCAGGTTTGGAGGGAAACTCAGATTATAGAAGTAAATATATTATGTGTGATATTTACAATGGTTTCACTTCACCCGGTCTTTTCCCAGAGAATTGTTTAGTCTGTCTCTTGGGAGATAACTTAGAGAACACTATTGAGTCCCGAGGGCACACACCTTCACGGCACAACTACATAAAAGTCCTCACACCCAAAACACGACGCAAACCGGCGGAAAACTGGCCAGCGGCGGCCCTGTTGTGTCTCCCCAAACCGCCTCACACCGCAGCTCGATTTCTTCTCTCCTGGTGTGGCTCGCCGCACCTCACGGCACAGGAAACTGCTGACTCCGGGCGTTCACCTCACCTCGGTCGCCTGCTGATCACCCAGTCAGCCAGCCTTTCCCTACGGAGCGAGCTCAGAGCTCATGTATACCGATCTTCGGGTAGGACTGAGACCACATCACACACCACACACAGCGAGGCCACAACCCCTCGAGTTACATCCCGTACCTACTTGCTGCTAGGTAAACAGGGGCTTGATACACATTAAGAGGCTTGCCCACTTGCCTCGCCGCGCCCGGGACTCGAACCCGGGCCCTCTCGGTTGTGAGCCGAGCGTGCTAACCGCTACACTACGCGTGGTCATGTGATGCAGGGATGGGTGTGTGTGTCTGATGCCTCAGTGTTCAAGTACATTATTTTCTCTCATATAGTGATGTCTTATAAACTACATCCTACTTAGGGAGTTTATATTATTATATTTTAGTAAATAGAACATCCTATGGATACAATAACAATTGAAATGCCTACTTATATTTATAAACACATGCAATTCCTTGTAGAGGATTAAGCTGTGACAGCATTTCTGAAGTATTGCACCATCTTATATGGATGTTGCATCAGATTATATTTGCATATATAAATGCAATGAATTCCTAACTATCATGTCCCTAACAACGGGAGATCGCTACATCTCCCACTGGGTAACTAGGTTTGGCAAGGATTCCAAGATTCCAATCACCTTCAAGTCTTCACATATTTTCCAGCTTTATGACATTGAGAAGTACTTGCATGTTTTCTTAACACTCCTTCAAATGCACTGAATCTCCTATGGGAATGGATGGTTTCTTATTGTTGTTGTGTAGTAATACTGTCTTGAGGCATCTTTCAGCTAAGTCAATGAATAAATGTCTTTAAGCTGGAACATGGCCCTGGAACAAACAGGGAAATAATTCATCAGTGTTATTATTGAAAGAAAGTGGTTCATCAACAGAGAAACATGAAACATGAATCCCTATTTATTTTCCTGAAATAAATAATACTAACATCTTTCTTAAGCAGACACTATTCTTGAAAACGAAACGCTAATAGTTCAGTTTTATCATTCGACAGTGAGAGGTTTCTAACTAAATCTTCTAACCCTCCTTGTGAAAATTTCTCCAGATGTCTTCATTTTCAATCGTTAAATCTGCATCCACCTCGGTTTCCAGCAGCAGTAGTATTTTCTTGAGGAAAACATCTTCATTAGACATTTGATAAACATTTTCTGGTGGTATTGGAATAGGAAGATCATCATCGTTGTGTGGTATTGGTCTTCTTAGGGTACACAGTCTTATGCATGGTCTTTACAGTAAACCCACCTACATTAACGTTGCAGAAGTAACAATCCATGAAATGATCCTTTCGCTTTCTCCAGATCATAGGTATTGCAAGCGGCATTGCTCTCTGCTTCTTATTTAGCCAATCTCATAGTCCATTTGAACAAGCTGAGCAGATGATGTGCGAGGACGCACGAGAGAGAGGCCAAAGTATAACTGCAAGATCTTATTATTTTACTTGTGATTGCACGTTGCTGAGCTTTGCTGATAAATGAACCACAGACATGACAAAATATATAAGGAATATTCTTGCAATGCCTTGATATCCTAAGTAGAAATTAATGATGATCAATCAATCATGGGGGGCATACGCCGGGGGGCGCGTTGCCTCGCCTACCCTACGGCGCCACTCCGTGCGGTCACGCCTCGCGAGTCTCCATGCAGGCTCCCTTCCTATACCGAGTAACTCCCAGCAGGAGGCATCGACTTGCCGCAGCCAAGAGTTCTGTGGGCGTCCCCTAGGCCTCCTCCAGGTTGGGTTGTCCCTTACGGAAACAACCCGACAAGCAGGGTCGGATTCCGGGTATCGCGCCACATGCCCATATAGCCGCAGTTGGCGCTGACGGACTATGCTAGTAATAGGCCTCGAATCGGTCTCGTGGAACAATCGCTGATTTGACACAAAGTCATACCAGCGGTATCCCATGATCCTGCGAAGGCATCTAGTACCAAAGACATCAATTCGCCTCTTCAGGTCGGTGTTCAGCGTCCATGTCTCACAACCATAGAGTAAGACAGGGATCACCAGCGACTTGAAGATCCGAATCTTTGTCCGTCTGCACAGGTATCGACAACGCCAAATACTCGTGTTGAGCGAATCCATAAAGCCGTGGGCCAGGCCAATCCGCCGTGTGACTTCTTGGGTCGACCAGCCATCGTTATGCACTACACTACCAAGGTATGTGAAACTTTTCAAGATCTCAATATCCTCGCCACACGCATGGACAGACTGTACTGTTTCATCCAGCACGCCTCCAAACACCTGGACCTTTGTCTTGGCCCAGGAAACCTTGAGTCCCAAGGGCTTCACCTTCTCGTCCAGTGCCTCTAGAGCCATTACCAAAACCTCCAGTGACTCAGCGAAGATTGCTGCATCATCAGCAAAAACAAGATCTGTAATCTTGGTGTTGCCGACAGATGCTCCACAATGACTTTGTTCCACAACTCTGCCTAGTACCCAATCCATGCATGTGTTGAAAAGTGATGGAGCAAGCACACAGCCCTGCCTCACACCTGTATTCACAGGGAAGAAGCTGGACACGCCTCCTCCACACTTCACAGCACTTACAGTCCCGGAGTACAGGCCAGTTAATAGACCAATAATCCTTGCAGGAATCCCACGGAGACGCAGAAGATCCCAGAGTGTCTCTCGATGCACTGAGTCAAACGCCTTCTTGAGATCGACATAGGCTGCAAGCATTCCCTGTCGAAACTCACGTCGGCGCTCCACCAGTACGCGAAGCGCTAGGATACGGTCAGTTGTTGACTTACCGGGCGTGAACCCTGACTGTTCAGGTCTCTGATACTTCAGCAGGTGAGTGCGGATCCGTGTCAGCAGCAAATGGGCAAGCACCTTGCCTGGTACGCTGAGCAGCGTTAATCCACGGTAGTTGCTGCAGTCTTGACGGTCCCCTTTCCCCTTCCAGATAGGGACGACCAACCCCTTCTTCCAGTCAGGGGGAATGGTACCTGAATGCCATACAGCAGTCAAGACCGCATGCAACCCACGGATCATGGCTTCACCCCCAGCTTTGAGCAGCTCCGCACTGATGTTGCAGATGCCAGCTGCCTTTCCACCCCTCAACTTTGCCACAGCCTCCTTGACATCACCAAAGGAGGGTGCGGTTTCGTCAATGGGTGGATCAGCATCCAGCGTCTGCAACCCTGCAGTCTGGAGCTGTCCGCTTGGAGGATCCACCGTGAACAGCTGTTCAAAATACTCAGCCCAACGACCCATCTGCCCATCTGTGTCCAATACGAGGCAACCATCTGCTGTTCGGATAGCACTCACCTGAGAAGTAGACTTGGAGCGGAGTTTCTTCAGAGCTCGATAGGCAGGTCTGAGGGCATTAGCATTTAAATGACACTCGACATCCTCAGCGAGACCCCTGACGTACCTCTCCTTGTCTCTTCTCAGAAGAGTTCTAGTCCGACGTGACAGAGCCCTGTACTGGTCATGGTTCCCAGCAAGTCTGGCAGCGCGACTCTCCTCAATACTTTCCAGCGTCTCTACCGAGGTGAAGCCACTCCGTGACCTCGGGCGCTTCCCAATGCATTCCTTGGCAGCCTCAAGAGTCTCACGTTTGAAGGTATCCCATAGCTCCTCAGGGTCCTCAAGGGTGTCGAGCACTCCAAACCGATTGGAGACTGTCACTGCATACTCTTGTGCACAGGTCAAGTCCTTCAGCTTCTCAAGATGAAACACAGTGTGGTTGCATCTTGGAGGCTTTCTGGACTTGATATGAAGCTTGAGTGAAGCAACAACAAGTCTGTGATCGGTCGCAAAGAACTCGGCACTCCGAAAAACCCGGCAGTTCTGGAGGATCCTCCAACGAGTACTGACAAGGATATGATCAATCTCCTTCGCTACCCCTCCGGCATTGCTATACCAAGTCCAGCGGTGCAGCGCTGGTCTCTGATACCAGGAACCCGCAACTCTCAGCCTTCTGGATCTTGCAAAATTAAGAAGGAAAGAGCTGTTGTCATTCCTGGTACCAGAACCATGGGGACCAACACATATTTCATAGCCAGCCCTTTCAGTGCCAGTGACAGCATTAAAGTCGACCAGGACAATGAGTG
>CM035179.1:5892357-5910505 GCA_020233015.1 Callinectes sapidus
AAAAAAAAGAAGAAAAACTGCAAAACAAAATAAAAAAAAACAAAAAAAAACAAGAAAAACCAAGAAAAACCCACACAAAACACCACAAGAGTAGAATCAAATCCCTTTCCCAGCCTTACCTGACAGTCCATAAGGTGTTGAGAGCCTCGGAAAGCGATCCATTGGTCACATAACCTTGATCTTGACCTCTGCGACCTTGATCTTGACCTTGACCTTGACCTTGAACCCTCTGACCTCCCCAGTACCCGTTCTGACTCTTCACTTTGTACTGGGGCAGCGCGGGGGGGCGGGGCGGTGGGCGTGGGTGGGCGGGGGTAAAGGATCTGGCTGGTATTGGGTTTCTGTAAGAGTGTATGGGCGGGCGAGGCATTGGGCGTGGTGGTGGTGGTGGTGGTGGGCGTGGGTAGGGGTAGTAGTGTGGGTAGTGTCTTATCCATGCTTCTGTCACGCCCATTTCTCCTTCTTCTTCAGTTTCTGGTTGTTGTTGTTGTTGTTGTTGGTTCAGTGTGTGTTCGTTCGTGTGTTTGTCTTCGTCCTCAGCGTGTGTTACTTGTAGTGTGGTTAGTGTTAGTATCAGTAAAGTTATTTTTAAGATTTCCATGTTGATTTTATTCTATTGTCTTTATTTTCTTTCTTCTGTTCTTGTGGTTCTTTTAATTGTTTTTGTTGTTGTTTTTCTTCTAATTGTTGTTGTTGTTGTTTGTCTTTTCTTTTTTATTTCATCTATTTTCTATGCGTTTTTTTTTTCTTTCATTTATTTAGTGTTCTCTCTCTCTCTCTCTCTCTCTCTCTCTCTCTCTCTCTCTCTCTCTCTCTCTCTCTCTCGTTAATAATTCCTTCACTTTTCAATAACCATCAACGTTTTCCACCAAATCTCACTCTTTTTATCATTATTATCTCTCCTCAACCAACACAATCACTTTCTTATATTCCTTTTTTCAATTTCACACTCGATTTTTTAGTTCAATTGAAATAAACACACTTAATTTGAGTTTTTTTTCCCTTCACCTTCTCTTCTTGAGTGGAAATATATGTTTTGTCTTCTTTCTATCACTTCTCTATGTTGTTTGAAGTTCCAGTGACGAGTCAGGAGCAAAGAAGCAACGCACCCTCACCCCTCAAGAGTCTGCGCAGTACTGACGGAGTGACGGGACTTACCTCAGTATGCCCCCTAATGACTCCTCACATTATCACTAATTCACCTGCATGTCCATCATTTACCTACAGTTACCACTACACATTTTTTTACCTGTTTTTTCGCTAACATACCGCTAACTTTCACGAAATCCCGCGGTTAGCATATTACAATTCTTTACTCCGTGCTATTTTATCCCCCCCCCGTTACCCCACTGACGTCAACAGCACCACCACCTTCTTATCTTAATGTTCTCTCGGTAACAGTGCACATCTTAGCGGTTCGGGAGTTTGGCGGGGAAAGAACAGTGATTAATAGGTACATTAGGAACAGCTGCAGGACACTACCCCGCCGCAACCCTCACTAGATAGACCTGCCAACGCTGAGCCGTGATGACACCCCGCGTGGTATTAGGCACCGCTACTGAGAGAGAGAGAGAGAGAGAGAGAGAGAGAGAGAGAGAGAGAGAGAGAGAGAGAGAGAGAGAGAGAGAGAGAGAGAGAGAGAGAAGGGGAAAGAGAGAAAATGAAAGAATGAATTAATTAATGAAAGAAGGAAGGAGAGAGAGAGAGAGAGAGAGAGACGTACAGCATCAGACAAGTAAACACGCAGTAAATCTTCGTTCATTTATTGTCTAGATGCGATAAAACATCCTAATAATAATAATAATAATAATAATAATAATAATAATAATAATAATAATAACACAGAAACAAGGAACTCCACAAAACTTTATCAGTAATAACAAACACAAAATGGACGATTGAGTTGCCTCTCTCTCTCTCTCTCTCTCTCTCTCTCTCTCTCTCTCTCTCTCTCTCTCTCTCTCTCCAAACTATAGAGTCTAGGTAGATAATGCATTGGTATAAATATATGTAGTGTATTATAACTTCTGTACATTAAGGAAAAGTTCAGTAGGTTAGGTTAGATTTTAAAGAAGATAGGGAGTTTTTAAAAGAAAGATAGGGAGTTTTTAAAAGAAGGGAGTTTCAAAAGAAAATAGGAAGTTTTAAAAAGATGGGGAGGTCTTAAAAGAAGATAGACAGTTTTAAAAGAAGATAGCGAGCTTTAAAAGAAGATAGGGAGTTTTAAAAGAAGATAGGAAGTTTTAAAAAGAAGAAAGGGAGTTTTAAAAGAAGATAGAGAGCGTTATAGAGGAACACTGGACAAGTTAATGGATGAGGATGATAGGTTGAAATAGGCAGAGGTGTTCACATACATAGGGACTGCCACGAATAGGTCTAACTAACAGCCTCTTGCAGCTTCCCTCATTTTCTTATGTTCTTATCTTCAACTCTTCTGGGAGTGAAAAACTAGATGAATAAATGCTAACACTAAGATCTGAGGGGTAAAGCTACTGATAAATAAGTAGATTGATAAATATAACCACAATAAAAGTTCAATCTAATAAAAGAATATAAAAAAACTATGGAATATAAAAAGAAATCATTATAAAGCCAAGAATCACTAGAACCACGACTATCTGAAGACATAAATATCAAGGAGAGAGGAAATCACATATATAGGCACATTTCTAGGTATTTTGTCCATTACACTATGAAAATGCATGAGAATTCTGAGCAACTAATCAATTACTCATCTATTATTCATTATCATTGCCATTACACACTAAAAAACAAGATAAAAAACAAGAAACATGAGAATTCTGAACAGATACATTACTCAACTACTAGTCAACATTATCATTGCCATTACACACTAAAAAACAAGACTAAAAGAAACAAAAAAATATAGCTGGGTACAGATTAACCCTAAATCCATCACATTATGAAGTAGTAGTGGTATTCAACTCCCCAGATCAGTATTTTGTATCATTCCCGCCCTACGATTAATAGAGTTTGCTACCTAAATATTGCACCTTCAAAATATTGCCATCTATGTATTGCACTCCTTACCTACACCTGTACACACACATACGCACACACACACACACTTGCCAATACGTAATACAAGTTAATATTTCCTCCATAAGTATCTCTTATCACACTATGGGGTTATTACATTTCAATAGATACTTCAATGGTGTTATACTTCAATAGATGCTAGTGCCACATGGTTAATAATGACGGCACACCTCTTTAACCCCTGTCAGCACTGGAACGCATTTTTACGAGTTGATTTTCTTACTTTGGGACAACACAGAGGAGAAAATTGAAATGCGTAAAGGTGCACGACCCGAGACACCGCCACAACACCTTTACAAAGTTCCGTTCGCGTGATTATTATTATTGCACATCACAGCACGTCATTTTTTACGAGTTATGTACACTTTGCTTAGGACTAATGTCATAAATTATCAAGATCTGCTAAGAGTAAGAACAAAGCCATGGTAACGCTGTATTGCACCTCACAGGACGTAAATCTTGCAACACTAACAAGAGTCTGATGTAATTAAAGAGATAAATATGAAAAAATAAAGCTGAGATTGTATTAAAGTACGTACATATCTAACCTAACCCCTTCAGTACTGGGAAGCATTTTTACCACGAGTTTTGGGTGTGATTGAACGCTTTTATTGACATTAGCAAGGGTCTATGGAGGTCAGAAGATTAATGGCCAGAGTCTGTACTATTTTAACTCCTACTAATTCTGGCACTGTAGAAAATCAACAAATAATAAGCAGAAATAAATACGAAAATGCATCCCAGTACTGAAGGGGTTAAGATCTGCAAGTAATTAATAATGAGTTCAGATAATAATAACAACATTGCACTTCAGTCAACTCATTGTCTCAACACACTGACGGACACACACATAAAGAGGATCAATAAACAAACACCACAATAGCAAATAACATCAAGAACCGACACTCTCTTTGTGATTATCTATGAGTCAAGATATGTACGAATCAAAATAACATGGTAAATTTCAGACACACACACACACAAACACACACACACACAGTCACCACCATTACTATCACTACTATTATTTCATCTATTACCTATTATCTCCTCGTTCCTTGCCTCTATCTCATCCTCCCACACACAGTCACTACTATTACTACATCTACTATTACCTCATATTTCCCAGCATGTCTCTTAATTCTTCCTCAGCCTCCCATAATGCAATGCACCACTCTTCATCTAAGGTTTTCATCGCAATCCCTACAATGAAAGGTAATACCAAACGTCAGGTAATATGAACTATAATACACAGCACCACTAGGAGATCTCAGGTGCTTCTATCACACACAAACACACGCACACACACACAGTTCCTCGTAGAAAAACCAAACTTCACGTACATAAATGCCTTTCACACACACATACACACACTACCAGCTGCAACAAAACAGTACCCACACCACCACAACACCACAACACTCCCCTCAACACCACCTTTCTTTCCCGGACCACCTCACCCTTTGCCCCACCACACAAACCCTACAGCAGGAGTCCATGAGGGTGTTGGGTGAGGTCTGAGGTGGTGAGCTGCAAGTGGGGTGATGTGGGTGGGGTGGTGTGGGGTGAGGAGGCATAAGGGAGGGACGCAGTAGATAAGGAGAGTCACCCGGCTAAGTAAGTACCATGCAGTCTTGGAAGTACGCAAGGCAGAACAGTGACGCAATGCCAATGAAGATGCCGAGGTTCTGGTACATGAGGATATGAATGGCACTCCTCCAGCCTCCCTCTGCTGCCTTGCTGGCCACCTCATTCATCTCTGGCACCTGTGACGAGAGAGAATTGGTTAAGACAGGTAAGTGTGAATGTGTGATGGACGGAAGGAGGTATGCTAAAAAAAATTAAGCCTTATAGAGAGTAATGGAGGTGAAATGACATACAGAGGTGTTATAGAGTCAGAAAACCCACCATGTCCACCAAGGCAATGTAGAGGAACATCCCAGCAGCGACGGCAAAGACTGCAGTGTTGTCTTGAGTGAATTCCCCCAGCAGGATGCCCAGGAACAAACCCAGGTAGCAGGTGGTGGCCGACAGGAAGTTGTAGGACACTGCTTGCCTCATTGTCATGCCAGCGTTGAGGAGAACGGCAAAGTCACCTGTGGGAGGAGGACTCACTCACTCAATGACTCCCTTACTTACTTACTGACTGATTGAATGACTGATTAACTGATACATACACACCTTCAGTAGTGGGACACATTTTCACATCTATTCTGTATATTATTTGCCGATTTTATACACTTTTGGAAACTCATGTGGGGATACAGAGACGGGACACTATAAAACACGCACACACAGACAAACGTACACACTCACCAAGTTCGTGTGGCAGTTCCTCACACATCACGGCCAGACTGATGGAGATGCCGGTCAAGATGGACTCAGAGAACGCCGCCCCAATGGAAACGCCATCGATGAAGTTGTGGAAGCCATCGCCAAATATTATCATCCACGCCACAGTGCGGATCACAGAGTCCTGCCCCTGACGGAACTCCAGCGCGTGGGTGTGGGTGGATGTCTTGTCCGGCCGCTGGTGGATGAAAGAGGTGGTTAGGTGGTTGAGTGGAAAAAACTACCTCTCTCTAAAAATGTGTCAAAACGAGAATACTTTTAGACCAGAAAATGAAAGAACAAATGAAAAATAAGTATTGCTGAATGAGTTTACCTTCCACCACCACCACCACCACCACCGCCACCACCACCAACGACCACCACTTACCTCATTATGGCCAAACGAAGCACGGATGACCTGCCGCTGCGACATGTAGATTAAATTCACGTCCTCCGGCCCACAGGAGCTCTGGGGGGTGACGGGCTCCTCCTCCCTCCCCATGCCGACCCCCCCATTGACAGCCCCCCCCGCCGGCACCTTCCCCTGCTCCACCGCTGGCACTTCCTTCATATTGTTGCAGAGGATGTCCTGATCTGACTGGCCGGGCGGGAAGTTGCCTTTTTCCTGCATTGGGGTGAGCTACGTTAGGTTAGGTTAGTTTAAGTTAGTTAAGTTAGGTTAAAGGGTGAAGAAAAGGAGTTACATTTAATATTGGAGGAATTATATTAGGTTAGGTTTGATTAGGTTAGGTTAGGTTAGGTTGGGTTGAGATAGAGGGTAAAGAAGAGGAGTTACATTTAATATTAGAGAAATTAGATTAGGTTAGGTTACAAAAGGTTAGGTTGAGATTAAGGGTGAGAAAAAACAGATATAGAAAAACAAAACAAAACAAAAAATGAAAAAAAAAACACAAGAATATAAACAAACACACACAAAAAAATAAAAAAATATAAACAAAACACACACACACACACACCAGAATATAAACAAAACACACACACACACACACACCGACACACACACACACACACCTACACACAAACGCACGCACACACTCACTTTACGCGCCTGGTGTGTGATGATGATCTTGATGGCGCGTTCCACCATGAAGAAACTCCACACACCAACCAACACAAACAGCGACACAAAGAGGTAGCCGTGGCGGTCATCCTGGGGGAGAGAGAGAGAGAGAGAGAGAGAGAGAGAGAGAGAGAGAGAGAGAGAGAGAGAGAGAGAGAGAGAGAGAGAGAGAGAGAGAGAGAGAGAGAGTGAGAGAGAGAGAGACACAGCAAGTCAGAAATGGAGAGACAGAAAGACAAGGATTCATATTAAGTACGTAATTTTTCCTTAGACCAATTTCTAATCTTAAAATCTATCTTAACCTTATCCATTAGCCATTATCTCTTTACTAATATATTTGAAACTCCTTTAACACACACACACACACACACACACACACACACACACACACACACACGAACGCTGACCAGACCTGACCTTTCACAAACCCCAATAAGGTCAAAACACATGATCTTACCTTCTCTGCCAACTTGAATGCCTGGAAAGGAAGAAAGAGAACAATTAACATCTGTCGTCATATATTACCATCCGATAGATAAATGGCGAGATGATAATTAGGATTACTTCTCTCTATTTATGCTGTATATAGCTGCAACCAATGAATAAATAGACAGATAGATAGATAAGTAGATAGATAGATAATTAGTACATGTTCTCATCCATTAATGCCATATATAGTGGTAAACAATAGATAAATTTTACCAGCCAAAAAAAATCATGAACAAATTTAATATTCACAACAGAGAGAGCAATATACTGTAAACAATAGATAAATTTTACCAGCCACACCAAAAAAGACATCTAACACCAACAGAAAAAACATAAAAAAACTAAAACCCACAAAATCACAAACAAATCTAATAACATTCATAACAGAGAGACAATTTCCTTCCGAGTTACCTGTGGAATGAGGTGGAAGAGAGACGAGGCGGCCAGCGAACCAACGGCCAAACCCACCAGGAGCGTCAGGAGCTGCTGGTAGAACTTGTGGGCCATCAGCGGCAGCACAGACACACCGGCCAGCGAACACCCCGAGATCAGCGTCACAAACAGTATCCCGTACCCCCACACTGCCGGTAAAAAATTGTTCATATTTATTTATTTTCTCCTTTTTTTCATTTCTTTTTATTATTTATTTTCTTCCAATCCTATTTCTCTTGTTTCTTTTTATACGATGTTGGTTTCACACACACACACAGACACACATACCCTCAGATGGCCTTGGTTTGTTCTTGAGGGCGGTGTTGAGCTGCTGGGCGGTGCAGGATTCCCCCTTCTGGCCCATGTAGGTAATGACGGGCAGTAGTTCCCTCAGGTCCTCCACACTCAAGCTCTCCTCATAGTCCATCGCTGTGAGAAGGTCGTCCACTGTGCACTGTAGGGAGGTGGAAGGTGGTGGTGGTGGAGTGACATTAGTGGTGGTGGTGGTGGTGGAAGAGAAGGTACAGGAACATAAGCTTAAACAGGAGAGGAGGATAAGGAAAAGTACTGCAAAATATACCCTTTTTCATTGCTTCCTTTCCCACAGATGCTAGTAAAGATAGGCATTGCTTGTGACATTGTTAATTGTCTCATATCGAAGCTAAAACTTGAACTTAAAATTTGTCACGTCAATCCTCAAACACACACACACACACACACCCACTCCTGACACTCACAGCCTCCAATAAGCGGCAATGCGGTGGTTTCCCTTCACTCCCCTCGTCACAGCTGGGAAGTGTGAGGGAAGGCAGTGTCTGGTGAAGGGGAGGACACTGGTGCTGACCCTGTGTGCACTCCACCAAACGCTTCAGGTCATCTCGGGTAAAGTTGACCTTGTTGGAGGAGAAGCCGTACCACCTGAAGGAAGAGCAGGTCATGTGAGGTCAAGAGAAGGAAGGAATGAGAATGATGAGGAGGAAAAGTGTCTGATGAAAGAATATTCGTGAAAAAAACATATTCCTTGTGATATGTTAACAGAAATCTGAAAATTGAGAATGAGGAGTAAAATTATCTAAGGAAATTAAAAATGGCAAAATTAAAGAGGATGGAAGAAAGAGAAAAAGGAAGAAAACTGAATAAAAAGGTGAAGAAAGAATGAAAGAATGAAGAGTAAGAAAACAAATAAAAAAAGTGGAAGTAGAAATTTTGAAAAAGAGAAAAATTAAAAGAAAAACAAAATAACTAAATAAAAACAAGAATAACCAAATAAAAAGGCAGGACTCACAGAACAGCAGGGAAGTCTGTGGCATTGAGAGAGTGTGTGTTGCTCCATTCCGCTGCACTGGTCTGTGATAAACTCTGGCCACTGACAAACACACTCTGAGCTGCCGCCACCACCACCACCACCACCACCACTGCCAACCTCCACGAACAACACATCACCTGCTGGGGAAAAAAGTGTGTGAGTGCGTCAAGGTCAAAATGTCCCAGTACTGAAGGAATTAAACCAGAAGAAATGTGAAAAATTTTAATAGAATTTCAATAAGCAAGTTTTTTTAAGTGTAAGAAAGTAAGAAATTAATTAAGATGCAGGCTAAGATATTTTGCTTGGGTAACATGGAATAAATGGAAAGTTAACTGATGATTGAAGCTTCTAATGTATGTGTAAGCTTGACTGACTGACTGACTGACTGGTTGGCTGGCATACACTGGTGGCAAGGGAGTTGAACAAGCACAGATTGGGTTAAGTGGTGCAGTCTTTCAATATCGAAGGAATCTTTCAATCTGTGGGGAGACAAAATTGGTACAGAGATGATGAAATATGGAGGTGGGGAGAGGATAGCTGGACAATGGTGATGAAAACTCTCTCTCTCTCAAATTCAAGGGGTGTATATATGAATATTGAGAAAATTATGCTTATGAAGGAAACTCAATCACTTTTATACAACTTCAGAAACTCATGGGGGGGATCAAAACAGTACAGACTCCAGCCATTAATCCTCTGACCTCCATAGACCCATAATGTCAATAAAACCATCTAATCACATCGTAAAACTCATGGTAAAAATGCGTCCCAGTGCTGAAGGGGTTAATGTTCACTCGTCAATTCTGGCAACGGAAATGGAATAACTCACAATGAATTATTAAAGAATTTGAGATCTCTACACCATACACTAGATTAGGTTAGGTTAGGTTAGGTTAGAGTCGCAGGAAAGGAAGGAGGATGTAGAACAGACTTAGAGTAAATAATATGTTAGATTAGGTTAGTGTGACAAGAAAGTAAGGAAGATATAGCACAGATTAAGAGTAAAAAGGTTTAGTTAGTCAAAGCAAGGAATTTTGAGGAACAGAGGAAGTGAAGGAAAAAAAAATGAAAGAAGGAAACAGACATAGTGTAAATAATAACCAGTTCCTGCACCACCAACCACATCACCGCAGGAAACCACAGTGCAATCACCTTCACAACACCACCACCAACACCACAACTACCACCCACTCTCTCTCTCTCTCTCTCTCTCTCTCTCTCTCTCTCTCCCTCAGTAAGTCAGCAATGCAAAGCCAAAACAAACTATAGAAAATATAAAAACTAGAAAAAAAATTGAGGTTTGGGGAAGGAATGGGATAGTTAAATTAGATTAGGTTAGGTTGAGAGAGAGAGAGAGAGAGAGAGAGAGAGAGAGAGAGAGAGAGAGAGAGAGAGAGAGAGAGAGAGAGAGAGCGAGGGCTGGTCTAATCCCCCCTTTACGGTAACAGTTGTTTTGTGTTTACCTACCCACACAGAATGGCCGGAGGCGAGAGAGAGAGAGAGAGAGAGAGAGAGAGAGAGAGAGAGAGAGAGAGAGAGAGAGAGAGAGAGAGAGAGAGAGAGAGAGAGACTCACCACCAACAAGACGAAGACACGACAGTACCGGTAGATGACGTGGTGATGTCTAGAAACACACACACACTCTCTCTCTCACTCCCTCACTCTCTCTCTCTCTCTCTCTCTCTCCCCGTTGGCAGACACACGCACAGATGCACTCACAACAACATACGCCTCTTCGCCTCTCACTCCCAAGAAATTGAAGGGGAAAAAGGTTTATTTCCTCATTATTTCCCATTTCCCAGCATCCGCGCGTGAAATGTTTAGAGTTTAGTTAAAAATGGAGTTATTGGGTTCATTTATTAAGGTCGGGAAGGTGTATTTATTGTCGGGAGAGAGAGTGAGAGTAAGAACAGGTTTGTGGGGAAGTAGAAGAGCGTCTGCCTTGAGAGAGAGAGAGAGAGAGAGAGAGAGAGAGAGAGAGAATGTGTGTGTGTGTGTGTGTGTGTGTGTGTGTGTTAAGGCATTAATTAACATACATAAAACAAAGAAAAGTAATAAATTTTCAAGGATATGAGAGAGAGAGAGAGAGGGGGGGGGGAGGGGGGAGGGGAGATGCTGTACTAGCTTTAAAAAATGTTAAGTAAGATAATGCTGATCAAATACTCGTTTTTTTACTCTCTCTCTCTCTCTCTCTCTCTCTCTCTCTCTCTCTCTCTCTCTCTCTCTCTCTCTCTCTCTCTCTCTCTCTCTCTCTCTCTCTCTCGTAATCCCAGCTTTGTCTTCACTCACACGCGGAAACCTGAAAGAAAACCTCTATTTCTGATCTTCACCTCTTCTTTTCCTCACACTTCACCCATAACAGGAAAAACAAGACTGTGAGATAATACTGTTGTCTTCTTCCTCCCCTCCCCCCCTTCCCCATACCCATTCAATGTTACTCAGACAACAAAACCGTATGGAAATTTCAATATACGGTGTTTTATTTGAGTGTTGTCTTGAATTGTTGTATTTCTATAAGGCTAAGATGAGGTGGTGGTGGTGGTGGTGGTGGTGTGAGGGAGAGAGAAGGAGATTATGCAAGTGACTCTAACTAAACTAGGATATATTAGTAATAATGTAGAAATTCATAGGTTTTTTTTTACGTTTTTCTTTATTTTTATTCATTTTCCAGAGAGAGAGAGAGAGAGAGAGAGAGAGAGAGAGAGAGAGAGAGAGAGAGAGAGAGAGAGAGAGAGAGAGAGAGAGAGTACAAGTGACTAGAATCTTATTTAGTAAAAGATAATATACAGCTTGACATTGCCTCTTCAAACTAAACAAACAAGTAGATAAGCAAAACAAACAAAACAATAAAGCAAAACCAAACAGACTATCGAATACAAGTCAGTGTTGTCAAGGATGTCGAGAGAGAGAGAGAGAGAGAGAGAGAGAGAGAGAGAGAGAGAGAGAGAGAGAGAGAGAGATAGAATGTTGTCATAAACCCGTACATACACAAATACCCAAGCCTACGCTCTCTCTCTCTCTCTCTCTCTCTCTCTCTCTAGGGTGGCGGGGCTGTGGAGATGAGCCGCCCCAGTCTGGCCATCTCTATCTCCTTCCTCTGTACTTCATCCACGCTCTTGGCCTCCTTAGGGGGACGCCGCAGGTTGGGGGAGAGCTTGAAGGACACCAGATACCCCCTGAGAGAGAGAGAGAGAGAGAGAGAGAGAGAGAGAGAGAGAGAGAGAGAGAGAGAGAGAGAGAGAGAGAGAGAGAGAGGGGGTAGTACTTTTACTCTCTATATTCAGTACTGTTAGTATCTATATTTACGACTACTACTACTACTACTACTACTACTACTACTACTACTACTACTACTACTACTACTACTACAATAACACCCCAAACAACACCAAAAACAACAATAACCACCACCACCACCACCACTATCAACACACACACACACACACACACACGCACACACTCACTTTTCTCCACCAATCAGCAGCACGGGATGAAAGGGACTGAAAGCCACACAAGACAGGGAAGACCTCCTCCTCTGCATCACGTTCTGCAGGCAAAGGGCGCGACACTTCCTCAGGTACAGGTCGTGAACATGTACCTTGCCATCCTGCGTGACCCCAACAAGCAGGCTGCCCCCGAGGTGACTCCAAGTGAGGCCGGACACAGGTGCTCCGAGGTCAAGGGTCACGAGAGGGTGTCTGTTGGAGAGAGAGAGAGAGGAGGGGGGGGGCGTTATCAGTAAATAGGTGAAAGATTGAAGGTATACTGGTTTATTCTTGCATTACTAAGGTGGATGTGGCTGTTTACGATAGAAGGTGGAAGATTGAAGGTGCTAGTTCATTTTCTACAGCTTTGGAAAGTGTGAGGGTCAAAACAGTACGGATTCTGGCCATTAATCTTCTGCCTTCCATAGACCCTTCTCAATGTCAATAAAAGCGTCTAATCACTCCCAATACTCGTGGTAAAAGTGTGTCACAGTACTGAGAAGGGTAAAAGAAAGCCAAAACAAATTAAAATATTAATAAGGAACAACATTTTTTAGATAATTCACTGTTTTCTATCATTTTTTTCCGTTTTCTTCAAGGATAGATACGAAAAAATTAAAAAGATATAAAATTAATGAATAAATGATAAACAAGATAACTTTACGATCATTCTCCTTTCCACATCTTTTTTCTTTTTCTTTCAAGGACAGGAACGTGAAAGACAAGTTAATGAACCGTTATATACACACCTGTCTCAAACACACCTGCTTCAACTCTTGCCTCACACCTGCCCTGCCGCCAGTCACACCTCATCACTACCTCATCTAATCACTCAATATAACCTAATAGAACGAGATAGTCAGGTAACCAGTTAACATCCCCCCCTCCCCCCCTCTCTCTCTCACCTGTATCTTCTCGCCCACACTTTCAGCATCCAATCAGCTGAACAAGACGCAAACACATCTTCGTGGTGGCTGTTCCATGTCAAGAGGCGAACAGGAGCGTTGTGGGCCTTATATTGGAGGAGGGCATTAGTGGAGGCTCTTAAGGTCATCTCCACCACCCCCCCGGAGTCCAGCCCCATCAGCAGGAGGTCAGGGTCTTCCTCCTTCAGGGCAAGACATGTGACGGTTCCTACAGAGAGAGAGAGGGGAGAAGAGAGATGCAAGAATAAAAGATCGAATGAAATAAACCCAATGAAAACCAAACAGTAACAGAAATATATACAAAAAACACAAAAAAATCACAAAAAACGCTAAAACAACAAAATCATTAATTGAACCCCTAAACGAAGCCTTACCCTGAAGCTTCCCACGGTCACTGGAGGCTTCACTGTCCCCGGAGTGAAGTACATCTGACGCCTCGAGCTGTGAGGGTCTTACTGTCCACCGCGTCACTCTGCCATCTCGCCCAACTGAGTAGAATAAGAGAGGCTGCCCTGGCCCTGTTGTAACCCACGCCACCTGCAGAAGAAGAAGAAGAAGAAGAATTCAAAGGAGATCGTAGAAGAATTATTATAAGAAAAGGAGGAGGAGAAGGAGAAGAAAAAAGGAAGATGACGACGACGAGGAAGAAGAAGAGAAGGAAGAGCAAAAACTCATAACACACACACAATAAAAAAGAAGAAAAGAAGAAAAAAAATTGCAAAAGAGGAAACCCTAAACACACACACACACACACACACACACACACACACACACACACCTGTCCTACAACTCCCACCACACCTGCGCCAGCCCCCCCCCCCCTCTCTCTCTCTCTCTCTCTCACCTGTACGACCCCCAACAGGTGCTTCCCGTCACTGGCCGGAGACACAACCACGCGAGGCTGGTCTGGGGCGTGGCGAGCATCATACACGAAGACATTTCCATCCTCTCGCCCCGCCGCCACCACGCTGTCTCTCTGTACCGCCGCCAGAGGGAAAGAAGAGGGGGTGGTGAGAAGATAAGAAAGAACGAGTGAAAAAGGATGAAAAAAGTTAAAAGGAAGGAAAAAAGAGGCGAACGAGAGAGAGAGAGAGAGAGAAAGGGGGTGATGGTGAAGAGAAGATAAGAAAGAACGAGTGAAAAAAGATTGGAAAATGTTAAAAAGGGAGGAGAAAAGAGGCGAACGAGAGGGAGGGAGAGAGAAAGGGAGAGAGAGGGGGTGGTGAGAAGATAAGAAAGAATGAGTGAAAAAGGATTGGAAAATGTTAAAAGGAAGGAGAAAAGAGGCGAACGTGAGGGAGAGAGAAAGGGGGTGATGATGAGGGGAAGATAAGAAAGAATGAGTGAAAAAAGATTGGAAAATGTTAAAAGGAAGGGAGAAAAGAGGCGAACGAGAGAGAGAGAGAGAAAGGGGGTGATGGTGAAGAGAAGATAAGAAGGAATGAGTGAAAAAGGATAGGAAAAATGTTAAAAGAAAGGAAAAAGAGAAAAAAAGAGGCGAACGAGAAGGAGAGAGAAAGGGGGTGATGGTGAAGAGAAGATAAGAAAGAACGAGTGAAAAAGGATAAGAAAATGTTAAAAGAAAGGAGAAAAAAGAGGCGAGAGAGAGAGAGAGAAAGAGAGAAAGACAATCAGAACAAACATTACCACCCAAACAAGACAGAAGAAAAAACCACAACACGAAACCAGGAAGAAAAAAACGGAGGGAAAAAAAAAGAATACAAGAAAAGGAGAGAGAAAAAAAAACTAAACGAAACAAAACAAAACAGAGGGGGATACTTACCACGGGATGAAACTGGACGCAGGTGACGCCAGAGGGGCACGGCAGGCATCTCTCTGGCACACTGGGGTTCTTGAGGCTGAAGAGGCAGAGGTACCCAGGCTCAGGGGGCTCACCGGTGTCCCCTGAGAGAGAGAGAGAGAGAGAGAGAGAGAGAGAGAGAGAGAGAGAGAGAGAGAGAGAGAGAGAGAGAGAGAGAGTTAGTTCTTTTTTCATTCAAGTACCGACTAATGTGAAAGTGAGATAAGTAACGTAGAAAATAGATAGATAGTTAGATAGATAGATTGATAGATGGATAGATAGTTTATAAAGGAATGCTGATCTTAATATAAACAAACCTGTAACACAATGAAAACACGCACACACACACATTAAAAAAAACACTAACAAAACCGAGACATTTCAAAACACACATTCCTGTCTTTCGTCTAACTCTTTCTGAACCTACAAGGGCACTAGCAAATGAGTTAGGCTTCTATTCCTTTTAACCACCTTCTTGTATTCCCCTAAGCCATCTTCCCCCTCTTGTATACGTAACGCAGCCTGGCAAACACACCAAGAGACGCGAGAAATACCTGCAGTGTACCCCGCCGCCAGCAGGTCAGGATGTGTGGGGTTCCAGCACACTTCAGACACCAGCAGACGGCGTACACAAGGGGTAGTGAACTTCCACAAGGGGAGCAGCGACCCCTCCAGCTGGCGGTAATCATCACTTTGGTCCTCCCAGTATTTGTAGTCTGTGAGGGAGGTTGACTGACTGACTGACTGACTGTGTGGGTGCGTAGGTGAATGATTGTGTGTGTATGACTGACTGACTGAATGAATGAATGAAATAAACAGGAAAAGTTAGAAATAGTAATAAAACACGAATGAATAATAAGGGTACTCTTAAATATATCTGTGCTTCACCTCCACTATTTCAAAAGGCCTTTCTTTACATTTACACGAGTTTTTAAAGGATGTCAAGGTTCTAGAGGCAGATTGACAAGATTTCTACATTACTAACTGGAAAAAAAACACTCTTTCTTTACATCTATACGAGTTTTTATGATGTTTTTATGGTTCTAGAGGCAGACGGACAAGATTTCTACATTATTGACTGAAGCACTCTTGAAAACCTTGCTAGTCATCCCTGTGCCCTTGGGAAAAGTCATGGTGAGAGAGCAAAGCGTTTCTGAATACCCTGAGTGAAACTAAAAGAAAGACGACGTTAGAAATAGCAACACACACACACACACACACACACACACACACGTACCATGAATAACATCGGAGTAAACATTTTGCTGCACCGTTCTCTCCACAATCTTAGAAGCTCTGGCCAGGAGTGTCATCCCCCCATCGCCAGGCGGGGAGGGGGGCGTCAGCAGCACCACGGGGTCCAGGGGGGGCTTGGTGGCCTGGAGGAAACACAGGGGAGGGAGGGTAGGGGGGGACTTAGGAGTGAGGGGGGGGGAAATACAGCCATATGCCACGTGTAGGGATTGTTTCTCGTTTGTTTTCTTGTGTGATGGTGTGTTGTATGGAGGAGGGAAGGTGTGTGTGTGTGCGTGTGTGTGTGTGTTGTAGTAACTGTGAAGTGTACTAAGACACACAAACAAAGATACAAACCGTAAAGTGAAGGACAAAGCAACACCAACACACACACAT
Organism: Callinectes sapidus; assembly: GCA_020233015.1. NCBI lineage: Eukaryota > Metazoa > Arthropoda > Malacostraca > Decapoda > Portunidae > Callinectes > Callinectes sapidus. Next base: position 5,908,898 of record CM035179.1, read on the forward strand.
ACAGAGAGAGAGAGAGAGAGAGAGAGAGAGAGAGAGGCAGTCACGCTAACCCCTTCTTTCCCATATCTGACGGTCATTTCTAGCGCCACAGCCCCTCGTCAGCCGTCACAAGGGGAACATCGCGTCACGGGGCGTAACAAACACAAGAGTCGCGTCTCGGGGTTACGGGAGTGTCATGACGGGGTGGACTGGCCCGTAATGTGACGCCAACACTACCATAAAGTGTCCGGGTGACCACAATGATGCGGGAATGTGGTTAAGTAGAAGAAAAATGGTTTGTTGGTCCTTAAAAGTTGTTGAAATGTGAGTTTATGTTTGAAAAGTGCATTCAAAAAGGTACGAGGTTGAAAAATTGTAAAAAAGTGCTTTGAAAAATGTAAAAATATGTTCAAAAGTGCATTTCAAGTTACAAATCGGCAAAAAACTGTCAAAAAAGCACATGATAAGTTTAAAAAATCACAAAAAAACACGAGTCACCATAAATAGAAGATAAAAAGCTCAAAAAAAACCTGAAAGGAGAAAGGGAAAGTTACAAAACCATGACATTCAGAAAAAAGACACGAAAAACTGATCAAAACACGCGACCCTTCCAAAAAAAGATCGCAGAAAAATGATTTACACAAAAATAGAAGATAAAAAGCTCAAAAAAGCCTGGAAGAAGAAAAGGAGAGTCACAGAACCATAACATAGAAAAAAAAAGACACGAAAAGGGTGAATAAAACACGCGACACCTTCCCTTAGGGCGCGACACACACCTGGGGCGGGGGGGGGGAGGCCTTACCTGGCCCAGCGGAGGTGTCTTGCCATCCTTCTTCGCCGCCGCCGCCTTCTCCTCCTTCGCTTCCTTCTTCTCCTTACAATCAGGTGGAGGTGTTAGGCCTTGAAATGAACGCACACACACACACACACACACACACACACACACACACACAATTATCTCTCTTTCTCTCTCATTCTTCCTTTCTACTTCATAACTCTTGCATTTCTTTTCTTCCTCATTCACCTCTTTCTTCTTCCTATTTCTCCTCCTCCTCCTCCTATTTCTTCCTTTCCTTCTTTCTTTTTACTTCATAACTCTTTTTCCCTCATTCAACTCTTTCTTCCTCTTCCTATTTCTTTCCTTCCTCCCTTTTTCACTTCTTTTCTTTCCTATCCATCCTCCTCCTCCTCTTACTACTACTACCACCTTTTCTCCTCCTCCTCCTCTTCTTCCTACCTCCTTTCCTTCCTCCTTGGCCGTCTCCTTTGCTTCTCTCTCCTTCCTCCGCCTCTCCGCCTCTTGTTTCACCTCAAAGTCTCTGTCATAAGCATCGCAAAGGATAGAGAGGCCTGCTGTGGCGCCGAAGGTAGTGTTGGGCGGCTTGTCTGTTTGTTGGCTTAGCTCCTGAGAGAGAGAGAGAGAGAGAGAGAGAGAGATAGGGGGTTTAGTTAAGGAAAACGAATGTGTGTAAGAGAGAATGTTAAGTAATGATGGACTTGAAGAATAGTTTGAGAGGGGGGAAAAAATGTTTATCTCTGTCATTCTTATTGTCATGTTTTTTGTGTGTGTTTTTATGTTTATTAAGTTATGGGTGATTCTTCTCTCTCTCTCTCTCTCTCTCTCTCTCT
>CM035179.1:5914998-5938303 GCA_020233015.1 Callinectes sapidus
CCCCCCCCCCCTCTCTCTCTCTCTCTCTCTGTTCCCCTTCCCCTATAAATTCGCACTTCCTTTGTATTCTCTGCTGTTCCCGCCACACCACCCTGACCTAGCCTGACCTTCCCAGACGAGCAATGAGGCAAGGCAGTCTTCCAATGACCTTTTCTCACCTCACCCGTTATGGCGCTGTAATGAACACGCAATCACGGTAAGGTGCGTGTATGTGTATGTGCGTGTGTGTGGGTGTGTGTGTGTGGGTGGGGAGACTGGGCTGTGACGTGTGTGTGTGTGTGTGTGTGTGTGTGTGTGTAAGGGAGGTATAGTCATTTCTTCCCTGACCTCATTGAATATTAGGTGCAGAATTCGGATGAGTGATTAAAATTAGTTGTTCTGTTTACTCATTCTATTAAAAACTTTGTGATCTTAACTACAAGGCTCGAATTAATAAGGATTTTTAAATATGTAAGTTTCTTTTGTCCAATTTCTAGTGTTAAAATCCATCTTAATCTGTAGAAATGGTGTTGTACTTTTATTTTAGTCATTATCTCATCAGCACCTTCAAATTTTCTGGTGTTGAGGTGATGACTTAAGTACAACACCAATTTCAGGAGGTTAAGGTGGATTTTAAGACTACAAATTCGTCTAAGAAAAAATTACATGCTTAAGAATCTCTGTTAATACTGGCCCTGTCTTATAAAGTGTTAATTATATCTGTATTGTTTTTTCTCTTTTCTTATTGGTGATATCTGATGAAGAAATATGTTGTTCATTATTTGCTCTATTTCATATCCTATAATCATTATATTTTACTTTATCTAATCTTCTTTATTAATCTATCATTTTAATTTCTTTTAGCACCTTCGGTACTGGGACGCATTTTCCTATTGATTCTGTTTATTATTTGTCTATTTTCTACAGCTTCAGAAACCTATGTGGGGATTAGAATAGTACAGACTTTGGCCGTGTGTGTGTGTGTGTGTGTGTGTGTGTGTGTGTGTGCCTCCTTGAAATCAACATTATTTTGTCTACCTGTCATTTTTTTTCTCTCGCTAATCATCTCTGTGACCTTGAAAAATAGTCGTGATGAGAGAGCAAAAGCGTTTCTGAATACGGACTTGTGTGTGTGTGTGTGTGTGTGTGTATACCAGCAGCTGTACACGTCTCAGCCCTTCCCAACACCTCGCACCATTTTCACACACGAACCATGTATTACATAATGGAAATAATGATCTATGTGTTTGCATGACGTACTGGTGTGTGTGTGTGTCGCAAAAACCTTGTAGGGGAAGATGGGGGGGGGGTCATGATGCTGTTTCCCAATTGCTATACTTCCCCTCCCCCCTCCCCCCACCTCCTACCCAACATTTCCTAATTGATAGCCAATGAATGTAGTTTTGCAATGCAGGTGACATTTCGTGACTGCGAGTAAGCGTTTTGTTGTGCTTTTTGAGTAATAAACTAATAACCTTCTTGCCTTAACTTGTACACCCATTTAATGATGTCCTAACTAACTCCCAAATCATACGTGGTTTTTCGTCTGAACCCTTTACTAAGATATGGGTTAGAAGATAATATTTACACGTGGCAGTCCCTATTTCAAACACGTGTACCTATTTCCACTATCAATGTCATCAATAAATCAGTGTAATCTTCTTCCCTAATAATTCCAATAGCCTACTTCGTCTCGCTCATTCATAGGCTATAGCGGGTGGCCGTCCTCGCCTCAGACACACTTTATAGCAGAGTAAAGGTTTCCATAGTTTTTCTTCCCCATTCATCAAGTGGAAGTAGGAAAGATTAACCTCCCCTGAACACTTATACCGATTAAATTATGCCTCATCTTTCAAATCATACGTAATTTAACCTATTAATACAAGGGTTAGTACAAGAAGATATTAACCTCCTTTAGTACAGGGACGCATTTTCACCTTTAGTTTTAGGTACGATTAGATGATTTTATTGACATTAGGAAAGGTGTATAGAGATCAAAAGATTAATGGCCTGAGTTTTCACTATTCTAATCCTCATACAAGTTTCTAAAGTTATACAAAATACTCAAAAAGTAAGAATACAATAAAAATGCGTCATAGTACTGAAGGCATTAACGAGGGCAGGGTAGATGGTGGGGGTGCATTCTGCTTTAGCTAATGTAGTCCAGCCGGAGCCACTCATATTCAGAAACACCACCACTGCACCTCCACTATTCCAAAAGGATCCTGTTAAATAAGGGACACGAGTTTTCAGGGGTGTCTCTATGCTTCTAATGATAAATGAACAACGTTACTATATAATCGACAAGAGAAACACCAGCTAGTACTTTCTGTGGCCTTTGAAAATAGTAGTGGTGAGAGAGCGGAGCGTTTCTGAACATTGATCATGCAGTCACGATATGCTGATTGGCAAAATGGTGAGGTTTTGTCCAGTGATGATTAAATGTGAAAGCACGATGGAGAACAAGGCTGTATTTGCATCAGTGAGGATGTCAATCACGTGTTTATGAAGGCGTGCGTGGTGGTGGGGTAATGAAGTGATTGAGGAACAGTTGCAATAATGAGGTGTTTCTCTCTCCAAACATGTTCTCCCGCCTCAAGGTAAGGGATATAAGAATAACACCGATAAGCTTTCCCTTTTACTTTGACGGCGACTACCAATACCAACTGACTCGTAGGTGAGGATTGACTGTGAAAACGTAGGATTTTTATCTCAAACCACTATTTCGCAGGGCTTCATTCTTTTCAATATACACGAGTTCTTTCTTTCTTTCTTTTTTTTTTACGGTTCTAGAGGCAGGTTGGCAAGATTTTTACTTTATTGACTGGAGAAACTTGAAAAAAAAAAAACAGTAATCACCTCTGTGGCCTTGGAAAATAGTCGTGGTGAGAGAGCAAAGCGTTTCTGAATACTCTTGCACACGTTAAGTCTAAAATGAAGGAAGAGAAGTGTGGTGAGCCTGGAATTGTCATTGTGATGCAGTGTGTTACCTTCGTCATCTATATTATTGTTAACACGATCAGAACAGTAAGATAAGAAACATGATTGATTACTGCTGCGTGCTACAACGTGCAATATCAAGGAAGACGATTGTTAAGGCTACTTCCTCTCAAGCCTTACTGTTATTCTCTTACGTGTTTCTGTAGTGTGTTCTTAGATTTACAGTGTGTGTGTGTGTGTGTGTGTGTGTGTGTGTGTGTGTGTGTGTCCTTAGACTTACAGTTTCCTTACATAGTACATGTCTATACATTTATTTCCCTGGCAAGGTTGACTCTGACATCTCCAACATGAACCTGAGGTCTGGCAGCAGTGGGCCTCTGAGGCTGATACTGGCGGCCACAACACTCACACTCGTCACTTCCTATTCAGGTAAACTTTAATAGTAATGATAATAATAGTAATAATGGGCTTCTAATTACGTAGTAGTAGAATTTAAAACTTTTAATTCACAGCTTGACTTCTGTCTGTACAGCTGGATATCTGATATCCTCGTATCGCAGTTACATAAGAAATTTAATAATGAATAACTTAATATTAAGTTTCCCCTCCCGGCACTACAGTATAGTATCTGCTACCTTCCCTTCACTACCAGACTTCCTCTCAACTTACTCATTTAGAACTTTTAAACTGTGTCACCTCTACAGCGCCAGCAAAACGCTCACCGCCCTATTGTCCTGATGAGTGGAGTCCCGTGTGTGGCAGTGACGGAAGGACCTACCACAGTGAGTGCCATTTGAAGGTCCAACAGCGGAGCTTGATTGGACTCACTGTTGCACGTAAAGGAGAATGCATCCCTAAGCAGCGAGTAACACAGCAAGACAAAGGGGTGGACAAACAGGACACCCACCAACAGCTGCAGAATGTTACCAGTCAACAAAAGCAGAAGCAAGGGAAAGGTGAACAACTATTTACTGACCCACAGCAACGAACTATCAAACAGCAACATCACACTAGTAAACAGATGCAATATCCTGTCCCAGACCGTAAATACCACACTGTACAGCAGCAGCAACACACAGAACAGCAGAAATACACCTTTAAAGATAAGAAAGAAATAGAGGCTAAGTATGCATTGTATTACGACTGGCACAAGAACATGGCCTCAACAAATCCACAGCAACTTTACGAGTGGTACCGGGCCATGACAGCGTCGCATCCAGAGGTGTTCTATAACTGGTATCATTACATCACCTCCCCCAATCCAGAAATATTTTACATCTGGTACCTATACATGGCTGAAGCCTACCCTGAGATACTTTCCAGCTGGTTCCGGGGCAGAACTATGGAAGTCCTGAGCAATTACCAGCAAGGGAGTGGTGATCAGAAGCAACACAACACGCCACTACAGATTACCGAGCCACCTATCAGAGAATACCAGCATTTGAAATTCAAGAATTACCCATCACTGGAGCACTATTGGGACCGCAACACAAACCCACCGCCTTATGACAGCGGCTACCTATTCAACCAACCTCCTTATGGCAAACCACTTCCCCAGTGGCACTTCCCTGGACAACAGCAGCAGCATTCTACTGGACAACAACAACTTACATCACAGCTCCAATATTTCCCTGAACATCACCAACCTACACTACAACAGCTGCAATACTTCACTGAACAGCAGCGACCTGCAACATCACAGCTCCAATACACAACTGAACAGCAGCAAGCTTCAGCATCACAGCAACAATACACTGTTGAACAGCAACAGCACACCACTGAACAGGAGCAAGCTTCAACATCACAGCAACAGCACACCACTGAACAGCAGCAAGTTTCAACTTCACAGCAACAGCACACCACTGAACAGCAGCAAGTTTCAACTTCACAGCAACAGCACACCACTGAACAGCAGGAAGTTTCAACATCACAGCAAAACCACACCGTTGAACAGCAGCAAGCTTCAACATCACAGCAAAAGCACACCACTGAACAGCAGGAGCTTTCAACTTCACAGCAACAGCACACCACTGAACAGGAGCAAGTTTCAATATCACAGCAACAGCAGATTGTTGAACACCAGGAAGTTTCAACATCACAGCAAAACCACACCGTTGAACAGGAGCAAGTTTCAACTTCTCAGCAACAGCACACCACTGAACAGCAGCAAGTTTCAACTTCTCAGCAACAGCACACCACTGAAAAGCAGGAGGTTTCAACTTCACAGCAACAGCACACCACTGAACAGGAGCAAGTTTCAACATCACAGCAACAGCACACCATTGAACAGCAGCAAGTTTCAACATCACAGCAAAACCACACTGTTGAACAGGAAGTTTCAACATCACAGCAAAACCAAACCATTGAACAGCAACAAGTTTCAACATCACAGCAAAACCAAACCACTGAACAGCAACAAGTTTCAACATCACAGCAAAACCAAACCATTGAACATCAACAAGTTTCAACATCACAGCAAAACCACACCATTGAACATCAACTAGTTTCAACATCACAGCAAAACCAAACCATTGAACAGCAACAAGTTTCAACATCACAGCAAAACCAAACCATTGAACAGCAACAAATTTCAACATCACAGCAAAACCAAACCATTGAACAGCAACAAGTTTCAACATCACAGCAAAACCACACCGTTGAACAGCAGCAAGGTTCAACATCACAGCAAAACCACACCGTTGAACAGCAACAAGTTTCAACATCACAGCAAAACCACACCGTTGAACAGCAGCAAGGTTCAACATCACAGCAAAACCACACCGTTGAACAGCAGCAAGGTTCAACATCACAGCAACGGCACACAGCTGAAGAGCATAAACTTCTAGCATCACAGCATCTGCACACCACTGAACAGCAACAACACATCGTTGAAGTGCAGCAATTTCCATCATTATTGCTGCACTGCACTGTTAAACAGCAGCAACCTGCAGCATCACAGCAACACACTACTGAACACCTGAAACCTGCATCATCACTGTTGCAGTGCACCGTTGTACAGCAGCAACCTCCAGCATCACAGCTGGAATGCACTGTTAAACACTATCGACCTGTAACACCACTGGGGCAATGCACCACGGGACACCAACAGCACACTGTTGAACAGCAGCAGTCTCTTAACTCAGGGCTGGTACACACTGTTCAGCCATTGCAGCTTCTTAACTCACATCAGCAATACTTTGTTCCACCGCACCATAGACCTTTATTGCACCAGCCTGGGTCTCAGTTTTACTTGCCCTGGGTGACTTACCAGACCAATTCTGACTCGCACCAAGGTACACTCGCTGCCCAATCCAAGGTCAGTTACAATTCCTTCTCAATTACACCTACAGAGCAGCTCCAGGTAACACATAGTGACTCAGATCAAAACAATCATCCTTCAATATTCTTCAATTCCTACCAGAGCCAAACCTTAGACCAATCACAGCCCACATCCCAGTCCAGCATGCTTTATGCCTCGTACCAGAACGAGCCAGTAACTCTTAGCCTGAACACCGTCCAACAAACTGGCAAACCCGCACTTTACAATCCATACCAGTCATACCAGTTGAATTCCGCCACTAAGCCACATCTGCCGCCTGTTTCTCCATCTCACCCCAACACATCCAGTCTCAAGCTACAAGTGTCTAATTTGAAAGAGAGACCTGCGCCACAAGTCAAAAATATTTCTTCCTCCGAGAGCAAAGCAGAGCCTGTTGTCTTCACTCTGTTTTACAATTCTCAACAATAAATATCCACATAGATCCTGTTGACCACCTCCATTTCCATCTGGGTGTGTATGTGTGTGTTGGGCCAATCTTTTCCAACAAATGCTTACAGAGGTAATACTTTCTTAGCCTATAACATGTTCTGGCAAGCTGTTCCATTCACTTATAATTCTGTGTTTTAATGAGTTTTTAGTGTGTCTTATTGCAGTGTGGTTTGTATATTGAAAAGTTGCTTTGATTTATGTTTTTTTTTTTATATAAGCCTTGTGGATTTTAAACACCTCAGTTAAGTTTCCTCTCCGCCTATGTTCTAATTCAGTAAGCTCCTCAAGAGAAGCAGTAAGTTTATCTATCTGTCTGTATCAATATCTCAAAGCCAAACGAAATACAAATGTAAACTGGCAACGTTCCGGTATTTCTTGATCTTAGCCAAAGTTGTCTGGACACATGAATACAATAAAAAGAAAAATCATTCACCAACTAGTATGTTATGTAAGAGTTGTGGTCATAAGGAACTTTTAACTATACTGCTGCATATATGCCTCCAACTGTGAAATATGAAGGCTGTGTGATGACTAACCAATGCTGTTCACCGCCACCACACAATAACACAATGTATGTACAATAACCTAACCTATAACAAATAAACTAATGGCAGCCATGAATTTTATTACAATATGTATGTCAAGTTTAATGTCTTTTTTACCTTTTTACCTTTTTTATGTCATTCTAGTATATGAGATGAAAGGTGACAGGCTTGTGCTACGTTCATCTTTGACAGGTTGTACATGAAAGTTTTTGAGGATATTCTTAGCTCCTTCAGTACAACTTTACTCTCAAATTTTATAGAGATCAAAAGTCAAGCAGTAAAGAGAACATAATCATTGAGAAGTAAACAAGGGAGCAAATAGTTTACCTTGTCCTTGCCTATCTCACCATGGCCCTGCAGACATCAAGGGACATCTGGCTAGTCATGGGAAACTGCAGTGACAGTGGAGGCGCTGGGGAGAGATAAAACAAATTAATAATGTTGATAAGTAAACAGCTGACTCTGTTAGAACACACAAAAATAAATGAATAAACAAAAGCAGCAAAAACTGTTCCTTGTAAGTGGAGCCATTTGGAATGTGGTGATGGTGGAGGAGAGTTGCAAATTCAGTGATTTTATTTTTGCTTCCTATGGAATATTTCTCAACCCTGATATTCTTTTAGACATTTTCTTTTCCACTGATTGTAGTAGACGTACATCTTTTCTTTTACGTGTTGACCAAAATTGTACCGCATAATCTAAATGTGGTCTGACCACTACCAAATATGGCTTTGATATAACTTTGGGACTGCTGCTTTTAACACACCTAAATATCTAGCCTAGCATCCTATTTGCATACCTATATAGCACTATTCTTCATTCAATCTTTGAGTTGGTTGACTTTCCCGAAAAATAGTTTACCCCATGTGCACCAAAATCATTAAATGCCTTTACTGAGTAAAACTAATAGTAGGTAGAGGTTCCAACTGGATGCCATAGCACCACAGTATCACCACACACACCACAACACCACACCACCCTACCCCACCACCACCCCTGTGACCTAACCTGCCCAGGCCAGGTGAGTGGCCGTGAGCCCGCCCTGCCGCACCTGCCCGGCGACCAGCCCACTCTCCTGCCCTGCATATTTAAGGCAATATCAAGTGTATTGCAGGTGTTTCCAGGTGATTTAAAGTCTTGCTGTGCACTATTATAGTGAAGGAGATGACTTTGGAAGGCATAGGGGACTACTGAGGGGGAAGGGGGAGAAGATGAGTCCCTCCACAAAAGGTGCAAAAAAAAGTACTTCATCATTCTAGCAGGATCTGTTCTCTGTTATTAGTGGAGCTGGCGTTGTTGTAGCATTGTATTCATGGAATGGGATGTAAAGTAAGGTTTTGCCCCCAAGAAGATGTGGTCTTCTGTGATTTTGATTTCTGCCTAACCTAACACTAAAAACCTGTTATGAACTACAACTTTATTTTTAATTTCCACACTAGGATTGTTCTGGTGTGTGATATAGGACTTAAAACACGGAGAAAATGATCACCCAAGCAACAGTTTTCGATGACATGAAGTCCAGCTATGCGTAATTTCCCATTCACTATTTTAATGGTGGCCAAACATCGTAGTGAAAGTTCTTTATAGGAAGAGCAGTTGGTGTTTTCTTTAGGTGTGTGTGAAGTGGTGGTTGTATGTGTTAAGAAACCGTAATATAATGTAGTGTGGGTGTGTATCCAGTCTTGATCATTGGGGTGTTTTGCGGCGCCGTAAGACGAAAACAAACAGCGGCGATCGCTGCGCGCTCTGTTGTTGACCAGCGGACTTACGATTTTATGGTGGGGGAATTTGTTAGGGTATTTATCCTAGTGAAAAACATGGTACAGGTCAGTGTGGGCAGCTTCTTTCTTGTATCGATTTTCAAAATGGATTGCGTTACGTATATATAAGGCCTCAGAGAGACCCATAGCCCCCTCAAGCCAAGCCTCCCTCCAGCCAAACCCATAGGTAGTGAGCGGCACTGCCGTGTATTTCCAGAGTCAGAGAGTCGAGTTAAGCGTCAATCAACCACAAAAAGGGAGAAATAATGCCTGAAAAGGCTTACAGCAGTGACTGAGTCTTAAATAAAGTGATGTGTCGCATCTCACTCACTGCCCTCCACCCCTATGCCACTGGACCCAGACACAAACCTCATTTTCCTCAATTCCCACTATTGTTGACCATTTCTAGGTATTTTCATCAATAAAAGGACTGAGTTGTAACAGTGAGAGAAAAGAATGAAGAAGACGAATGAAAGGATGATTGAAAGAAGCTGTGAGTGAAGGAGTTTGTGGAGAAAATGTGGCGTGTCAGATGTAGGGAAGATTAATGTACAAGATACTGCTTTTTTCCTGTTTGTGTGTGTTTTATGACTTATACAGGAGTTGCCGATATAAAAGCAAGGCTAATATAGTCGCGATCCCGAACCGCCTGTATCATTAAGATCAAGATCATCAAGATCAAGAGGCGGCGGGACGGACCGAGAGACAGGGCCTTCAAACTTCAAATATTTCCTGATGGGGTTACTGGGACACGTTCTGGCTGGCCCCTTAACACTCCCTATGCTCTGAGGTGACGAGGGGGGGCAGGTGAGTGGTGTGTGGGGCGGTGGAGGGTGTTATGTAATGTATTGCTGTTTTGGTGGGGTTATATAGCATTGTTATGTTCTGGTTTGTCATTTTCATATCCTCGGTTTTGTGGTTTTCTTATTTATTTTCCGCCAGAGTGGCTTCCTGTGAGGGTGTATAGAGGTGGTGTGTATCAATGTATGTGTAGGGAGGAGAAATGGTAGTGTTTTCAAGGGCAGTGCGTTGTAAGACCTTGAAACTGTCATTTGTTCCCATCCCCACCACAGCAGCTCTCTCGGTGATGTAATGCTGCCTTTTCACACCAATTAGTTACAAACAAAGGCTGGTTATGTTCTTGTGTCTACAATTTTTTGGTTTTAAAGATTCGTACAATGAGCACAGAGGCAGGGCAGGGGGCTTATGCATTCACCAGTGATAGAGGTTAAGGATTGAGAGCACTGGGTAACTCTTGCATAACCTTACTTACCCAGACCACTCTTCCATGGCTCTTTGACACAGAATGAAGAGGAACAAGGGCCCCACCACCCTTGAGCCACCTCCTGAAGGGTGGGGAGACCAGTCCCTTAAGCCATTCTCCTTCCTTCTCCCCCCGGGGCACCGCATCTCCTCCAGGGTGGTGCCAGACACCCCCACCAACACCCCCAAGTTCCTGGTAGACAGTCCTGGGGTGACCATGGTGCTTGAGACCCCCGAGGACCCGATGGAGGTCTCTGAGGTGATGGACGGCGCCTGGGGAGGTCCTGAGGGCAGCCTCGGCCACACCAGTAATGGCCTCGGGATGGGGAAGCTGCGGCGGCGGAAAATTATGTCCTTTCTGGAGTCCGATTTCTCAAACAGGGAGGATGTGCGTTCACCGCCTTCAGACAACAACGCAGCGGACAGCAGAGCCTCCCCCAAGGACCGGCGGCTGTGGTCCAGGGTGCTGCCGGGCCTGGGGACGCCTCGGAGTGGCCGCCAGCGCAGATCCATAGCCAACATCATTGTACCGTCAGACCTGAATGACGAGGATTTCCTGGCCACCAAGCTGAGCCACATCCAGCAGGAGGAGGAGAGTGACAGGGCCAGGCGGCGGTCCAGTGCCTGCAGCTCACCACGGCAGCCGGCCCTGACCACCCCAGAAATGACCAACAGGCACCCATATCAGACACCCACAAGAAGCAGGGCCAGGCAGCGCAGGACGTCTATGTTGGGGACGCCACAGAGATCTGAGATGGTGGACAGAGGGACTAGAGGATGCACCACCGCCACCGCCACCGCCACCACCCCCGTCACCACCACAACAGAAGACTGCAACACCACAATTCTGTTTGACAACGAGGATTTGCAGTTAACCCCAGCGCACTGCAGAAGACCAACAACACTAGAACCTGACAGACAAACCACCACCACCACCACTACCTGTCCTTCACCACCAGCCACTTCCAATGACACAGGAAGTACAGAGGACTCTTTGAAACGCCTACAGACTTGCAAAAGCCCTTTACTGCAGCTCAGGAAATTCAACACGGCAATAACGCAGAAGATGGCAAAGGAACTGGAGGAGGCACCAAGAACCAGGAAGGGGGAGGGAATGGGAGGAGCCGAGTGCCGTCCTCTCATCCTTCACTCCACGCCACAGAGGAAGGACAGGACTGGTTCAACTGGTTCTGTTAGTCCTGGTGGGTCTGCCAGCCTGCCGTCACCTGCAAAGGATCCCAGCGATGTTCTTAAGGGTAATTGTTCTTATGTGATAGTGTTCTTTATCATTAGCGGAGTTATTTGTGTGTTTCTTAAGTTTTTTGTTTTGTTTATTGATTTTTTGAGCTGATAATTAGTACAAACCTGTCTTTATATGCTGCCCTTTATTTAATTTATCCCTACTCTCTCTCTCTCTCTCTCTCTCTCTCTCTCTCTCTCTCTCTCTCTCTCTCTCTCTCTCTCTCTCTCTCTCTCTCTCTCTCTCTCTCTCTCGGTAGATGTGGTGGCTTATGTGGATGTGCGTGTGGATGGAGAGAACAGGTCGGCAGTGATCAAGGAGCAACTGGGTGCTTTGGGGGCTAAGGTGGAGACGCGACTCACTCGGAACTCCACCCACGTTATATTTAGGGACGGATCGAAGGTTTGTGTGTTTGTTGTTGTTGGATTTCTCTTTTTTTTTAATTGTTATTGTGTTTGTCTATTTGCAGCTTCTCTTATTTTTTTAACATATCGTACAGTTTACACTTTACTTTTCCTCGTCTTACTAATCCTTTCCACTTCCTATCACCTCAGTTTACCTAACCTAACCTTACTTAACCTTATCTAACCTAACCTAACCAAGAATAACCTTACTTTACTGTACCTAACCTTTCCTAACCTAACCTAATCTAATCTTACTTAACCTAACCTAACCTAACCTAACTTAATCTTACCTAACCTAACCTTACTTAACCTTATCTAACCTTACCTAACCAAGAATAACCTTACTTTACTGTACCTAACCTCTCCTAACCTAACCTAATCTAATCTTACTTAACCTTCCTAACCTAACCTAACCTAATCTTACCTAACCTAACCTTATCTAACCTTACCTAACCTAAAATAACCTTACTTTACTGTACCTAACCTCTCCTAACCTAACCTAATCTAATCTTACTTAACCTTTCCTAACCTAAGCTAACCTAATCTTACCTAACCTAACCTTATCTAACCTTACCTAACCTAAAATAACCTTACTTTACTGTACCTAACCTCTCCTAACCTAACCTAATCTAATCTTACTTAACCTTTCCTAACCTAAGCTAACCTAATCTTACCTAACCTAACCTAAAATAACCTTACTTTACTGTACCTAACCTTACCTAACCTAACCTAATCTAATCTTACTTAACCTTTCCTAACCTAACCTACCCTAACCTAACCTAACCTAACCTAATCTGACCTCCCGTCCCCCCCACCCCAGGCAGCGTTTCTCCGAGCCAGGGACCGCGGGCTGCACATCCTGTCGACGCTGTGGGTGGAGGCGTGTCGTGTGTCTCTGAGCCAAGCACCGGAGACCAGCTATCCCAGCACCTCCTTGCAGACTTACTCTTCTGACATCCATATCCCTAAGAAGTTCAAGGTTGGTGGTGGTGGTGGTGGTGGTGGTGGTGGTGTTTGTTTTGTAATTCTTGTTTTTAGGGTTTTTTTGTGTGTGTTTTATTGGTTATGTTCTTTTTTTCTTGTTTTTTTGTGGTGTTTTTATTTTTGTTTATTTTGCTTTTATGTGTACTATTTTTTATGTACTTGTGTGTTTTATTGGTCATGTACATTTTTTTCTTGCTTTTTTTGTGGTTTCATTTTTATTTGCCTTTCATTTGTACCGTTCTTCATTGTGTCTTAGTTACTGCTTTCCCAGCCTTGCCGTTGAAACACACTTTAATCATTATGCATAAACTGACGTGTTATTTAGCATTATCATCACTATAAACAAAGACAGTCTAACATAGAGTATTCCCTCACACACACACACACACGCACACACACACAGAGGTCAGTGCATGTGAAGGACATTGAGGAAGATCTGAAGTTAGTTGAGGCAAGAATTCGACGAAGGAACAAGAAAAACACTGCCACCGCCGCCACGCCCCCCACCAAGCCCATTCCAACTGGTTACTGCACACCTCGCTACAGACCCGCCAGGGAGGTGAGCTGCTCTTCTTGTTTTCTTCCCTATCTTTCATTCACCAAGGACGTTAAGGGTGTTTGTGTTCTTTTTCATTGCTGTTCTCTTTTTCTTCCCTTTCTTGTGACTACTAAAGAGGAAAGCAATGTTTTTCTCTTCTTTTTCTTCTTTTTTCTTCCCTTTCTTTCATTCACTTAAGACAAAGAGGAATGTTTGTCTTCTTTCTCTTGTATTTCCTCTTTTTCTAACCCCATTTTTTCATTTACCAAAGAGGAAAAGAATTGATAGAGAGAAAGAAAGAGAGACACATTTCCCTCACCCTCACCATCAGGCCTTAATTATCTCTCCCCTCATTGCCTCCCCAGGACGTCAACTCCCCTCTGTACAGCATCAGACACCTCCTCTCCCCTCACTTGAAGGAGAGCTGCTCTACGTCCTGTGGGGAAGAGGAGGAGGAGGACGACGAGGATGGTATCTGCACTCCACTGGCCAAAAGACTCTTCAAAAAGTAAGAATGGTGAAAATTTTGCAGTTTGTTGGGTTATCTCAGTATTAGAGTTAGTACAGGGAGTTTTTTTTATATGAATGACTTTAGATTGTACAAATTTTAAATAGCACAGTGTCAAAAATAAGGTGTTTTTTCCCTCATGTTACATGGATTTCTTAAAATAACATGATTTCCAACCACTCCCACCTGTCATCCTCATCCATAAACTTATCCAATCTTGTTAAATCCCCAATTGTCTCACCACTAACAATATCATCACTGAGTCCGAGGGAAAGTAAAGTTAATGTTCTGGTTATTCTCTATCAATCACGTCCCTCCTGCAGGTTCATGGCGCGTCAGGAGGCTGGGAGGGAGAAGGGAGGCAGCCAGGAGCAAGTGGTGGAGGCTGTGACACTGAGAACTGGAGACGGAGCAGGGACAGGAGACATCGAAGACCAGGAGAGCTTAAAGTTACACCTGGAGGGCAGTGACTCCTTCTCCAGGCGTACAAGCTCAGAGGTGGTGAGTGAGGGTGATATGCCCCTGCCACAGAGACTCACTGAGGAAACACACGAGTCAGCGGGGCGGCCGGGAGGGAGTCACAGCCAGGAGTCGGGGCGTTCACTGGGGCTAAGACTTGATAGAAATTCATCGGAAGTGAGTCAGGAGGAGTTTACTTTGCCTAAGAGACTTGCGGTGAGTTGTACACTGGATGAGAGGCAAGGTGGGGCTGTGGGAGGCTGTGGTGGTGATGGTGGTGGCAGTGGTGGTGGTGGTGGTGGTTCAGTGGGTTCAGACAGTAGTGGATGTGTGGTAGAGACTCCAGTTGTGGCGAGGAGGCAGTCGGTGAGGCTCAGAGCACAGGTTTCAGAGAGTGAGGGGTTCGGTGAAGATATGGAGTGGATGCTGAGACAGAACGACAAGAAAAACTACACCAACACTCACCACATTCCTGCATCCACACACGAAGACAACACCGGCGCCAACACAAACTTAGATAACCAAACCAAACCACACCAAGAAACAAACAACAACAACAAGAACAGACCCTTTGCATCCATACCCACACCACATACCACCAATGACAGCCCCTCGACACACCACCCCACATCAGCCCCACACTTCCCCACCACCCAGAGAACACTACGTCGCCTAATGGACTTGGAAAACGATATTGTGCCCACTCAGGACCTCATCACCCCATCCACCCCTAAGGACAAGCGTACAGGGCCTTACCACCACCTCCTGCACCCCCAAGCCACCAAGACAAAGAAAAAACGCTTGAGTCGCGAATTATTTACCCAGAAGTCCAGCCACGTCTCGCCCAGCACCACCGCAGCACCCAGCACCACCACAGCACCCAGCACAAGCACGGGCAGCAGTTCCAGCGCGTCAGACAAGAAGGAACACAAAGGAAGTTCGAGCGATGACAGCGTGTTCGGGGAAGCGCGTATCGTCATGTTGCCACGAGCTCGGAGGTCAACGGAGGAGTTCAAGATGGTGAATGGCCGCCCCAAGCCCAAAGGGGGTGTCAGGGGTGGCCGCGGGAGGAAGAGCTGCCCCCCATCCCGGCTCTCCCCCTCCTCCTCCTCTTCCTCCTCTGCTTCTCTCCTGTGTCTTACTAGTCTTCATTCCAGGTGAGGCTTGGATGTGTCTTGGGTACAGCTATAGAGACAGAGACAGACAGAGAGAGAGAGAGCACCAGACATATACACATACACACACACACACACGCACACACATGAAGGAATAGAGAAAGAGAGAGAGATGGACAATAAGAAATACACACACAAACACACATGAAGAAGTAGAGAGGGATAGGCAAGAAGAAACACACACACACACACACACACATGAAAGGACATAGAGAAAGAGAGAACATAACTTAAGATTATTGTTATTTTCTTCCTTTTTCTTTATTTTTTTCTTCCTTCCTTTATTTATTTCTTCCAATTGTTTTCAGTTATACTTTTTATCAAGACGGCTTCATTCAGACCCAAGAACAAGTTACCAATTAATTTTTTATAGACGGAATCATTCTCAAGTCATGGTTGTCTTTAGAATTACACTTTTCCATTGTTTTTATAGTTTTTCCAAGGCGGGATAATTTGTAAGTGATGATTGAAAAATGTTCTTGTTTTTTTTAGATTATTTCTTTATGTTGACTTCGTGTGCAGGCAATAAAACTGTCAATAATAACCCTGTTCTCTCTTTCATTCTATTTTCAACCTTACTAACAATTTCTAGCTGCCAGGGTTAACTAATGCTACTAACACTGCCATTACTCTTACTTTACCATCAATTAACTACTTACCACTGCTCATCACACACTCACCTCTCATTCGAACCTAACTAACAACTTACTAACAACTATACACTAAGATAATAAGAGAAAAAAACAAAGATATCATTTCACAAACAGAAAAAAAGAAATGAAAGAAAGAGAGACAGAGTTATTTAATTTCTCTTATCTTTTTTGTGTGGGTTTCAATTTTAGTTCCCTTAATTTTTCTTCATATCATCTTAGTTACCGTTTTCCTAGCCCTCTAACCTTCCAGCGACAAAAGAACCGTACTGCCGATCATCCGCAAGCTGGGAGGATACCGCGTGGGGGAGGCCGTGACCCCCCACACCTCCCACGTCGTTTGCGGGGAGCCTCGACGCACCCTGAACCTGCTGCTGGGGATTGCTAGGGGCTGCTGGGTGGTGGACGTGTCGTGGGTCTACAGGTCGCTGGAGGACAGTACCTGGGTGTCCGAGGAGCCTTTTGAGTTGGTGTCCTTTGCTCCAGGTGCTAAGGTGAGGTGTTGATGTGGTAGGGGGTGTGTTAGTGGTGGTGTGATCAGGTGGTGAGGTGGTGGGGGTGTGTGTGTTAAGGTGAGGTGGTGAGGGGTGTGTTAATGGGGCCAAGATCAGGTCCTGGGGTGGTGGAGCTGTGTTAATGAGTAATCCTGTTTTGTAATGGTCTAGTTGAAGTGATGTGGGTTTTCAAGGGTGTTTTTTCTCAAGGTTGAAGTGAATGATTGGCGATATTTCTCGGTTCTTACAAAAGGAACGCTCTTAAGGACAGGGCATATATTAACAGGGATTCTTAAATATATAGCTCCTTAGACAAATTTCTAGTCTTAAAACCCACCTTAACCTGGTGAAACTGGTGTTGTATTTTACCCATTATTAAATTTGAAGCTACTTGACCAACACCTTAAAAAAAAAAAAAAAAACGCAACCTAACCTAATTTAACCCCCCAAAACAGGCATGCAGGGAGAAACGCGAGGCAGAGGGCAGTTCATACCAGCACACCCTGTTCTCCAAGGTCGGGGGTGTGTGTGTTATGAATGGCAGCTCCCCCCCACCTGCCCAGCTTAAGGTGAGATGAGGTGGAGGAGGAACACTGAAGGTTAGGTTAGGTTAGGTTAAGTTTGTGTGTGTGTGTGTGTGTGTGTGTGAAGGTTGTGGAGGAGGAAAAAGGTGAAGAAAGAAGAGGTTGAGGAGGAGAAAGGTGTTAAGAAAAGAGGAGGAAGAGGAGAATAAAAGAGAAGGGTGAGGGAAAAAAGAGGAGAAGGAGAAGGAAGGTGAGGGGAAAAAAGAGGAATAAAGAAGATGAGGAAAAAAGTGAGGAGAGAAAGGAAGATGAGGAAAAAACAAGGGAAAGGAGAAACAGGAGGAATAAGAGCAAATTCAGAACACAAACTCTATAAAACACCACAAACTCTATACACCACCACAAAATCTGTATACAACACCACAAACTCTATATACACCACCACAAACAAACCCTATGTACACACCACCACACTAACCCACACATCTCACCACCACAGGAACTACTGGAGCTGTGTGGCGCGACTGTGGTGTCCAGTATACGCGATGCCAGGGTGGTGGTGGGGGGTGGTGGTGGTGACGGCAACACCAACACCAACACCGCTTTCAGGAGGAGGCGGGTTCAGGTAACTCATGTGTCCGAGAAATGGGTTCTTGATTCCATACAGCATCATAAACTACATCCTCTACAAGACTATATACTGAGTTAATACCAGTGATATTATTGGTGTTTATTTCCTGTGTTTTGTTGATTTATGTACAATTTGGTGTGAAAAAAGTGGGGTTCTTCATTCCATACAGCATCATAAACTACATCCTTTACTATATATTAAGCTGAAACTATATTGCTGTTTGATTCTGTTGTTAATGTACGTTTGTTTTACTGTATGTGTTGTCTCAGGTGTGTTGTTGTTGAGCGTTTCCCTTGAGTTACACGATATCTCAGTCATCTTTCAGTAAGTTTGGTTTTGTTGAGGTCACAAGAGTTAGTTTGGTGACTTCCCTGTTATCTTGCAGTGTTGCCGTAAAGATACTAATGTTTATATCTTCACCATGGCTATCTTTCATTTAATTTCTACATATCTCAGCCATCTTTCACTAACTTTGGCTGTATATGTGTATGTGTGTGTGTGTGTAAGTTAAAATTTGAGTGTCCTTAGGTTAAAGATAAACTGATATTTCTTTTATACTAATTTAAAAGGTTATGCCATTTATTATTATGTTTCGTACTCCATGTGTGTGTGTGTATGTGTGTGTGTTGTCAATCATTGAGTTAACTGAGACACAAGTAATGCAGAGATTGTGTTTGTGTTGTGGAATTGTTTGCTTTATGTTCTCCTCCTCTTCCTCCTCCTTTTTTCATTTCAAATTTCTCTATATTTTGTGCAGTATCTTTTGCTCTTTGGTCATAAGTTAAGGTTACTCAAAAGTGTTGTGTTTTTCCTCTTTTTATTATGTCTTCTTCGTCTTCCTCCTCCTCCTCCTCCTTTTTTCACCTCCATTTTGTCTCTAACACTTTGTACAGTTTCTTAATCTCCACTCATGTGTTTGGGTGACTTGAAAATGTTGTGTTCTTTCAGTTTATTGTGTTCTCTCCTCCTTTCCCATCTCAGTTTTGTGTAACGCTTTGTACAGTCTCTAAGTTAATAAGCACCATAACAAATATAAGCAACTACAGTGAAACAAAGTGAAATAAGCTGTTTTTTTTTAATCATCTTACCAACTTGGGGAGTGAAGAGGCTTAAAATAGTGTCTTGATATCACAGTAGTACATAGGAACTAGGAATGCTTCACCACACTCCTTTCTTACTCCCTTTAAACTTGCCTTCCTTTCCTCTTTCTCCCTCCATTCCTTAACCTTCCTCTCCCTCTCTCCCTCAGCTTCCCACAGACTTAATCTTCTCTCCCTTTCTTCCTTACTTTCCTTCCTGTTTCCTCGCTTACACAAATTTTATCTCTCTTTTCCTTTCTCTTTTCTATTTCTTAATCTTTCTCTCCCTCTCTCTCTCGCAGCCTCACAGACTTAATCTTCCCTCCCTTTCTCCCTCTCCATCCCTTATTTTTCCTCCTGTTCCCTCCCTACACAAACTTTACCCCTTCTTCCCTTCCTCTCTCCCTCAACCTCCAGTACACTTTATCTCCCCTCTGTTCCTCCCTCCATTCCTTCCCTAACCCTCTCTTCCTATCTCCCACAAACTCAACCCCCTCCCTCTCTGTCACCACACCCCCCAACACCACCCCACTTAACCTAACCTAATCACAGGACCCCATAGATCACTTCCACAGCACTCGAATGTTTGGATCTCTCTCGACCATGTCACTCATCTCCTTAAAAGTCAGTCCAAGGCGACAGCAGATCTCGTCAAAGTTATGCTGGCCGGTGCAGAGAGAGTGGATGGCGTTGTGCTTGCTTGGCGTGTGGTGGGGGTCCTCGGGGGGCACCAGAAGGGGGTACTGGTGCAGGCGACGGATTAGCTTGTTTATCAGGCCAAACTGCACCAGTCTGCGTTCGTCGATGTTGAGGACTTGAGGGTTGAAACGAATGCATAATCCTCGTACTGTCACGCCATAGGTCATGCTGGGGGAGGGGGAGAGAGAAGGAGAGGGTTAGTGATGCTGTGTTAGTGGTGGTATGCTGTCATGGGGAAAGTGTCTGTCTGTGGTGAGTTTGTTTAAGATTGGAGGTTTTAGAGGGTTTGGTCTTGTTCTTTTGGCTGATTGGTATGTTAGTGAGGGACTTTTTAATTAGTTTTTGTTGTTCTTGTTTGAAATTTTCCCTTACATATGAGAAAGGAAGAGGAAAGAAGGACACAAATACAAGAAATCAAGAGAAGAAAGAAGCAAGAGGAAGGAAAGATGAAAAAAAAGAAAAAGAAAAGAATGAGAGACAAAAAAAGAGAAAAAGAAAAGGAAAGATGAAAAAAACGAAAAAGAAAAGAAGAAAACGCAAGACCATCTAACCAGAGAGAGCCAGCCATCAAACCAACCTGCAATAAATCTCTAGTATCTGGCACAGCTGAGGTCTGGAGGCACAGTGCTTGCTAACCATTCTCCGGCACTCTTCCTGCAGCTCTGAGTCCTCATAAAGGCGACGGATGCCAGAAGTCACCACATACACATTGGAATACTGGAAGATCGGCAGAAGACGCACCTGTTCGTAGTAAAGCAGGTTCTCCACACAGGCCTGCAATGGGGTTAGCTTACGTTAGGTTAGGTACAATAATATAAATGATGGATAATGATCGATGGGGTTAGATTAGGTTCAAAGTTAATAAATAAATGATAGATAAGCTTAGGTTAGGTTTAATAATAGATAAATGATAGTTAATGATCGGTCGAGGTTATGAAAGCAAGACAGAGCGCGTATGATAGAAAAACGGATAAAATCAGACCTTCACTAAGTTATTATCCACATCAGCAGCAGCAGCAATCTTGGCCACATGAGAGAAGCCATCGATATAGGGAAGGATCTGCTGTGTGGTGAGGTCCCAGTGGTCGCCCCGGCTGTACACCCTCTCGGAGATGAGGGCCGGGACGTGGTGGTCCTCTACCTGGAGAGGGTCGGGCCACAGCCTCACCACCTGCAGGACGGCTGGTGTTATGGTGTGGTCTTGTGGTGTTGTATGGGCATTTTGTGTTGTGTGGTGTGGTATGGTATTATGGGGTGGTGGTGAGGGTATAGTAGGTGGTGTTGGTGGTGTATCCTTGCTGGTGTGGTGGTGTGGAGTGGTGTTGGTGTTGTGCTGGCTGGTGTGGTGTTAAGCAAATTATCTTTTCCTCTCACAAGCTTACCACACTAACACTCATTAATAAACTAACCAGATACCACACCATAAATAACACCACCACAACCTGAAACACCAAAAAAGTAAATAAAACAAGGAAACACACACACACACACACAATATAACAACACCACATCCTTCAGATACAAAAAACAGAAGTGGGACTTTTATCAAACAAAACAACATCACCACCACAACACCACAACCTTCAGATGCAGAACAGAGGTGGTGGTGCTGTCTGAGGATCTCCTGCGACTCTTAGCCTCCGAGACCGAGGACTTCCTGTAGCCCCTAAAGGACGCCTCGGAGGGCCGCTGGTCACTGTAGAGGCTGAGGCGGCGCTGCGGTGGTGTGGTGCCGTCTGTGGTGTTGTGTCGGGTCAGCTGGCTGGGTCGTCGCTCCCCCTCACCACCGCCCAGGGTTATGGTGACGGTACAGTGGCCACTCTTGTTTAGGTCCATCAGTACCTGGGGGTTAGGTTAGGTTAGGTTTGATGACTATTTGTATAAGATGGTTAAAAAACACACACATACGCACGCACGCACTCTTTGAAAACCATAAATCAGTAAACGACACACACAAATGCACGTACTTTGAAAACCATAAATAGATAAACAACACACACGCACACACACACACCTGCCGCAGAAGAGCAGGAATCCTCGCACGGCCACTCGCTGAGGACAAAAACCCATCCTCCAGCTCAAGATTTTCAAGATATTCCGATAACTTCTTGACGGCCGGCTCGTAGTGGACGGTGCGCGCTGATGACTCACACACGAAGCCCAGGTTGAAGATGAGAGCGTTGCGTTTGTAGCTGGGACTCCGTATCTCATTGGGGTAGCCCGTGATTTTGACTCCCAGAACGTTCACCGTCACTATGCGCTTCAAGACTTGTGGTTTGGGAATGATGAAGACTGACACTCCATCAAATATCTGGAAGAACGAGAAAAATAAGAGAAATTCCATGTTATAATATACTTCAGAAATGACACTCCATCAAATATCTGGAAAAATAAGAAAAAAGACAGATTCCATAAATCATAATATACTTTAGAAATGACACTCCATCAAATATCTGGAAAAAACGAGAAAAAGATAATCTGGAAATAGAGAGAAAGACATAATCCATAACACACAGACAGACAGACAGACACAGACCTCCTTGCTGATACATCCTTCCGGGTACTGATGCATGATTTTTGGGCCAGCGATGTGGTGGAACTCGGCTAAGAAGATGCCTCGTATGGGCCCTTCTTTCCCGTACTCCTCTGACATCTGCATAGCGCCCTAGAGAGACAGAGAGAGGGGGGGAGGGGGAATTATCATTATTATATCTATTTTTCACGGTTATTTAAGAACAAAAGATGTACTAGGGCAAATAACATGAAAATGATGTCTCTTAACTACTACTACTACTACTACTTTTATCAGGCACATCATATGATTACCGATACCCTCATTGTTTTTCCTTTTAATATTACTAATAACACACTCTTTCACAACACCCGTCCCTCAGATAGCCAACCCCACAGTCATATTATCGAGTTATTTTCTCTCTCACCTTAGAAATTCATTAATCAAGCTGTAAAACTGAAAAATCTTGCATTTACTTATATTTGGGCTGTGTTTGTTTACATTCTAGGTCCTCTATTACTCTCTCCAGCTCAGTTTCCTTTGGTTTCTCTTATATTTTCTTTGTTTTTCTATTTTTTATATGTGTGTTTCCTCCATTTTGTGGTAATGTATTTTATTTCCATATATTTATTGGTCTTAGTACGTGAGAAGTTATTATTAAGCTCAGTGTCCTTTATTTATCTACTACTACTACTACTACTACTACTTTGCATAGTCACTCGTGTGTATTGTTAGTTATGACCAGTACTGTTGATGTAGTATTGTCACAAGAACTGTCTATCTATAGTTTGCTACACGTGGGTTTTGGTCCTTAATTAGAATTGGTGGTGCCCCGAAATGTACATATACAGATGCACGAGTAATATACAGGAACAGTAAGGTTAGGAAGTGTGTGTGTGTGACAATTAAAAGCAAAAACGTTTTCTGCTTTCATGCCCACGCCCACACACACACATTTTGAGAGAGAGAGAGGGGGGGGGGGCATCCTAGTTACTGTAATATACGTATTGACAAAGAAAGGTAGCATAATAACTAATAATTCTCTCTTTCTCTCTCTCTTATTTATATTATACTGATTTGTTTCTATGTTGTTATCTCTTGACAATATTGCATCATGTTACTCTCTCTCTCTCTCTCTCTCTCTCTCTCTCT
>CM035179.1:5993321-6007493 GCA_020233015.1 Callinectes sapidus
TTTCTCCCCTTCTTGCTTTCTTTCTTTCTCTTTCGTCTTGTACTTCTCCCCTATCACTGTTCTCTCTCGTCTTCTCTATTTTTTCCCTCCCATATCCTATTCCTTTTCCTTTTTTTTTTTCTCTCTCTCTCTATGTGTCTCTCCTTTTCTTACATCATTTTTAGTTCTCTCGTTCTTCTTCTCTTCTTCCCCATCTTCATACTTTCCACCAATTTGTCTCTTTCTCCTCTCCCTCCTATACTCAATCATTCTTTTCTCCGTTCATCTCTTCTTTCTCCTTCTATCTTTCTATCTATCTATCTATCTATCTATCTTTCTATCTGTGTATCTGTCTGACTCTGTCTATTTATATATGTATCAGTATAAGTTTTTTTGCTTTCTTGCCTATCTGTCTAGCTGTATTCATCTATGTATGTATGTATGTATGTATCTATCTGTTTATTTGTTTGTTTGTCTATGCAGCACATTCTATAATTTTCTGTCCAGGAGTATATTTCAACGTATGTATTATTGCATTAACCCACTTACATATCTAGCAATTAATCTTACTTTCATTTTATCTGACACACATCTCTCTCTCCCTCTCACTCTCTCTCTCCCTCCCTTTCACCAGACGCTCCCTCTCACTCTCACTCCCTCTCACTCCCTCTCCCTGTCTCTCTCTCACCTGACACTCATAGGTTCCGTTGTCAGTCTTGTGCACGTATTTCAACTGCAGCGTCCAGTCATCGGAGCCTTGGGTGTGTAGCACGTTGAAGCGCCGGTCTGAGGTGTACGTGTAGACTCCCGTGGTGAGGATGTGCCAGTCCCACCTCCTGAACCACGACACCTGGGCCAGAGGGAGGAAGGGGAGGGAGTGTTAGCATGGTTCAGATGGGTTGACTCTGGGGTAGGTTAGGTTAGGTTAGGTTAGGTGAGGTGAGGTGACGTGAGGTTAGGTTAGGTTAGGTTAGGTTAGGTTAGGTTGGGTTAAGTAAGGTTAGGTTAGGTGAGGTGTATGTTGAGATGGGTTTAGAAGAAGGGGGAAGGTTTATTTAGACTCTTCTCTACTGGGACATATTTTTAGCGTATTTTTGGGGTTAGTTTAAGTAAGCTCTATGTTGAGATGGGTTGACTCTGGGTTTAGAAGGTGGAAGGTTTATTTTAGCCTCTTCTCTACTGGGGCATATTTTTAGCGTGTTTGGGGTTATTTATGTTAAGAGGGGTTGACTCTGGGTTTGGAAGAAAGGGGTTTATTTAGCCCATTCGGTACAGGGACAGTGAAGATAGGTTTGGGGTGAGCTGTATGTTTAGGTTAGGCTGGGTTAAGTTTAGCTCGATTTAGTGGGAGAACTTATTGGGTAAAGATTGAGATGGACTAACTTCACGTGTAGAAAAAATAGAATACCGCACTTAGAGACTTTATTTATATTATTGAATCGATTAACTTTGTTCTCTTAAGTAAAAAAAAGAAAAGAAAAAGATAACTGAAATATTTATGAAGTGCTTGGGTGAGTGGAAGTGAGATTTTTATATTATAGGATTTTTATATTATTGGACCATTTCACTTTTGTCTTGTTATATAAAAAAAAAGAATAAGTGAAATATTGGTGAAGTAACGAGGTGTTTATTGAGGAGTCTGCGTCGTACATGGAGAGGCAGGTGTGGCGTCAGCAGCAGGTGTGGGAGCAATCAAGCAGGTGTGTCTTTTGTGTGGGTGCATCAAGCTTTTATTCCACTCTCTCTATCT
This sequence comes from Callinectes sapidus, assembly GCA_020233015.1. Lineage (NCBI taxonomy): Eukaryota > Metazoa > Arthropoda > Malacostraca > Decapoda > Portunidae > Callinectes > Callinectes sapidus. Next base: position 5,995,051 of record CM035179.1, read on the forward strand.
CTCTCTCTCTCTCTCTCTCTCTCTCTCTCTCTCTCTCTCTCTCTCTCTCTCTCTCTCTCTCTCTCTCTCTCTCTCTCGTCTCTCTCTCTCTCTCTCTCTCTCTCTCTCTCTCTCTCTCTCTCTCTCTCTCTCTCTCTCTCTCTCTCTCCTGGTGCATTCTGGGTATAATTTGTGGAAATCATGTGTTAAGTTTTCTTGTCCACCTTTTTGCATTTCTGAGTCACTGCAAAATTTATTATCTTTAACCCCTTCAGTACTGGGACACATTTTCATATTTATTCTACTTATTATTTGTCAATTTTCTACAGCTTCAGGGATTCATGTGGTGATTTAGATAGTCCAGACTGGCCATTAATCCTCTGACCTCCACAGACCCTTGCTAATGTCAATAACAGCATCTAATTACATGCAAAACTGGTAAAAATGTGACCCAGTACTGAAGGGGTCAATTCTTCCTGTGTAGTGTTTGTCAAGCATGCGAGTGTGTGTGTTGCCTACTTTAGCTGGGCACACTTTTTCTGTTATCTTTGACTATGTACCATCTTTTCACGCCCCCTTGACCCCCCCCAACCCTCTGTTTGTTACGGAGTGGAGGGTTCACTAGTGTGTGTGTGTGTGTGTGTCAGTGTCTCCTTATTTTCGTCTTATTTCTGGCATGGATTATTTGTCTACAGCTGTTCAAGGTTTTCTTTCTCTTTCTCTGTTCCTGTTTTTCCTACTGTCCAATCTTTCCTAGTATCACATCCTTGGTTTTCCCAGCACACGTCATAGCTTTGGTCTCTCCACTGCTCATGTTCTAATCCTGTCTTTGTCACACTCTAGTCAGGTTCTAATGTCCATATTCAGAAACACTTCACCACTGTACCTCCACTGTCTCAGAAGGCACCTGTTTAAGTGACACATGTTTTCAAGGGTGTTTTTATGACTCTAATGACAAATGAACAATGTTACTATATGAATGACTGGAGAAACACCATTAAAAAACTGGCTTGTAATCTCTTTGTGAAAATAATGGTGGAAAGAGAAGGTAGATTTCAGAATATGGACCCCAATTATGTGTGGCGCCAGTCTGGTCATATTGCCAATGATAAGATAAGATAGAAGAGTGAACTTGTGATAAACTAACCCACCTTGTACTTGAACTAATGTTTCTTGTGGTTGAAAGTGTTGATTTTTATAGCAACTTAATTTTCCTCTCCCATTGAAGTTATGGAAGTAATAAAAAGAGTGTTGAAGTGATACATAGACAGAATTATGAGTCAGTTACCATAGCTTGAGTACAGTTTGATTGTCATTAGTAGTGTTAACCTGTAGTAAGAGTGGTAATAGCACATGTACCTTTAATCATCACTTCCTTCACAAAATTATTGGCCACTTACCGCTGCTTCAGTACAATTTGACGGGTATCAGTAGTTTTAACCTGCACACATACCATTAATTCATTCCTCCTTACCTGTGATAGTGAAAGTACAAAATATAGGTTACAGTATCAGTCTTGCTAATAGTACAATGCGAATTATAGTTTTATCTTACTGTGATAGTTACAAATATATATTACAGTTCAATAAAAAGGCCCACTTAGATGCCAGTCCCTATGCAAGTCTATTAAAGTACTGAGTCTGTGATAGTATGATAGTTCAAAGTGGTAATGCTGTGATAGTACAATGCAAGTTAGTCTAGTCATGTCTTGCTGTGATGAGTACAAATATATAATTAAAATAAAAGGGCCCACTTAGATGCCAGTCCCCAAGCAAGTCTATTAAAGTACTGTGTCTGTGATAGTATGATAGTTCAAAGTGATAATTCTGTGATAGTAATAGTACAATGCAAGTTATAGTCTTATCTTGCTGTGAGGAGTTCAAATATTTATTTCAGGTTTAATATAAAGATTCTCAAATGCATAATGTCTTGTTTTCCTTGAATGTTGTTGTGTGATGGAAATACAGTAATGACTTAAATGTTTACTGTTTGTGTCTTGACCTTGGAAAGAATGTTTTGGAAGAGTATTGAGAGGTAAAATGAAAGCAAGATAGGGACATTAACCCCTTCAGTACTGGGACACATTAAGACATAACCCCTTCAATACTGGGACACATTGACACAGCCCCTTCAGTACTGGGACACATTGGCACATAAACCCCTTCAGTACTGGGACACACTTTGCCACGAGGTTTGGGTGTGATTAGACTCTTTCTTGACATTTGGAAGGTTAAATTAAATAAAAGTATGGAGAAGAGATGGTTTAGCTTCAAATGAGAACCATGAACTTTTTTTGGTATTATACATACATCTATATTCTTTACTAAACATTTAGATCACTTAGATAACTACAATACAGCATCATTAAAGAACGGTAAACTATCACTGCAACCATTAAAAACTTACTACTAGGTTAGGACAAAACTTCAAAATAGACGTCGAAAAAAGTAGATATTCTTTTTAGTTATGATCATATACAACAAAGGCAAGAGGTGACGTGTGGTGGCGTGATGTGGTGTTATCAGTGGAGCCTTCCTGTGTGTGAGAGAGAGAGAGAGAGAGAGAGATAAGACCAGTGCATGGGGCGTTATCTAAAACCGTTATGTTTTGTCTAGATAACAGAGAGAGAGAGAGAGAGAGAGAGAGACTTTGCTTAAACAACAACTGTACCACAAATATTAACACAACACATCACAGCCGCTTCTATTACACACCCACACATTTCCCCTCCTGCTCCCCCAACCACTAACCATGACCCCCCCCCCTCCCTCACTAACACACACACACAATAGCCCCCCCACTTCCTTTGTAGTATATGGAAATGACACAAAGAAAACTACACCATAAAGAATATCCTGTATGATTCACTAGGGACAGGAAGTGAAGGATATGAGGGTAGGATAGGCAGTAGGATGTGTCATAGTGCTTGAAACGTATTGGTATAATGTCACTAGCAGAGTTCTCAAATACGCCTACTGTATTCTATTTTTGTGTCATTAATGTTGCTTATTTTGTCTCTCTGTGTCTCCTTTGGTAGTCTCCCTTCTTATACTCCTTTATTTCTACGTTTCTTTATATATATACTGTCTTTCCACATTAACTTCCTCTTCTTCACCTTCAGTTCCTATTTTGATGCATTCTTTGTTATTTGTTCACCCTTTCAGTACTGGGACACATTTTTACCACGAGTTTTTGGTGTGATTAAATGATTTCATGGAAGGTTTCAAGATATTTGGCCGTGTCTCTTGGTTAACTCTTATAATCTTTCTGGGAACTGTTAATATTAGTGAGATATTTTTATTTTTCACTGCTTTTTGTTCCCCTTAGCCAGATTCCATACATAAAGAAGAAAAAAAAAAAAAAAAGACAGGAAAATAGAAAACAGAACAGCTATCCCTTTAATATACCACTTTCTTTCTCATTTTTTATTAGCAGTAACTATGGCATTATTATTCTGTCAGGATGTGGAGGAGGACGAAAGAGGAGAGAGAGAACAAGAGAAGAGGAAGAAGGAAAGACAGACAGCCATACTTACAGACAAACTAAAGGTAATCACTGTTCTTTAATGACATGAGGGTATCAATGAAAGGCTAGTACATAGGTATAAAATATATTCACCTGTGTTGATTATATACAGAAGCAGGTGAAGGGAAGGAGAGAGAAAGAGAGTATATAATTTCCCTTCTTTTTTTCTTATTCCTTCCTTCTATTCCTACTTTCCTTTCTTTTCTTTAATTCTCTGTCTACAAAAAAAGGCAAAAAACATTAAATAAGTCAAGAAAAATATTGTACACACTTTGATTCGAGCAGAGAAATGAAATGATTAAAGTTTACAACGTTAACTGTTATTCCAATGTTTGTTTTCAAGACTGGATGTTTGAGCAAGAATAAAGAAGTATTAACATCTTTACTTACTACTACTACTACTACTACTACTACTACTACTACTACTACTGTTTTGGAAGTTGGGATCTACAATATTACTATTTCCATCATATTTTTGTCTTTTCATCTTTTTTTTCTATATTTTTTTCATTATTTTTCTATTCCTTTCCTTCTAAACCAAAATGGAGGGTAATTATTTTCATTTTCTCCTCCGTTATTTTCATTCTTCCCAGTATATATATCGCCATTTCTATTTCCCACTTGTTTCTAATTCTTCGTCATTAATTTCTCTTATTTTGTCTCTCTGTGTCTCCTTTAGCACAGTTTCCCTTATAATCCTCCTCCATTTCGACATTTCTTTTTCTTATATACAACCTTTCCACATTAACTTCCTCTCCTTCATCATCAGTTCCTATTTTGATACATTCCTTGTTTCCAAAAGCCACAGAGATGATGACACAAACTCTTAAAGGCTTTCATATACAGTAGATGCTGGTTAATGGTTCAACTATCACCACAGTCATGAATTTGAGGTGTTTGGGAAGAAATACATCTCTTATTTTTATATTTCCAGCACCATTAAAGTGTGTGTGTATGTGTGTGTGTGTGTAGCAAGGGAGGAGTCTTCAGTTTGTGTGTGTTTATCTGTCTGTCTTGTTTGTGTTTTTATCGTGTTGTTGTTGTTGTTGTTGTAATGGTGTCTTGTTTGTCTTGTTTCCTCTTCTTCTTTCATTTGGTGTTTCTGGTTGTTGTTGTTGTTTTTCTGTCTTCCTATATCTTTTCTTCGTGTGCATTTCTTCTTTTCTGTGCTTCCACATTTCCATCCCAGCCTTTGCATCACACATCGTTGTCAACACGTACATACACACACACGCACACACTCCTAACTGCGCGAGCTCACTTCCTCTCGTTGTGTTGCCATTGGTTTGCAGTGGACAGGGAGGGTGTGGTGGGGGGTGTCAGGCTGCCAGCCAGGGTGAAGGGTGTGACTGGCAAGGGTAGGGTGGGGTAGGGAAGGGTGTGGTGTGGGATAAGGGGTAAGGTGTGGCAGCAGCAGCAGCAGGTGGAGATGTTTGTTTACCACCTGAAGAACACTTTCCTGAGCCTCTGGAAGAAGGTTGGTGCAGGCTGTGGCTCAGGCTGTGGCTCAGGCTCAGCTTCTGCCGCTGCTTCTGGCTCTGGTGCAGCCGCTGCCTCTGCTGCTGCTGCTGGTTCTGCTGCCTCAGGCTCTGCTGCTGCTGCTGCAACTTCAGTTTCTACCACAGTCTCGGCAGCTGGTGCAGCCTCAGCCTCTACAGCTGGTGCAGCCTCGGCTTCTGCAGCTGGTGCAGCCTCTGCAGCGGGTGCAGCTTCGGCCTCTGCAGCTGGTGCAGCCTCGGCTTCTGCAGCTGGTGCAGCCTCTGCAGCTGGTGCAGCCTCGGCTTCTGCAGCTGGTGCAGCCTCTGCAGCGGGTGCAGCTTCGGCCTCTGCAGCTGGTGCAGCCTCGGCTTCTGCAGCTGGTGCAGCCTCTGCAGCGGGTGCAGCTTCGGCCTCTGCAGCTGGTGCAGCCTCGGCTTCTGCAGCTGGTGCAGCCTCGGCTTCTGCAGCTGGTGCAGCCTCTGCAGCTGGTGCAGCTTCGGCCTCTGCAGCTGGTGCAGCCTCGGCTTCTGCAGCTGGTGCAGCCTCTGCAGCTGGTGCCGCTTCGGCCTCTGCAGCTGGTGCAGCCTCAACCTCGGCAGCTGGTGCAGCCTTGGCTTCTGCAGCTGGTGCAGCCTCTGCAGCGGGTGCAGCTTCGGCCTCTGCAGCTGGTGCAGCCTCAGCCTCTGCAGCGGGTGCAGCTTCGGCCTCTGCAGCTGGTGCAGCCTCAGCCTCGGCAGCTGGTGCAGCCTCGGCTTCTGCAGCTGGAGCAGCCTCTGCAGCTGGTGCAGCCTCAGCCTCCGTAGCTGGTGCAGCCTTGGCTTCTGCAGCTGGTGCAGCCTCTGCAGATGGTGCAGCTTCGGCCTCTGTAGCGGGTGCAGCCTCAGCCTCGCTTCTGCAGCTGGTGCAGCCTCTGCAACTGGTGCAGCTTCGGCCTCTGCAGCTGGTGCAGCCTCGGCTTCTGCAGCTGGTGCAGCCTCTGCAACTGGTGCAGCTTCGGCCTCTGCAGCTGGTGCAGCCTCGGCTTCTGCAGCTGGTGCAGCCTCGGCTTCTGCAGCTGGTGCAGCTTCTGCAGCTGGTGCAGCCTCAGCATCTGCAGCTGGTGCTGCTTCGACAGCTGGTGCAGCCTCGCTTTCGGCAGCTGGTGCAGCTTCGGCCTCTGCAGCTGGTGCAGCCTCAGCCTCGGCAGCTGGTGCAGCCTCGCTTTCGGCAGCTGGTGCAGCTTCGGCCTCTGCTGCAGGTGCAGCTGCAGCAGCTGGTGCAGCTTCGGCCTCTGCAGCTGGTGCAGCCTCAGCCTCTGCAGCTGGTGCAGCTTCGGCCTCTGCTGCAGGCGCAGCTGCAGCAGCTGGTGCAGCTTCGGCCTCTGCAGCTGGTGCAGCTTCTGCAGCTGGTGCAGCCTCGGTCTCAGCAGCTGGGGCAGCTTCGGCCTCTGCAGCTGGTGCAGCTTCGGTCTCTGCAGCTGGTGCAGCTTCGGCCTCTACTGCAGGTGCAGCTGCAGCAGCTGGTGCAGCTTCGGCCTCTGCAGCTGGTGCAGCTTCGGCCTCTGCAGCTGGTGCAGCTTCGGCCTCTGCAGCTGGTGCAGCCTCGGTCTCAGCAGCTGGTGCAGCTTCGGCCTCTGCTGCAGGTGCAGCTGCAGCAGCTGGTGCAGCTTCGGCCTCTGCAGCTGGTGCAGCTTCGGCCTCTGCAGCTGGTGCAGCTTCAGCCTCGGCAGCTGGTGCAGCCTCAGCCTCGGCAGCTGGTGCAGCTTCGGCCTCTGTAGCTGGTGCAGCTTCGGCTTCGGCAGCTGGCGCAGCTTGAGTCTCTGCAGGTGGTGCAGTTTCTGTTTCGGCTGCTGCTACAGCCTCAGTTTCCTGCACAGCTTCTGTTTCTGGGGCCGCTGGTGCTGTTGCTGCCGCTGCTGCTGCTGCCGGTGCCGCCTCAGCCTCCACCAGCGCCTCAGCCTCCTTCACCAGGGGTGCCGCTGCCTCGCCCTCGGCCGGGGGTGGTGCGGCGGCCACCTTCCAATCTGTGGACAGCAACAACCCGTCACTCACTCATTCGCTCGCTCGCTCATGCAGTTTGTATCTCACTGAGGTGGGGGGCGGGGGGTGGGGGGGGTGGAGCGGTGACACAGCTGGTGTGGATGGGCCAGAGTGTCGGAGGCGGTGGTCGTGGTGGTGGTGTTTAGACAGCTGATGGAGATGAGGTGGAATGGTGGTGGTGGTGGTGGTGGTGATGAGAGACTCACCTTGCGGAGTGACCTGCGCGGCTGGTCCAGCAGGGGGGGTGGGTACAGTCTCCAGCAGGCGGGGCGGGCAGGTGTGCAGGCCGTGCTGGGGAGGACAACTCACATTAACACTCTGACACCACGTGTGCAACAACATACACACAGTACATACACACACACATACATACATACATACATAAAATTATATCCATTCATACATTCTGACACCCACCCACACAACTGACCTGTCCCATACCATACCCATCTAGCTATTCATATATGTATAGATGCATTCATACATTCACTAATACTCCCCCCCGACACACACACACACCCTGGTCACTGCTCCCCTGGCCCCAGCAAGCCTTACCTGGGTGGCTGCAGCCTTAGTGGGGCCATGAACCGGGGCTACATTGGGCGGGGCATGGTAGGTGAGGGCTGTGTGGCTAAGAGCAGCTGCCACGCGCCCCTGCTGCTGCTGCTGGGGGAAAAGAGGATGTTTACGTTAATTTCGTTTTAGACTAATCTCTCAGTCAACTTCAGAACGTAAGAAAGTGAGGGAAGCTGCAAGAGGGTGTTAGGCTTTCTCGTGGTAGTCTCTATGTGACCACCGCTACCTATTTCCACCCTATCATCCTTGTCTAATCTTCAAAACTCCCTATTGTCTCACCACTAACAATATGATTACTGAGTCTATTCCATTCAACTACTCTAATGCAAAACCAATGTCTTCCTATTTCTCTCCTGAACCTAAATTTCTCCAGCTTGAACCCGTTATTTCTGGCTCTATCCTGATTACTGACTCTAAGAACCTTGCTAATGCCATCTTTGTAGTAACCCCTATACCACTTCAACACTTCTATCATGCCAAGCTTTCACCCAGTCACCCAGTCAATCAGTCAGTCAAACACACCACACAATAAGTCACAGAACCATCCCATCACAAACCCAATATTTCACTCACTCCCTCCCTACAAGGACACTTCACCTAGATTTCTCGTTGCCAAGAGTACTTTTGGCACGGCTTGGGGGTGAGGAGGTACTGCAGGGGTGGAGGGGGGTGTAGGGGTGTAGGTAGGGGTGCAGGGGTAGCCAAGGACAGGTAGAAGGTAACAGTGGCAGTTTATGTTTGGTATGGTATGGAGGAGGTTATGTTGTTATGCGGATAGAGAAAGAGGGGAGGAGGGGGGGGATTACTACTACTACTACTATTACAACTACTATCTATCTATTTACCTATCCATCTCTCCATAAACTACCTATTCATCTATCTTTACCTAAACCTCGTGTCATGTTGGGAGTGTCTCTGTTTCACCCCCTCCTCCATAACTCGTTGGTGTGGGAAAGTGTTGGTGTTAGACCTGTCTCTACCGCTATTATTGTTGGTTATAGTGGAGGAGGCTCAAGGAAAGTGTTGAAGGCTTCAGTGTCTTAACCCCCTTCAGTACTGGGACACATCTTTACCACGAGTTTTTAGGTGTGATTAGACGCTTTTTATTGACATTAGCAAAGGTCTATGGAGGTGAGAAGATTAATGGCCAGAGTCTGCACTAGTTTAACCCCCACATGAGTTTCTGAAGGTGTAGAAAAGTCATAAATAATAAGCAGAATGAATATGAAAATGCGTCCCAGTACTGAAAGGGGTTAAGTGTGTGTGTGTGTGTGTGTGTGTGCGTGCGTGCGCGCGCCGGGTGGGGCTGAAGTTAGTGCAAAATGGTGGAGGGTATTTGGGTTCTACTTACGTAACTCTCTCTCTCTCTCTCTCTCTCTCTCTCTCTCTCTCTCTCTCTCTCTCACCGTACTTACATTCAAACTAGTGAAATTACCGCTTTTACATTGATATAACCATGGCAATAGTGATATATTTAGTACAGTACAGTGAACATGTCTTCCCTCACCACCACCACTCTTCCTTCCCTCACTGTTACATAATTCTCACCAGATAATGCCGGTTTTTCATGGCCAGTTTCTTTTTCACTGCGAATGCTAAACTACAGTGCAAATATTGGCGTTACAGTGTTTTATGTAATTTCACTGGTTATTTGCGTTGTTATATGGGTTTTGCTTCTTATTTACATGATTTTAGTTCACTGTCATTCCTAACCCCTTCAGTACATGGGACGCATTTTTACCACGAGTTTTGAGGGTGTGATTAGATATTATTGACATTAAGGAGAAGATTAATGGCCGGACACTGTACTATTTTAATCCCCCACGTGAGTTTCTGAAGCTGTAAAGAATGGAGAAATAAGAAACAATAGATATTAAAACGTGTCCCGGTACTGAAGGGGATCAAAAAACCTCATAAAGTTTGAAATCTATTTAGAATCATGAGTTACAATGCTTTTTCTTCTCAATATCAATAGCTTAGGTTGATAATAAAGGTTTCTTCTATTTCACCTTCCCAAGAAACATTACAGAGTTCGCATTTCACCGTAAGTTTGCGATTCTAAGTTACATTTCCTTCTATTTCACTGTTAATACCTTCATCATTCAGTGACAGTCATAACTTACAGTGTTCGTTCAAGACCAGCTGACTCCAAGACTATTTCCTAAGGCCACACAAGTTATTAGCCGTGTTCTCAAGAGTTCTCCTTCAGTTAAGAATGGAGAAATATTGCTAATCTTTCCACTTAACTGCTTTAGTACAGGGACACATTTTCACCACGAATTTTGGGTGTGATTAAACGATTTTATTAACATTAGGAAGAGTCTATGGAGGTCAGTAGATAAATGGCCAGAGTCTGCACTGTTTTAACCCACACATGAGTTTCTGAAGCTGTAGAAAATCGCCAAATAATAAGCAGAATGAGTATAAAAATGCCTCCCAGCACTGAAAGAACTAAAATCTTCCCAAAAACACTAGAAAACCCGCGTCACTTCAACTACACCCTTACAAAACAGTACTGCTCCATGTTAAAACCTTAATACACCACCGGAACCTTAAAACACACCACTGTAAAACCCACACAACACCATTTGTACCCTATATAGAGCATTGGATGGTGATGACAAAGGTTAGAGTTAAGAAAGTTAGAATTAGGTACTCACCGTGAGAGAGAGAGCCGAGCGATGCATTGAAGTGGTGGTGAAGGCAGCTGTGGTGGGAGTGGTGGTGGTGGTGGTGGTGCCGGTGGTAATGGTGGTGGTGGTGGTGGTGTTGCTAGGTTGCGTGTGTGTGTGTGCGTGTGTGTGTGTGTGTGGGGACCTCCTGTCGCCACCGTAAGATAGTTTCTACACACGTACACATATACGCACACACACACACGTACAGAGAGAGAGAGAGAGAGAGAGAGAGAGAGAGAGAGAGAGAGGGAGAGAGAGAGAGAGAGAAATTGCTAAAAATATTTCAGTCATTAAAATGCGTCTCCTAATAAGGTTATAAATTAAGGCAATCATAATTAGATGGTTGGATTTTTAGTTTATGTGTTGTACCTGTGTGTGGTAGAAGGGATCGTGATGGTAGTAGTAGTAGTAGTAGTAGTAGTAGTAGTAGTAGTATCAAGTAGAAGCAGCAGCAGTAGTAGTAGTAGTACGAGAAGGTGTAGTAGCAGTAGTAGTAGTAGAAATAGTAGTAGTAGTAGTAGTGGTGGTAGTAGTCCTAGCAGTAGTAGTAGTGGTAGTAGTAGTGCTAGTAGCAGTAGTAGTAGCTGTAGTGCTATTGCCAGAAGTAGTAGTAGTTGTAGTAGTAGGACTAGTAGCAGTAGTAACAGTAGTAAGGGTAGTAGTAACAGTAGCAGTAATAATAGCAGTAGTGGAGGTGGTGGTGGTGGTAGTGATAGTACTGAGTAACCGTTGCAGAAATAGTTCTCTAAAATCCTTCCTTTTTAACTTTTCTTCATTACGTATTTCCTTTATCTACTCAAATTTCCTTTTTTTGCTATTTTTATTTTTATTTTCTTTGCTCTCTCTTCTATTCTTCCTCTTCTTCCTCTTCTTGTCTCTTGTCTTTTTTCCTATTATTTCTTTGTTTGCCTTTTACATGCCTTTTTTTTTACATTGTTCATCATATCTTACGTGCCCATACTCTCTCTCTCTCTCTCTCTCTCTCTCTCTCTCTCTCTCTCTCTCTCTCTCTCTCTCTCTCTCTCTTTGTCGCTCTTTCGCTCTTTCGTTGTTCTCCTTTTTGTTAGTTTTTATTGCTTTTCTCTCTCTTTTTTTAATTTATTTTTTTAGTTTTTTGGTTAATTGCTTAGTTTTTTTTTTTTTTTTGGTTTACGTTCTTTGTTTCTCTCTTCCTTCATTTCTTCCTTCTTTCTTTTCTTCCTTCCTTCATTCATTTATTTCTTCATTCCTTCTTTCCTTCTTTTCTTTCATAATATTGTATTGTCGAACCGTATAATCAGTCCTCCTCCTCCTCCTCCTCCTCCTCCTCCTCCTCCTCAGCCTAAGGCCATAAAAGCTTTCAATAAATAGTATAGACTGTATGATTTTTTACTTTTTATTTTTCGTGTGTGTGTGTGTGTGTGTGTGTGTGTGTGTGTGTGTGTGTGTGTGTGTGTGTGTGTGTGTGTGTGTGTGTGTGTCGTTTTATTGTATATGTACACAGTTATGTTTTTTTATGTTTTGTTTTGTCTATCCTTTTACTTTATTCATTTTTATTTGACATGAATGGTTATTTTTTATATGGGATCTCTCTCTCTCTCTCTCTCTCTCTCTCTCTCTCTCTCTCTCTCTCTGTCTCTCTCTCTCTGACGTAAAAGCGAGTTTGACATTGAGGGGAGGAGGAGGAGGAGGAGGAGGAGGGGGGGGGAGGAAGGGAAGGACGGAGGTGAGAAAAGAATGAAAAGGAGGAGGAGGAGGAGATAAAGATAGAGAAATGAGAGGAGGATAAGGATAAAGAAGATGGAAAAGGAGGAGGAGGGGGAGGAGAAAGAGGAAGAAGATGAGGAGGAGGAGGAGGAAGAAAATGGAATGGGGTATCGTGATGGTGGGGGTAGGGAGAGGAGGAGGAGGAGGAGGAGGAGGTGAAGCGATGGCGGGCGTATGAGGGTTGAGTACTTTTCAGTGGTAGTAGTAGTAGTAGTAGTAGTAGTAGTAGTAGTAGTAGTAGTTGTTGTTGTTGTTGTTGTTGTTGTTGTTGCTGTAGTGAAATGGTGAAATGATTAGTGTGTGTGTGTGTGTGTGTGTGTGTGTCCTCTGTAACCCGTCTGTTACATAACGCGCACACACGCGCACACACACACACACACACACATACACACACACACACACACACACACACACATACAAGGTTAAAATAGTAAGATCTGCTAGA
>CM035179.1:6037044-6047272 GCA_020233015.1 Callinectes sapidus
CCCCCCCCCCCTCCTCCTCCTCCTCTACCTGCCCCCCACCTCCTCCTCCTCCATTACCATCCTTGCAAACCCAGACTCTTACAGACAATAGCAGCAAGTTGGGCATTTAGAAATATGGCGTCGTAGAGTCCAATAATTAGGTAAAGAGGAGGAAAACGCCCCAAGAGGAAGAGGAACAGAGGCTCAAGGGGGCAAGAGGAGGGGGGCTAATGGGCACTGCGGGGTAAGAAGAAGTTTGGAGTGGTGAAAGAGTGTGTAAGAGGAGAAGGGTTTTTTTTTTTTTACATCTTTTTTGCATTTTTTCCTTTTTTCGTTTTTTTTTTCGTTTTTTTTCAATTCTATTCTAGCGAAGGATTAGATGAAAGTCTTGTTTTTTTTCGTTTTTTTCATATATTTTTGGTATTTTCCTTCTTTTTTCTTTTTTTTTTTTTTTGTTCTAATCCAGCGAGGGATTAGATGAAAGGAGGAAGAGAAGAAAAGGAATTATTTTTCTTCTTTTTTGACGTAGAAAGCTGAAAAAAAGGAAAGAGAGCAGAGAAAAGTCCTTATTCATTCTCTACTCTTGTTAAATGAATATGGAAATAGATGAGAGGAAGGAAAAAGTAGAAAACCCCCTTTTTTGTTTTATAGTAGTTAAAATATAGAAAAATAAAGAAAAGAGGAAGGAATGAAGGAAAAACATGGATTTCGTAAAAAAAAATAGATAAAGGCAGAAATACCCAGAAAGAGGAAAGAATAAACGTAGCAAACACTTGGATTTCGTAAAGATATGAGAAAAAGTGAGATAAAATAGGGAAAAAAGTCAGAAATAATGACATTAGCGTGAAGGAGCATAAAAGTCTTTTGACCTTGACCTATTGACCTATTGACCTTGAACATAGGAGTCTGGGGAGGTAATATCCAGGTGAAGGTGAGTCACGAAGCCAAAAGTGAAGCCCCACGGGAGTTTCGAATCTCCCGCGTGAATTCTGAGTCCCGAGGTAAAGTTCATTCGACTCATGTTTCGAAGCTTCGCGGAAATGTCGAAATCTTTTGAACGGCGTCTCACTAATTTTGGAAATGTGGTGGTGAATTATTACGTGGAATTCTGGGAGCAAGAGAGAGAGAGAAAGAGAGAGAGAGAGAGAGAGAGAGAGAGAGAGAGAGAGAGAGAGAGAGAGAGAGAGAGAGAGAGAGAGAGAGAGAGAGTGGGTGATCCTTCTTTCCTTTCTTGGGTATCCTTCACACATTCTTTGATGTCTTATTAAATCAAGGCACACTACCAGAAGAAAAAAAATAATAATATTCTCATACATAATAAAGATAGTAAGCTCCTTTATCAGATATCTATATTTTCTCTTCTCTCTTTCTCTTTCTCTCTCTCTCTCATTTTTTTATTCATCTTCCATCCAAACATTTACAAATTTGGGACGAAATTTGCCCCAACACACGATGAATATTTTTGTGAGGTAACCCGAATATTTTGAGAAACCGCAAATTTCACGCCTAAAATTCCCGTGTATACATATTATTTTGGCCTCCTTAACTCCTGCTTTTTTTTTTTTTTCTTCTCTCTCTCTCGTTCTCCTCCTTGCTCTCTTATTTTGGACGTGTTTGTTCATGGTGGTTAAATTTGCATGAATTTTCTCACAGGTACTAATATTACGGCAAGGTGAAGGAGAAAGAAGAGAAGGAGGAAGAGAAGATGGTGAGATAGGAAGAGTTTTTTTTTTTTTTTTTTGTATCTAGATAAGGTTATATAAGTTTTGGGGACAGGAGGTAAAGGAAGGTTGGAAGATAGAGGAAGAAGAGGAGGAGGAGGGAGAAGATGTGAAGAATGGATGGAAAAAAAAGGAAGAGGAGAAAGAGGAGGGAGAAGAGGAAGAAATGGCTATGATTATGTATCTGGATGAGGTTGTACAAAGCTTTTTTAGGACAGTAAGTGGAGTCTGATGGGTAGAAGATGGTACAGGAGGAGGGGAGAAGAAGAAGAAGAAGAAGAAGAAGAAGAAGAAGAAGAAGAAGAAGAAGAAGAAGAAGAAGAAGAAGAAGAAGAAGAAGAAGAAGAAGAAGAAAAAGAAGGGAAAGGAGAAGCAAGAACTGGAAGAGAAATGGTTAAAAATTTAGAAACTGGACTCATTTGTGTAAAATATTGAGAATGCAAAGAGAAGATAAGAAGAAAATAAATACATACGATAGCAAAGAATTGTAAATGAAACGGGTAACGACAAAAATTTTACAATACGTTTCTTTTCCTCCTCCTCCTCCTCCTCCTCCTCCTCCTCCTCCTCCTCCTCCTCTTCCTCCTCCTCCTCCTCCTCCTCCTCCTCCATTTTTTCTCTCATTCCTAGTCCTCCTTGGTCGTAGTAAAGAGTAAATGAAAAAATACATGAGGAAAAGGGGAGGATGATGGAGGAGGGAAAAGGTTGTGTTGGGGTGAAAGATGGATGGAGAGGAGGAAGAAGAAGAAGGAGAAGGAGGAGGAGGAGGAGGGGAAGGGAGAGGAAGAGGAGGAGGAGGAGGAGGAGGAGGAAGGTCATGTTAGAGTAAGGAAGGGATGTGTTCGGTTTAAGGAGGCGTGGGTGGTTTCGGGGTAAGGTGGGGGGGGAGGTCGTGGTCGTTGGTTGGAGAAGAGGAGGAGGAGGAGGAGGAGGAGAGGAGGAAGAGGAAGAGGAAGGTTACCGTAGGAGGTTGAAAACAGCTATTTAGAGGATACAAACAGGATGTCCTCTTCCTTGTGTGCTGGAGTGTGTAGCTTTCTCCTGTGTGTGTGTGTGTGTGTGTGTGTGTGTGTGTGTGTGTGTGTGTGTGTGCGTGTGTGTTGATATGAGAAGGAGGAAAAAGAGATAGACAGAAACACACACACACACACACACACACACACACACACACACACACACACACACACATAAACTTGTACTTCAAGAAGGTACACATAAACAAACATGCGATAAACACACGCACTCACACACCTTGCATGTTCAGAGAGAGAGAGAGAGAGAGAGAGAGAGAGAGAGAGAGCCAACGAACCAACCAGCCAGCCAGCCAGCCAGCCAGTCTAGCAGTGCACACGTTCGCCGGTAACACACGCTTACCTGTCTGTAATTACGGAAGACTTACGAGCTCACCTGAGGCAGCCGTCCCGCTCTCCCAGGCCGCCAAGAGGGAGCATCGCCGCGAATGAGAATTAAGGGTTGTAAATACACAGGAAAAAAAGTCACTTATCGCTCATATAAATGCAAGGATCGAACCTCCTCCTTCCTACACCCGTATATAGACCACTGGCTCTCCTCATTGGTGCTTCTCTTCTTCCTCTTCCTCTTCCTCTTGTCGCTGTTGTCTCTCAGAAATGTGTTACTGTTTACTGGTATTTTGGGTTTCAGTGGGGTTTTGTGTGCTTTTTTACAATAGGTCAGAGGGGAAAATAGTTGTCCAGCGCGTATTTTGTTATCTAGAAAGTATTGTTATTTGTCTTTTCTTTTTTTTTCTTTTTACAGATTGTGCTAGAGAATTTGTTTCTATTTAAAAGTTGTACGATTTTTAGTGTTGTTTTTTGCGATCAAGAATGGTTGGTGGGAGTAAGGGATAGGTAGTGCATAGTTGATTATCTAGAAAGCATAGCCATTTACGGTTAGGTATTGTTCAGGAATGTGTTATTGTTTGACACGAATCTTGAGTTTTATCTTTATTTTGTCCTGTCTAGAATGCTTCAGTGAAAAAATAAGCTGTTCGGTATATATTTATTCATCTATAAATGCCTCTACACTTTGTTTACTGCAGTTTTTAGACACGAATGCGACAATAACTCCTTTGTTTTGTATTAGGTTCAACATTATTTTGTGGTAACTGTTTTGGTTCAGGAAAAAAAGCTACTTAATATATGCTTAATTATCTTATAAAAACACTACCGTTCCAAAAGATAATGAGAAATTTTTTCGAAGATTTTAGGGAAGGATTAAATTTAACGCTAATCTAGAATGAGACGAGGAAAGTGCTGCTTATTATATACTTAATCACTAGTAGTACCAATTTTTATAAAGCCATTGTTAAAAATTTTGTAAGCATTTTTAAAGTAACATTTTAATTTACGTTATTTTATGCTATCTAGAATGCGTCAAGGAGGAAAAAAGTTATCTGATATATATTTAATTATCCAGGAAGCACTGCTGATTGTGGACACCCAACAATAAAAAAAAATCTGTGAAATTTTTGCTCTGGTCTTACTCTTACCGTTATTCAGCAATGTGTAGAACAGGCTGAGGAAAACTGCACCTAGTATACATTTGATTATCTAGAAAGCATTGCCTTTTATAGTAACCAGAACTGAAGAATATAATGCAAATTTTACAGTGGTCTGAATCAAAACTCCTTCAGTACTAGGATACATTTTTACCACGAGGTTTGAGTGTGGGTAGATGATTTTATTGACATAAGGAAGGGTCTATGGAGACTAGAAGAGTATTGGTTGAGTCTGTACTGTATTAATCCCAACATGAGTGTCTGAAACTATATAAAATCGCAAATAATAAGCAGAGTAGATGTGAAAAACCCGTCCCAGTACTGAAGGAGTTAAAATGTAATACTGTGCTAGCTAGAATGTAACAGGAATAAAGTTTTCTAGCATTCATTTAATTATATAGGAAGCACTACTGGTTTTGTGCATCGCTATATATGAACCCCTCCTCCCCCTCCTCCTCCTCCTCCTTCTCCTTTTGCTGCTACTCAGGAATTCGCCGCAGTTTTACAGTAGTGTATGTCTTAACGTTATTTTCATGCTATCTAGAACGGACAAGCGAAAAAGTGACCTAATATATATACTTAGGTTATCTAGGAAGAGCTGATTTTTGGTTGTGCTCTTATATAGAAAGAGCGATCATGCATTGCAGTTTTGGTGTTTTAAAAATTGCTTTGCTTCTGGCCGATGTTTTTTTTTTTTATGAATATCGATACTTTATCATTGAGGTTTGATCTTCTTAGCCAGTGTTTTAAGGCTTGTTTTGGTTTCCTTGGGGTTCGAACTTTTCTTCATATAAGTACAGATGCTTATTAGTGGAGCTTTATGCTTTCAAAGAATGTTTTAAGGCTCGCGTTGGTTCTGTTAACAAAAATAAAAGTCTTGTATATATTTTTTGTTTTGTGAATATCGGTATTGCACTGGATTTCTTGAATAAATGAGTATTTTGTTGTTCATTAGTAAGACATTACAGTGATGGTAGTTATTGTATCTTTAAAGTGCTCGCAATAAAGATATTGTTTGTCAGTTTAGACCCCTTCAGTACGATGACGTATTTTCATATCTGTCCTTTTTATCATTTGATGATTTGGTGCACTTTCAGAAAATTAAGCGGGGATTAGAATAGTGAAGACTCTAGCTATTTACCTTCTGATCTCTATAGAGCTTTCCTAATCTCCATAAAATCATCTAAGGGTACACAAAACTAAAGGTAAAAATAAGCGTTCCAGTGCTTAAGACCTTAAATACAAATATTACGTGGTGAGGAATCCAGAGAGTTAGATAAAGTTCGCTTGCTTCCTTTACGAGGTAATGAAGAGGAACGTCAATTTTCCCTCACAAAGTATGAACCAGGACGTGTATTTCTTAAGGTATTATTAAGCAGCGTTTTATCTCATATTTACTCCACACTAATCTCCAATATATTCTTTTAATGAGACGTAATTGACAAGACAAGTTAAAAAGTAAGTTCGTAAGCACAACAAAAACAAATGGATTACATTTTTTCCAAGCCCTTTCATTTAGTTAGATCTACTTACATATATTAACTGTCTCTAACTACCGAAAATTAAGACTTTTTTCACTGTTAACTTTTATAACTTCCCTCTGAGACTGAAAAGAAATTGTCTGGTGGAAGTTCAGAGTATTGTTTTGAAAGATTGACCATAAGAACCGTACAAAAACTGTGATAAGCCACCACCAGTATGTGTATTGACTAAACATGCCTATTCATACTTGCCTATCAAAATCAAACACAAAACATTCATATTTATAAGTTTATCTCATCTTAGCTTTAAAATATGCACACTTTCTCCTTATGGTTTAAAATTATGTCTATTTTTTCCTACTAGCTTTTGAATGTCTTTCCTTATTATCTTGTTTGCCTATGACAATGTGTGATTATTTTTTCCTCCTTAATCTTTCAAAGTATATAGCTAAATATTTGTTTATTCTTTCCTGGCTCTCATTAGCACTGAATTGAGGTTAAAAGTTCTTATTTTTCCCATATTTAACTTATTTTTTCGTCCGCCTTTCAATGGCATCGTTTCTATCAAAATTACTACTTCGTTTAATTAGGGAAGTCATCATCACCTCTGAATAAATACACGTGTTTGTACTGGTTTTTATTTTTTCTCCTGTCTACCATTAGCACCGGATAGAGGTTGAAACTTCATTAATTTTTTGTACATTATTTACTTTTTCGTACTTCTTTCTTAACCATCGTTTCTATCAAAGTAAGTCCCTCCCTCCTTTAATTACCTTTACTCATTACGTTCTATAACTTTTTTTTCACATTTCTCTCCTGCCTTTTATTAACACTGCATTGAGGCTAAAAACTTCCTTTATCATCTTCTATTATATCACTTATCACCATCTTATACCTTCCATCAACTTCATCGTAGCAAAGATTGTACCTTACCGAAAAATATATGCTTTTCCTAACAATTTGTATTCCAACCTCGCATACCTATCGTTAGTGTTGTTTGTGGCTCCCCGTGTGTTTACCAAAGAGAGAGAGAGAGAGAGAGAGAGAGAGAGAGAGAGAGAGAGAGAGAGAGAGAGAGATGGCAGGAGGCGAAGCAGTGACGTCACAAGTGTAAGCAAACAAGCGGCTAAGTAATGGTCTTAAACGCGTCTTGTTGGGAGAAGGTACTTTGCTTTTTTCCCCTTCACATCACGACTATTCCTCCTATTACTGCTCTTTCTCCTCCTCCTCCTCCTCCTCCTCCTCCTCCTTCTCCTCTTCCTCTTCCTCCTGCTCTTCTTCCCCTGTTTTCCTTTTCTTCTTGTTCTATTGCTACTTTTTTTCTACTTTTCTTCTTCGTCTCCTTCTTCTCCTTCTCTTACTGCTACTTTTTTTCTTCGTTTCTTCTTCGTCATCTTCTTTCTCCTGTTCCTGCTTCTATTCCTGCCTTTCGTTTGGTCAGTTTTTCCCTCTCTTCCTCCTCTTGCTGTTTCTTTTTTTTTTTTTCTCTCTATTAGACTTTTCCTTCTTTTTCTTTTTCGTCTCCTTCCTTGTACTTCTGCTGCTATTTCTGTTCTTCCTGTCTTTTTCAGTCTCTTCATCCTCCTCCTGTTCTTTTTTTCTCTCTTCTTTTTTTGCTCTCCGTTACACTCGTATTCTCAACATGACTGCTTCTCCAGCTTCTAATCCTCCTCCTCCTCCTCCTCCTCCTCTTCCTCTTCATTTTTTTGTTGTTTCTTTTTCTCCTCCTTCAGTTGTTATTATGCTCTGCATGTCTAGGCAAGAAGAGAAAGAAGAGGAACAGGAGGAAGAGAATGAGAAATGAGATTGAAAATGTGAAAGTATGAATCGTTGCAGAGGGGAAGAGGAAGAGGAAAAACTGTTACAAGAGCAAGAGGAATAGAGATTAGTAGTAGTAGTAGTAGTAGTAGTAGTAGTAGTAGTAGTAGTAGTAGTAGTAGTAGTAGTAGTAGTAGTATAGTAGAGTAGTAGTAATAGAAGTAGTATAGTAGGAGTAGTAGTAGTAGGAGTAGTAGTAGTAGTAGTATAGAAGGAGTAGTAGTAGTAGTAGTAGTAGTAGTAGTAGTAGTAGTAGTAGTAGTAGTAGTAGTAGTAGTAGTAGTAGTAGTAGAAGTCATAGTAGTAGTATTGGTGGTAGTAGTAGTAGTAGTAGTAGTAGTAGTAGTAGTAGTAGTAGTAGTAGTAGTAGTAGTAGTAGTAGTATGAGTAGTAGTAGTAGTAGTTAAAAGCACTGGAAAAACTAAGCAACAACAAAAAAACACAACATTTCCACATCTTGCCATGTTTTTCCCACACAAAAAAAATAATAAATAAACAAAAAGGATGGAAAACGGGAGAAGAAAGGGGAAAAGATAAAAAATTCCAGCAAAAGATGAAGCTCTTTTATCTAATCTGGCGGCGCATACGAGCTGGGCGGCAGGAGGAAAAGAAAAGGAAGGAAGATTTTCAAAAAGCTCAAGGTTATATTAAGCCATTTTTATCCATTAAATCGTACGTAGCTATGCAGAAACTTAAGGAGAGAGAGAGAGAGAGAGAGAGAGAGAGAGAGAGAGAGAGAGAGAGAGAGAGAGAGAGAGAGAGAGAGAGAGAGAGAGAGAGAGAGAGAGAGAGAGAGAGAGAGAGAGAGAGAGAGAGAGAGGGGGGGGGGGGGGGGGGGCAAAAATTCAACCACTTGAGTCTTTCTTTACGATCAAGGGTATGATATTGAGAGAGTTACAATGGAATAACACTTTCTGCCTCACGTCTTCTGAAGTCATAGCTTATAACCTTCCCTGAGGAGGCAGAGGCTGAGGCTGTGGCTTTGGCGGGGGAACATTATTGCGGACATGAACCACTTCCTGTTGACACGCATGCAAGGAGGTGTCGAGTAATACGCCTAAATGATGGGTTCTCGATGCCGTTAACACCTTGCATCCGTCAAGCCAAAGACCTGAGTGTGCCGTACGTCGCTGGTCCTAACACCGCGTTGAGAAAGCTTCACGACACGATATGTGGACACAGCTTGTGGTGTTGGTAGTGGTGGTGGTGATAGGGGTGGTGATGGTGGTGGTGGTGGTGGAGGTGCTCCAGGGAAAGCTAATTTATGGCTAAGGTTCGAGCTGCGTGACAACTCCACTTATCTTGGCGGGAAGCAGATATGAAGGGTGCGTGTCAGGAGCGTTCCAAACACCGGTGCTCTCAAGTAATATGGAAGGAGCTTTGCCAAGAATTAACTGGCAAACATTCCCACCGTGTCCTAATCGTTTTAGTATGTATTACACGAGGGAGACTGGTTTAGATATAGATTTTAGGTGATACTCAGCAAGAGATATGTCAACGTCATTAAACAAATATTTATCATTCATTCATTTTCTTTTTCTCTTTTATTTACACAAAATTGATCCAGCCAGGGTAGCAAAAATGAAGAGAATCAAAAGGACCCAATCTATCCTTTACAAGGTAGATTGAAACAATGCGTTTGTTCAAAACATCATGCAAGAAAAAAAAAATACCTAAAATTCCTTTATGACTTTGTAAAGAAGAACAATAAGCTTTAATAGATGGTGATGTAAAGCAGTCGTTTTAAAAACTTTCTTACTTGTGACCTGACTTAACGCAGCACAAAATGTGTGTACTTATATAGTCAGCAATTTCATGTGACATGTTACACTTACTTCCTCTATGTACAATTTCCGAGACTATCCAGCGTCTCTCAGAAACACTCTGACAACTGTCCTTAACCTTGCATCCACATGAATCTTGGAAATGGTGAAAAGTCAAGTGAGAGGTAAAACATTCTTTTTACTTATTGCACCAAATGGAGGAATGTCACGTGGAAACACTGCGCATCAGTTGACTTTTAGCCCACGCTTCCCCCCCCCCCCCACCTCCCTAACCCAGAACATTTACATATGTCAAAGGGCAAAACTATACTTTGAGCCAATTAAGATCACTGGTCTGTGACATACGTATTGCTATCGGCACTTAATTCATACTTAAAGGATTATTACGTTACTCTTCAATGGAATAAGATTGTCTTAGTTGTAGTGTAGCTTCTCACTGATTTCATACGTGAATTGTTTCTTACGTACAGGAAAATCCCACAAACACCACCTGCCGTTTTACCACTCCACTTGCAATGTGATGCAATGTGATATTTCAAAATGAAAACATTCACAAGCAATGATTGACAGGTCAAAACAGTGCGCTAGTGCGAAGCGAAAACAGTGACTTCTCTATAAATATAACGCCAAATTTCACCGCAGTGCCTCCAATGACTGCCAGATGGACACACGCACACACATATTTGGTACAGACCTGCAATTAAGAAGTTTCCATTGTATTAATAGTCAGATATACAAATATTTGTTTAAAGAATAAAGTGTGTAGCACTGACTCGATCGTGCACGCCCACACACACACACACATACACTCTCTCTCTCTCTCTCTCTCTCTCTCTCTCTCTCTCTCTCTCTCTCTCTCTCTCTCTCTCTCTCTCTCTCTCTCACACACACACACACACACACACACACACACACACACTATCTGTC
>CM035179.1:6088292-6102269 GCA_020233015.1 Callinectes sapidus
GCATGATGAAAATATTTTGAGAAGTGTTTGCTTTACAGTTTACCTTTATGTTTCAGAAAGGAGGAATTTAAGTATAGTATGCCTAAGATACTGTAACAGCTTAGCATGACGTTGCCGATCCATTTATCAATTCACACTACGACAAGACAAGGTAGAGTCGTAGGCGCGGAGTGTTTGTGAGAATGTTCACAGTAATAATGGTGTTTGATGGTCCTTTAGTGCGGTAGTTAGTGGCGGCGGTAGCGGCGAGGCGGGGCGGGTGACTGGCTTGCTAGTGTTATTGTGACGGGAGTGAAGGCGACACCCTCCTTTCCGCTCGTCGGCTCTCTGTCAGCAGTGTTCACGCACTCACCTCTAGTCCAGTCCTCCTTCTTGTGTTTTTTTATGTTATTTGTTTGCGTTCGTTTGTTGTGTCAGGGCCTACACTTTGTAGTTGTTGTTGGGTCAGCGGTTGCTGCATTTTATTGTTGGTGTTATTTTAGTTGTTTTGGTTTTTTACTGGTTTTAGTGTTGTTTTCGCTCCTATGTTGTTTTGTTTTGTTTGTTGAAGGTTTACTTGGTTTTGGTTTATAATTGTTAGTGGTCTGTTACAGTTGTTTACTTGAGAAATGAGTCCAGTTTTGGCTTCCCCCTTCAAGTCTCCTATAGCTGTGCTCGCCAAGATCAAGCAGTGGTCATCACGCAAGTGTCAGCGGGATGACCCAACCCCCACTGCCTCCCCCACCAATGCTCAGAATTCCCTCCAGCAACCTGACTCGGAAGAGATGCATTGTTTAGATCCCTGCTGCACACCACAGCTCAGCCGCTCTTTTGTGGTCACCACCCCTGACAGTGGTGTCCACACAGGCCCTTTGTTTCCCAGGCTGTCAGGAGCAGGCAGTCCATCATCAGTCCTCCAAGGCAGTAGTCCTATTCCTATTATTAGCAACACTCCAACCTCAAAACACAGTCGAGGATTAAGAACGATCAAAGAAGCACTTCACTGGAGTAAGCTGGTGCTTTCAAAGGATGGCTATCCAGATGTCACACACAAACATGAATCCCAGTCTCAGGATCCTTCCTGCAGCAGTAAGGATGCCCATCGACCATCAGTCACGTCACTCGCCTCCTCTACCATCTCCTTCACCACCACTACCACCACCCTGCTTAGTGAGAATTCTAGTAGCGACTCTTCAGAGTATGGAGAGTCATGGTGCCTCAAATTATCAGACTTGGACTCCCCTGCATGTCTGTCGCCACGTAGCCCAGGATGGCCCAAGCTTGTGTCTGAGTCAGAAAGTTTACCAAGCAATCTCAGTTCTGAAGTTGACAAAAAGTCTGAAGGGGAAAAGGTTAATTCTGAGGAATATGTGGTAGTGGATAAATTAAGGCAAAATGTTGATTCTTGTGAGGGCAAGGATGCCAGTTGTTCTACAGATTTTGACAATGTTCAGGTAATGAAGGTCCTTTTTATGTAAGAATACTATAATACATCATGCTGATATCTTTTCGGCTTTTATATTTCAATTGCTCGGGAAAATATATTTAGTGTGGTTAGAGAAAGAATATTGATGTATTTAAGTTTTTATTTTGAAAATAATGACCAGGCTGAAAATCAGTTACAGGAATTTTGCCCAAGATTTTTTTTTCGTATTCTTGCTCTTGGCTGTTATTCAAGACAGAACACTTAAAGAAGCAGGTAAATTGATTTTAAGTGGTCCTGAGCTGTCCTGATCAGGGATAAGTAGTGGTGCAGTTCTTAATATCTGTTCTATTAACACAGGATGTTGATTAAGAGGAAATTATTTTGTAATACCACACAAACTGTATCTGAGAAGCTTATATTGTGAAGCCCCTTTTTGTCATATTAGAGACATATAAAAATGACATTCTTTGTCACGTTATAATATCATTGAAAATTTTCAGTAACTAAGGTTATCCGTTCTTAAAGACAAAAGGATGGCTTAAGTCTGTGCAATGGAATGTGTAGTAGTTTAACTTTTTTGAAGGTGTATGTTTGTTACTGTTAGTGCTTGGGAAGTCTTGATATGCCAGCTAAGATGATTTGTTTCTCTCCCTCAGAACATGGGTATCAAGGATGAGTTCCACCAGAAGTCCATTTTAGTGTGCATCGATCAGCTCCAGAATGGGTGTCATGAAAGCATCTGTACCAGTGAGAAGTTGGCCTCAGGTGTTGGAGGTGTGGAGTGCACCACCCCGGCGTCTCACCACAATCTTCGTAACCACTCTTTCCATTACCTCCAACGCTGTGACAAGTGTGGACTCCACCTCAGAGGATTTGTTCACCAAGGACAGCTTTGTCAAGGTAAGGCTGGTGACATTGGTGTAGCAAGGTCTTTGGGATCAAGGGAAGGGAAATCAATGCTGAGTGTGGCAGGGATGTGATTGTCCTGGTTATTTGGCAAGCTAACTGGAGGTCATAATGAAATATTGTATTTTACTGAACACATTTCATGTTATTTATATTATCTCGTTCTTTTGATCTTCAGCCTTAATCTTTTTGTCTTGATTGTAGAAAATAGAACCCGTTTATCACAAATTTTTGCATCATTTGTGTTACCATTCCAGACTGTGGCTTCGTTGCTCACCGAACTTGTGCCGCCACTGGCTTGCCTCCTTGTGTTAAACAATCATCCAAATACTTCTGTAGCCACATACTGTCCTGTGTCTTTGGTCTGAGCCTGTGCTCCCAGTTTGCTCCCGTGGATACCCCTGCCCCACTGTTCCTTGTGAAATGTTGCCAAGAAATTGTGTTCCGTGTCAAGAACGACTCCAACCTGGACCCGTATCGCCTCTACCGCACTCCCCCCCAACAGGAGACTCTGGCCAAGCTGAGACAAAGTTGTGATGAAGGTTTGTATTATGAATGGACTAGTACAGACTATAATAGATTTATCTATTGGCAGTTAAGATTGGCATTCCATTCTAATCTAATTCCTGAAGATTCTAATACAATGTTCTTCTTTCAGATATGTGTAATGTTGACCTTAGTATTTATGAGCCACATGTTATTGCGTACCTGATTAAGAGATATCTTCGGGAGCTCCCACAGCCAGTAATCCCAGAGTCTTTCTACGACCGCTTCATTGAGGCCACTCGGATCCACAATGATGACCAGTGTGCCAAGTGCATTGCTCTCATGGTGAAGGAGCTCAGTCTTCATCATTATTATACTTTGCAGTAAGTTTCACTTGAAATTGAATACTATTTGTTTTCAACTGCCAGTCTCAAAGATATGTCCATCTTATCTCAACTGACTTTAACTGGTTGTAAATGGAGTTGTTGGTCTTTTTTTTAGAGCATTTTCAAGGTACTGGTGATTGTTTAACTGTCAGCCATCAGTGAGGAAAATTAACCAAGTTTTTAATTGGTAATCTCTCCATTCTTTGAATGTAGTCCTTATGACAGCCATATATCAAAATCAGGAAGCAAGATTAATGGTGTACAAACAGGACTAGCTTGCAGAATTTCAGCAACCATTAACTCATCAAGTTGTGTTAGATGTGTATTGTACTGGTAATAAGTGTAGGAGCCACAATGTGAGCCATAATGTATGACCTTCATCTCCACAGGTTCCTGATGAACCACTTCCTTCAACTGTGTCAGCTGCAGGTCAACAGAGGCGTCATGGAGCCTCCCACTCTTCTCATCCAGTCTTTCTGCCATGTTCTCCTTAGACCACCTTGGGAAAAGATTGTGTAAGTATCTAGGCAAATATTCTCTCTCTCTCTCTCTCTCTCTCTCTCTCTCTCTCTCTCTCTCTCTCTCTCTCTCTCTCTCTCTCTTCTCTTCTCTTCTCTTCTCTTCTCTTCTCTTCTCTTCTCTTCTCTTCTCTTCTCTTTCTCTTTCTCTGAGGAAAAGATGAAAATGTCCTGTTGAAATATATGTATTCATGTTTAAAAACTTAAGTAATGGTAGTGAAACTCCAAAGGAATATGTCTTTCAGAGAGTTGGCACGCAACACTGAGGCTCACATGAGGATTGTGGAGATGCTTCTCTTGAAAGTTGATTGGGGAGAGAAGGTGCCCATATTTGCCCCTGCCCCAGCACTGCCTCCTCGACCCACCCGTGCTTCAGTTGTGAATCCCCCAGAGGAGCCAAGCCCACCCTCCCCACCTTATGGCTCTGATGCAGCCCTGAACTCACCTGTGTATGTGTTCACCATCCCACCCTCTGCCCCCAAGGCTCTACAGGAAGCAGAGTGGTACTGGGGAACTATCACACGTGAGGAGGTCAATCTAATCATGAAGGACACCAAGGATGGGACTTTCCTAGTGCGTGATGCTTCCACTGGTAACAATGAATACACACTTACCCTACGCAAGGGTGGCTCAAACAAACTAATCAAAATTTGCCACCGGAATGGAAAATATGGCTTCACGGAACCATGTAGCTTCAACTGTGTGGTGGAGCTTGTCAACTACTTCTGCCAGCAGAACCTCATCCAGTTTAACAAGGCCCTAGACATCCGGCTGCTGCACCCTGTCAGCCGCTTCCGTGGGGAGGAGCCAGAGGGTGCTAGAATGAGGGTGGAAGACATCAAGAGTCTCCTCAGTGATCTCAGCAAGCAGTACCAGTCCAAAACAAACCAGTACAACAAAAATTGCAAATACCAACAGGCATTATCCCAGGAAATCACCAACACCCGACAAGCCGTGGAAGGCTTTGCAGAAACCATGGCTTGGATTGACGACCACCTCAAGCTGCACGAGAAGTTCAAGAATGAAGCGCAACCACATGAAGTGAATGAGTAAGTAGTCGTAGGAAATTAGTATGAAATCATAATTAATATCATGGAAAGCATTTTAAGTTTTTGCCAGGATAGGTTTTTTCCCCAAGTGCATATGTTAATGTTTCTTCTATCCACAGTTTGCTTGACAATAAGAAGATCTTGGTGGGACGTGTGGAGAGAGTAAAAAATGCCCACAGCGAGTACGAGGTCCGTCTTAACAACTTGAAGAGAGAAAGTTTGAATCTGGAGAGGAAATCTCATGGTCTGAAGATAGACGTTATTAAGTTGGGCAAGCAGGTGGACCATTTCAGGAATGTGCTTCTTTCCCGAGGATTGTCTGCTGACATTGACCAAACAGAGACCTCCCAGGTGCCTCAGCCTGTGAGTGTTGCATACTTACCTTTTTCTAAGCTTTGCTGATGAATCAATGATAGTTTAGCAACATTAAATAGATTAAAAACTAATGCTGTCATCTATAAAGAATGTTTTCCAAATTGTAAATCTTACTTTAAGAATTGTATTGTATAATTTGTACTGTCTTTTTAATAAAGTGATCTCTTTATATTTCAGTGTCCAGAGCTACACAACCAGTCACTTTGGGACTTCGAAGAATTTACAAGGGAAGCATCCATAAAGTTGCTAACAAATAAACCTGATGGGACGTTCCTTATCAGAACTGCTCAGAATGGAGGCTATGCTTTGTCCATTGCGTGAGTATTTTGAAGAATCTTTTTAGTAATACACATATTTGATTTTCAATAAAAAATGTTAAAGTTTAATAATATCTAGCATAGCATTCTCATACACAAAACATGAGTTACTGTAGCTAAAAATTTCATTTTACAGGTGCAACAAGGAGGTTCAGCACTGCAAGATACATAAGGGTGAGCAGGGGTATGGATTTGCTGAGCCATTCCTCATCTACCCAACTCTGAGAGAATTGGTTCTTCACTATTCTGAGAATTCCCTCCTGATGCACAATGACCTGCTCAACACTACCCTCAAGTACCCTGCTCGGATGGCCAGCTAGTAATAGTCTGAATAGCAACAAGTGTGGTAATGTTGGTGGATAACTGAAACTTCACATTGAATTGTAACATAAAATCACTGACAGTTATTTCCTTGAAAATTAACAGGACATTTGCTACCTGAGATAGCTATTCACATGAAATGCATCACAAGTGAACCTTATCTCAGGAAAATTAAGACACTTGTCTGGCTTGTCAGTGATAGGATTTATGCATTCTGCAAAATGATTGCAAAGGCATTAGTTTGCAGAGTATGGCATAACTAATTGGACATGTTCCTCCTCTGCGCAGTATACATGGCTGAAAGCCAATTTGCAGCTCAACAGCTGCTACCAGAGTTCCTTGGCTGACTTCAATGCAGTCAGATTGATTTAACTTATATTAAAGGTGTATGCAATGTTAGCTGACTGAACACTGGTAGTAGACATTAGGAGCCTCATTTCTTACTCCGTGGTACAAAGCCATTTCAGGACTAGCAAAGGAAAGTTGTTTAAAAAGTTGTATTGTCACACCCTAAAGAGTTTAGCACCAAGTGATCAAACTACGGGTAGTATCCCTTAACATAGAGGCTACCCATGCATACATTGTTTTCATAGTGGCCAAAGACATAATCCATTGCCATTATTTTGCTGTCAGTGTTTCATAATCCTCCATAATCTATATTGTTTAAAATAGTTGATATTTTAAAGAATATTAACAGATTACACACTGTGTTATTTG
This sequence comes from Callinectes sapidus, assembly GCA_020233015.1. Classification (NCBI taxonomy): domain Eukaryota; kingdom Metazoa; phylum Arthropoda; class Malacostraca; order Decapoda; family Portunidae; genus Callinectes; species Callinectes sapidus. The sequence goes on from CM035179.1 coordinate 6,094,773, forward strand.
ATACTATGAATTGTGCTGTGAAGAATGGTTTTCCTCTCTTTCCAAAGATTGTCGAGATCTCTTATTCAGAAAAGAATTCAAGCGTTGGATATCTCGTGTGAGTGAAGTGACGATAGTGCATTCCAGTGGAAGTGTAAATACCTAGCAAGTCATTATCAGGTGACAGACATGTGAACTCTAGCAAGTGTGATATAAGCATTAAGGACACCAAGCAAAGTGAAAAGTGCTCCTGCTAGAGGCCGTGACCTGGAGGAGAGGGGCAGCCAGGCCACCACTAGTCACCCCAACCCCAAAGCTACATGCCACAAATGTTTGTTAATCATCATAGCCTCATCTCATTTTTATAAACAGTTGTATTGTTTCTATTGATTTTCAGTGTCTTCATTTCCATCTTGTGTATGTATGTATATTTGTGTGTTTATTGTATATATATTATAGATATCTACATGTATGTCAATATATTTAGATATTTGTGTATATATATAAATATATATGATATGTGTTTCAAATCTTTTCTACACATTATATTTATAAACACTGTCTTCCATCAACTAATAATTAGCCATTTTGCTTGGTCAGTCAACAATCAGTAAATTTCAAAGTTTGGTTTATCGTGTGATGATCTGACCTGCCAAGCTAGTCTGCAAGTGTCAAGAAAGGTGTTACACAAGAGAAAAGTACTGATCTTTTGTGCTACATACTATTTTTTTTAATAAGACTGATCAAATTTTATTTAATGTTGCTTTTCCTCATTAGTAATGCCCACCTAACAAATGCTTTGATACAAGTAACCAGAAAACCTGGTGGCCTCTTAGGGAGGCAGGCATGTCCCGGTGAACCGAGTGCCCAGTGCTGGTGGATAGGAACGGTGAGGGCGGGTGGCTGTCCATGTGTGGCTTGGGCTGTTGTGTTGAGGCAAGTAGTCCTGAACGTGCCAGCCACTACCCCTCAGTGTTGCTTGTCACCTTCCCATGCTACAAAGGGAAAAGTCTCAATAAAGTGCTCTTTGGTCAAACTTGATCTTTTCATCAATCATGATCTGGATATTGTTAAGCTGAAATAGTAGCCAAGAGAGAGGTCTTTGTATGTTGTTTGCCATCATTACTGGATAGTCTTATCCTTCAGTTTTTGGATATTACTGTGGCTTTTCTTTAGGCATTGGTATCTCTCTCTCTCTCTCTCTCTCTCTCTCTCTCTCTCTCTCTCTCTCTCTCTCTCTCTCTCTCTCTCTCTCTCTCTCTCTCTCTCTCTCTCTCTCTCTCTTATCCTAGGTCAGTGGTCAGTGCCCTTTTTACGTTAAAGAGTTAGTGGGCTACTTAAAACCGATGTATGCTTAAGAATTCCATAAAAACATGAACATACAAGCATTCCCTGGCCACGAGATGCATGCCCAGTAATGAGGCGTGGCAATTAAGTTTGGACAGTTTGTGTACGAGAGGCAATAAAAGATATGAATTTTGGCAAGTGAAGAAATAATAAGGGCTGAGTCTGAGAGTTACAATGCAGTGCTGAGAAGTGGTGGCCACGGCAGGGCTTCCTCAAGGATAATAGCCGGTTGGCACCAGCTTATTAGTCTCACGCTTCTATCTGTATGTATACCAGGCTGGTAATGCCACTCGGGGTAATTCTCACCCGACATCTGGTGCTATGGAACACGACTATAACCCAGTTAGGCAACAGCGCAGCTGACACAGCTAGCCACATATTCTGCAGCAACTCGTCACATAAAACAGTTATTTATGGATTTAAAGGATTTCATCTTACATGAACAATAAAGGTAATTTTCTTTTATATGTGTCATGGGTGGGGATTACTACGCATGATTTCGGTTGGTGGTTACTGTGAGGAAGCCCAAGTAAAACATGGTTCACATAACTTGAATAATTGAGTGATTATGAAAGTGATTCAGATATGCAAAACTCGAAACCTTTAGACTGCTGATAATGGTGAGATATCTGCTTGAGTATGTTAATACATTTCTTAATGGAAAAGCATAGGTTTAAGTATTATTCCTTTGTCATCAGAGGCATCTTCCTAAATTACATTCTTGCGCTACAACACATGATCAGTTAAAGAAGAAACCGCAGCTGCCAAGGTGTTATTGGTCAGAGAATCGGAGCTTCACTCATTGGCTGCCTCTTTGAGAAGCCAAGGAGCCAGTGTGTTCGTCCGCCATTCTGGTGAGCTCACTGCTAGTGGAAGTACAGCATTCTAACAAGACGACGCAGAAGACAGTACTGGTGAGTAGGGAATTTACTTAACAAAATTAATGATGGAGAGATGAAGCAGCAGAGTTAGCAGCCAGAATGAGAAGAATGAATGCATGAGTAAGAGTGGGGAATGACAGGATAGGTGTGCTACTGTATGCGGATGATGTGGTGGTTATGAGTGAATCAGTGGATGAGTTGAAAAGTCTACTGGATGTAGTGGATGGTTATGGAAAAGACTTTGGAGTTAAATTTAGTAGTGAGAAAAGTAAGGTAATGATTGTGGATAGGTCAGAGGATGAAAGCAATGCAGTGTGGAGAATAGGAGAAAATCAACTGAATCAGGTGCTAGAATATAAGTACCTGGGGATATGGATGAGTCCAAATGGGTGTGAAAAGGCAAAGAATGAGAAGTTAAGCTTGGCTAACCAATGGGTTGGAAGATTAGGGAGTGCAGCAAGGATGAGAGCCAGTAAATAGGATGTGCTGTGGAATCAAAGTTAAAGTAAATGGAGGAAGAGATGCATGAGAATGACAGAGGAATGGATTGCAAGTGGTGTGGGGGATGAGGATGGCTGGGAGGAACCAAGATGAACGTGAATGGATGGGGAGAAGAGGAGCTGAATGGGATGTGAGGAAATGGAACAGTGAGTTAGACAGAGGTGAAGTGTGTGGGACTGAATATATGAAAGAATGGTATGGAACGAAAGAGTACTATGGAAGAGAAAGAAGCGCCAATGTATGAGAGGTGGTATGATGGCAGCCTGGGTGGTGACCTCTTCCGAGTTAGGGCACAGTGTATGGATGTGAATGAGAGAAACTATAGATAGTCTGAGTCCCGCAGCAAAGTGTGCCAGATGTGTGACATGGGAGAGGATGAGTCGGTGGAGCATGTGGTACTTGAGTGTGAGAAGTATGAAAGAGACAGGATGGAGATGATGCAAGTGATTCTGACTGAGTTAGGGCATAGTTGGGATGAGAGAGTGGAGAAGACAGGAAGGGAATGGATGCTGCAAAGGTTTTTTGCCAAGTAAGACCCTGCAAGATGGTGAAGAGTGGCTGTAGTGTGTGCAAGAAGGCGGGTGTGACAAAGGATGGAGAGGTTGAGTGTGGGAAGTGCTTGGTATGGTTCCATGTGGCCTGTGTGTTTGGTGTGCTGGCGGTAAACATGGACCTGCTCGCCCACAAGAACATTGTGTTTTTGTGTGATGAGTGTATGGACGGACCAAAGGAGAAGAAATACAAGGCGGACTGTGGTAGCCAGACGGAGACGACGAGGACGACGACCGAGACCAGTGTTCAGACCCAGACTAAGACTGACCAAGGGACGACGACGACGACCGTGAAGACTGTGGAGACGAGAGAGGATGACGAGGCAGTGCGAAGGCAGCCGGAGGTGGAGGTGGTGGCTGACATGGGGAGAACCACCACAGCAGTGCCCAAGAGAGTGGGTATGGTGAGGCGGTCCCCTATTCATATTATTGGGGACAGCATGATCCGATACACTCCAGCACACGTGAAGTGTTCCCTGCCTGGCAGTGGCTGCACCAGTCTCCCAGGTGCTCGCATCCAAGACATCAAAAAGAAAGTCAAGGAAGCTGCAAGAGACATGGAAGACGAAATGCTAATTATCCAAGGAGGAGGAAATGACCTGAAGAGAATTGGTGTGGAAGAGACCGTCAAAGAAGTAGTGGATGCAGTGAAGGCTGCGGAGAAGATGAGTGTAGCTGTGGTGGGACTCATACGACGACCACGAGAGGACGTGACATATGAACGAATACGAAGAGCGGCCAACAAGAGAATTCTTGAGGAAGTCGCGCGGATGAAGGTATTCGGAATGGATGAAAGAGAAGTCTGGCAACGTCAGCTTCCTGGACCTTGACCGGACCCTTGACGACGACCGACTGTTTGCAAGAGACGGTGTGCACCTGAATGCTGACGGCAACGCAAGGATGGGGCGACGACTACGGGAGTGGGTGTTGTGTGTTGTGTTGTGTGTTGTGTGGATGAGGCCTGACCGGAACGACCGAGAATGGAAGCTGGACGTGAAAGAGAAGTCATCTATCAGGCGAGAGATTGGTTGAAGTTTGGTTGTCTAAATGTGAGAGGATGGGGTGTTGGGAAAATGGAAGATTTAGGCAGGGAGCTGAATGAATGGAAGTTTGATTTTGTAGGTGTCACGGAGACACACTTGAGAAAAGACATGATGGTAGATGGAAATGAGTATGTGATGATGGGAAAGGGGCGTAAGAAGCAGGAGAAACTAGGAGGAGGGGTAGCTTTCCTTCATAGAAAGGAAAGTAACCTTAAAGTAGAAGAGTTAGATCTAGGAAGTAGTGCCATGAGTGAGGATATTCTAGCTTTGAGAGTGGAGTATGTTGGAGAGCACAATAAGCATGAAAGTTTGGTGCTAGCTGTAGTATACGTATATGACAGTAGATGGTGACAGCAGTTAGAGAAAATGGCATGAAGTATGATGTACTGAGGTGGTTTGTGAGAAAGTATGCTGGAGAAAAAGTTATGATTATGGGAGATATGAATGCACATTCAGGTATACTAGGTGAGCGAATGGATTGGAATGGTGAGATGCTTGCTGAATTTATAGATGAAATGAATTTAGAAAATCTGAATCAGACGCTGGCGGATGGACACGTGACGTGGTCTGCTAGAAACCAAGAGTCTGCGATTGATTATGTGTTCGTGAATGGAAAGATGCGTGAGTGTGGCCCGGATGTGGATAGACGAGGATGGAGTGATTGATGTTGTGTCTGATCATAATATGCTTGTTGTGGAATGCATGATAGGTAGAAAAAGTGAGGTGAAAGTAAAGAAAAAAAGAGGAAGTGGAGATTGAGGGATGCAAACTGGGAAAATTTGCAGCTATGTTTGAGTGAAAAAATGTGGAATATTGAAAGTGTACAGGATGTGGATGAGCTGAATGAAAAGTTGATTGAAAATGTCAGGAGTGCAGGTGTTAGTGAAATAGGGTATGTTAGGATGAGTGGGAAAAAAAGGAAAAATAAGCCTTGGTGGAATGATGAGATTAAGGAAGCAAGAAGACTCAGGAAGAACCTAAATAGGGAGTGTAGACGGCTGAAAAAAAAAGACATGAAAGTGAGGAAGCGGAAGTGGAGTACCAGAGTGCATGGACAGCGTATGTGTGAGGCAGCAGCGGCTGACGAAGAGAAAGATCAGAGATGCGAAAGTGAAGTGTGAGAAGAGTACAATCCAATCTCTGAAAGAGAAGGGTTTACAAGGTGGGCGTGAATGGTACATATTCATGAGGGGGGAGAACATAACTGAGAGTGAAGATGTAAAAGATTTGAAAGTGAATGATAGATATGTAAGTGATGAGGAAGAAATGAAAGAGGCTGTGAAAATGTTCTGGGAGGATATAGGAGGTGTGGGTGAGGTATTTGATGCAAGAAGTGAATGTCTAACGTTAGATAGAAAGGATGCAGCAGCCCTGGATGAATGGATTAGTATAGATGAGGTGAAGAAGTGTGTGAAAAGACAGAAGAATGGAAAAGCAGCAGGACCAGATGAGATACCATATGAAATGTACAAGAATGGGGGAGAGACTGTGGTTGAGAGAATGACTGATGTGTTTAACCGAGTGTAGAGGGAAGAAAAAGTGCCGAAGAAATGGAATGAATGTAGAGTGACTCTGTTGCATAAAGGAGGGCATAAAAGTAAGAAAGAGTTAATAAATTATAGGCCAATTGCTCTAACAAATACAGTAGGGAAGATTTTCAGTGCAGTGTTGAATGAGACTGTGTGAATGGATTGAGAGAAATAGGGAGTTAGGTGAAGAGCAGAATGGCTTCCGCATAGGTAGGAGAGCAGAGGACAACATTTTTGTGCTTAACGAGATGATAGAAAGAAAAAGAATTGAAGGACGGAAGCTCTACCTTGGGTTCTAAGACATTGAGAAAGCTTATGACAGGATGAGTAGAGAGATGCTGTGTAAAGTTCTAGAAAAGGTTGGTTTGAGTGAAAAGATAGTAAACATTGTGAGAAGTATGTATCAGAACTCTAGAGCAAAATATAGACTAGGAAATATAGAAACAGAATGGGTAAGGAGTGAAAGAGGTGTTAGGCAAGGATGTATTTTGTCCCCAACCTTGTTTAGCTTATACACAGAAGAATTAGCTGTCAGAATGAGAAGAATAAATGCAGGAGTGAAAGTGGGTACTGACAAGCTAGGCTTGTTGCTGTATGCTGATGATGTGGTTGTTATGAGTGAGAGTGCAAATGAGCTCCAGAGTCTGTTAGACATTGTAGGTCAGTATGGTAGAGACTTTGGGGTTAGATTTAGCAGCGAAAAAAGTAGTGATGATTGTATATAGGTCACAGGATGAGGATAATATTACATGGAGACTGGGAGAAAATGAGCTAGAGCAAACGTGTGAGTACAAGTACCTAGGGGTATGTATGAGTGCAGATGGTTGCGTAAAAATGAAGCATGAAAAGATAAGTCAGATGAATCAGTGGGTTGGTCGAATGGGGAGTGCAGCAAGGATGAGGGCATGCAAGTATGATGTGTTGCGGGAAGTATGGAAGAGTGTGGCTGTTCCAAGTGTAATGTATGGCATGAATGTGGTCCCATGGAATGAAAGTGAGATAGAAAAGCTAGATGTAGGACAGAATAGAGTGGCAAGAATGGCTCTGAATGCACCTAGGTATGCAGCTATAGAGGCACTTAGAGGTGACATGGGATGGAGCACATTTAGGGAGAGACATATGAAAGCAACTCTTAGATACAAGGTTAGACTTGAACGAATGGAAGACACAAGACTGGCACGGAAGGTGTATTTGTGGAGTGAAAGGAACAGTAGATGGATGAAGGGATGCATGAGGATGGTAGACAGGAGTAACATGCAAATCTTATGGACATATAGACGGAATGAGGGAAGACGGCGAGTATGAATGGAGAATGCGGCATGACAGTGGGGAAGGGAATAAATTGGATTTGAGAAAGTGGGAAAAAGTGATAGACCAAGAAGTGAGACGTGTAGGCCTGAACAAATGGAGGAATGAGATGGAGAGAAAGGACACTTTGGAATTGTACAAGGAAAAAGGGACACCAGGGTATGAAAGGTGGATGATGGAAGCCTGGGTAGTGACCTTCTCTTTCGAGCCAGAGCACAGTGTATGGATGTGAATGTAAGAAACTATAGATGGTCTGAGTCAGGTAGCAAGGTGTGCCTGATGTGTGACATGGGGGAGGATGAGACGGTGGAACATGTATTGCTGGAGTGTGACAAGTACGACTGCGAGAGAAGGGACA
>CM035179.1:6102369-6117355 GCA_020233015.1 Callinectes sapidus
ATATACATATATATATATATATATATATATATATATATATATATATATATATATTGTTGCTGCGACGCCTAGTGTGAAGATAGCATTGGTAACGCCGTCATGAGATTGGCAATGTTCTCCGAGCTGCAGAAGTGGTAAGGGAAGGAAAAGAGGTTTTGACGAGTCAGCAGTTGGTTGCTGGCCGGCCGAAGGAGACAGAGTGAACCACACCAAGTAGCTGGGTAGCAGAGGCCAGTGAGAGGATCGCCGCGGGTGGGTGAGGGAGCTCTCTCTCACTCCGCTCTCATTCCTGCTCTGAGACGTAACCAGCCTTGCCTTGAGAAGACGTCTTCCTCTCCCGCTCTCCCTGAAGACGCGATCCTGCCCTACTTGTGTTGTTCTGTTGAGTACTGTGTGCCATCCTGTATTTACTCTCTTGTGTGCCAGTAAAGTAAGAAAGTAGTACCGTGCCTTTAACTGCATTCCTGCCTCTCTGAGTAAGTCTGGGGTCTGTGGGTCTGTTACCTCGCTCCCCTTGCTAGCCATGGGTCTTCGCCGAGACGTGTCCCTTTTTCCGCTGCCGACCCGTCCTGTATGCTGTCCTGGAGGCTAACGTTGTTGGTGAGAAGAGTGTACCTGTCGTTGGCCGTGGAAACTGTGTGTGTGGATGGGGGCCAGCGTAACAATATATATATATATATATATATATATATATATATATATATATATATATATATATATATATATATATATATATATAATATAATATATCTATATATATAATAATATAGTATTATATATATATATATATATATATATATATATATATGATTGTGTAATTGTTGTTTGATTGGCGTAAAGGAACTCACGTGAGACATCTGTTGGCCACTCAATGAAATATCGCATATAAGTGAAAAGAAACGTAAATTATATATTTTGGGGAGGGATTGTGGACCCCATGTTAATCTGAAAACACACCAAATGAACAAGCGTATATATATATATATATATATATATATATATATATATATACACACTGTATGTACATGTGTGCTTGTGTAACTGTTTGGGTGGCACAAAAGAATTAGCGTGAGACATCTGTTGGCCACTCAATGAAATATTGCACATAAGTGAAAGAAAAACATAAATCACATAATTTCAAACAAACTTGTGTTAAAAGAGAGGTACCTATATTAGTAATGTACAAATGTCAACATGGGAGTCTTCTCAAATAATGTGTTTCATTTCTTGAATATGTTGGCAGTATGCAATTAAAAATGGCCTTTCACAAGAGAGAGACTAAGTTACATTACACACCAACAAAATTCTTCCTCTCTTTTAAAACAATGTCAATCAAGAGATATTATAAGCAAGACTGGTATGTACTGTATCCGAGATAAGGGTAATTAACTCGGCTCAGTGTGTATGTCACAGTTGGTGACATTGACATTGCCTTATGAATACCCAGCCTTCCACTCACACTTACACTTGTTATCACCAGCCAATGTCTACTTATCAGTTATTCGTAAACACTCAATTCTCACCAATACAAATGGGATCTCAAATGAAAGAGCTGGTTTGAAAGTAATGTAACATAACATGTGCCTTACTCAACTGAGCATTGACAAAGGGCTAGTGGCATCATCCTTTCTCCTGGGCCTCAGTATTTGTAGTAGGGTAGGCAGTTCTTTTCTCAGCCTCATTTGACAAGTATAGAATCATAAAGAAACTGTCTACATAAATCAAGAAAACCTAGTAATCTACAGCTACTAGCATTTGTGATCTAGTAGTGATTTGTTGTGCATCTAATGTAGGTGGCTTAGTGTAATCAGAAATAACCATTTGAAATTCAAAACCTGGCTTTCTGTACTTACTTCTCTATGAGATTTTTCCTAGTCATGGTTTCTTTGGGCAAGAAAAGCTTAGAATACTCCTCTTGACTACCATTCATTTCAAAACTCTCTGTGTTTTGAGGCTCGGAAATTGTTTCTTCCTTGCTTGGAACATCTTTTGAGTTGCAAGTTGCCCATCCCGTCAGTGCTGTCAGAATATAGAACTCAGAAGGCAGCAAACCCAGTCCCTGCAACAGAATATTACCATCAAAGTGTGGAAAAATCTTAGTTAGGATTACACTACTCATCTAAATGCTGATTCTTTTAGTTTAAGTACACGTTATAACAGAAAAAAAGCATATCATCTCAGATCATCTCAGTCTCCATTTGTGTGCATGCATCCTTAAAGTAAGTGTTGCACATTTCTCATGAATTTGGGCCACCTTCATAATTCAAACAATTGAATCCAGTGGTATTGTGATTATACAGGTAGTTGGAGGGATCACAAAGAGGTGTCCCTCACTGATGGAGTAATACTCATACCCTATCTTTGAATTATTACACTCCTAAAAAAATTAATCTAAAGGCAAGACTAGTCATAAGAAGTTATCTACAAAAACTGAACACTAGCAAGATACTCAAGATCAGTGGTTCTTAACCCTAGGGTCGCGACCCAGAGTTAGGTCGCCAGACCATATCTATGGGTTACCAAGGGTTTCATAGGATTACATCATTGTGCATTTTTTTTTTATAAATAATTAACGTGCAGTCCTGTAGTGATGTCTTGAGGGGCCTGGATAGTAGTCAACCCCAGCCCGTGATGGCGGAGGCGAGTGTTTATAGTGGCACAAACTTTTTTTTGTAATGATTGCACTTATTCTGGCAGTCTATCATGAAAATCACCCAGATTTGAGGAGCTGGCCAAAGCAGTCCAGTGTCAAGGTTCTCATTGATTGAAAAACAAGGTAAAAGTGTTAAATCAGCAGTAAATCATTGCCTAATAATTGTTAGGCTATGAAGTACCACTGTGCCTGTAATTACTTACTTTGCACTTTGTCTAAAATTAAATGTACAATCAGTCCCTAATTATTCATTGAATATTATATCATGGAACAAAATTATATTGGTTTTCTTTATGCTAGTTACTAGTAAATGAACTATTTCAATTCTTTCTCATGGATCATTGTTATGTAGAAGTGCTACTTGCAGAAATAAAAATCCCTGCATGTAAGCTTTGTTTCTTTAACATGCTTTCATAAAAATTAATAATCAAGATAGGAGTCGTGGCAATGGGTACAAACTAGAAAAACTTAGATTTAGGACCGACGAATGTAAACATTGGTTTTCTACCAGAGTGGTGAATGACTGGAATAGGCTGAGTAGAGATGTAGAAAGTGCTGAGTCGTTAGGTAGTTTTATAAAAGATGGTTGGATGAGTGTATGGATAGGGAGGACAGGTGGGATGGATGAATATTGGATTATTCCAAGGGTGATGGAAAAGGAACTGCCTTGTGTCATCATCTGGCCACCTGCATTCTTCCCTATTCTTATGTTCCTATATAAAGGGAAAGAAAACGTTTATGAGGGTATGGGTAGCCATGGCTGATTTGAACAAAATTTTGGGTCACTGTCAAAAAAGGTTAAGAACCGCTGCTCAAGATAGAGAGGAACCTTGATTCACGAACAAAATTTTCTAACAAATCAAATTGCTCCTCGAACAAAAATTTAGTTCACAAAGTAGCTGGCTTTGGCACCAGATGGTATTCTGCAGAGTCAGTTGTTCTCATTGTACCACATTGTAAATAGCATTTATTTTTTCCTCACTAAATTGGCACTCATTATACCTTCAAAGAAAGTGAAATCTGTTAGTTATAGTAGTATTAAGAACCTTGACAGCTTGTCTATAAGCATTGTAAAATTGTAGCACCCCCTATTTTAGCTTGATATTATTGATAATATTCAATATAATAAGTTTGTTTTTTCTTTAATATTTTCTTTTTGCTTATAGCCTTCAGTTTAATGTCAGTAGCCATCCCCTACCTTGTGAAAAATACAAAAATCCTTCTATAGAACTGTGAGCTTCACAGTTCTATCAACACAGTGTTTGGCTCTTATGCATGCACCTGAGATGAAAGCAGCACACTGGGGAGAGAGAGTACTGTCGCTCCTCCAGTGCAGAGTAGCCAATCCTGGTATGTTGGTGGAAGGCACTGTTTCTTTTTTTCACTATACATGTGTTGTGCTGAAATACTTTGTACCATAATCATTAACATGATACAAGTTTAGAAATTCAAAGGGTCCACTTTTTAAGAAAAGCAAGATGAAAACTGGGACCTTTCTGTTGAATATCCTTTTTGTTTATATATTCACCATTGAATAATATGATCAGTTGACAAAACATCCACTAAATATAATCATATGTATATATTGAGAAAATAAAGTATTCAAAGCCTTGGCAAAAAAAAGAAAAAAAGTTGATGCCCTTTATCCCTCACATGCACTCAAAATTTTTGTATGAACAGAATGAAATAGTTTTCCTTGAAATGACTGGTTTGCTTTTATTAAGTGAATTAAAGAAAACGAGGTTGCACAGCTAATATAGCTGAGTGGAGAAGACCGAGAGGAGTAAATATTCTTTTCATGTTTGTTTTCCTTTTACACAATATCAAAACAACGGTTAAAAATTTTCTGGAGCAGCATCTCACTAATCTCAGCCATGAGCCACCCCTGGTTAAAAAGCCTAAGCATATTACAGTGGAAATAAAGAAAGTCATACCTGCTGCCCTTCTCAGCTAGAATAAAAAGAATTGTCTCTGTTACAGTAACAGCATCTAACTGACAGCAAGACAGCACATGCTGATATTCTTGATGACACTTATCATGCATCACTAACTGAAATCCCCCCAGATGCAGATTTCAACATGATATGTCCTCGAAAATCCGGATATATGGCAAACCTATGTTAGGAGAGATGAACACCACAGAGATGCCAATTATGAAATTACACAACACCACCATGCAACTTGTGGCTTGCCTCTCCTGCCCCACCAACCCTCAACCCCACCAAGCTGCACGATAAAGAAACCCCACCACACGAGATCAAGTCAATGTTCTCAGTGGACACCATATTAGATGGAAACTGCACTGCCATAAAGCACACTATAGGTGGCCCCACTGCTGTACCTAAGTCCAAAAAGTGACCACCAATGCCTGAGAGAACTTTAGTCAGCCTTGATCATCCTGTCACTACACCACATCCTTGACCATCCTGTCAGTACATCACTATTTCATAGGCTCCTTACTAGTGACAAAACCTTAAAAACATAAAGAATGAATACCATCCACATACTTCCAGCACCTCCAGACCACAGTATGAATCCCAGACACAGCGGTGGTGGCAGCAGAGGGCAAGCACCACCCCCGCCACCTCTGTACCTGGGTGCTGGCACAAGCAACGCAGGGTCAGATCTGACAGGGAAGCACAGCAATCAGTCTTGATAACACTTGACTAACATGTATTATTTCTGAATACTGTAAATCACATTAATTCATAAAATCTTTAATGTTTATACATCTTGTGAATAAGAAAACAAACCTTACACATGTTTGAAAGTCAGACTATTTGGAAGTTTTATAAGTTTAATTTGATACATAATACTGTTATCAAATGGCACATAATGGATACTTTGTTATCAGATGCCTGCAGTATGATGATGGTTGGTGATAGCTTTGATCTGGTCTGTTTAGCTCGTGTAATAGTGTATAATGATGGTAATAATCTGCTTACTTCAAGGAATACAAGATGAGATGACAAGAATATGCTTCAATAAAAGGCATGTTAGTCTAGCAAACCAAAAAATAGATAGACATATACAGTACAACACTGGAACCCACACACACACACACACACACACACACACACACACACACACACCTGAAGCACTGCCACATATATGCTTGCCAAGTCCCACAATGTACTGGTAGTCTTCAATGCCCTCCACTCCCTCCAGATTGAGGTGCTGAATATCCACACGAATTCGTTTTATGTTGATACTTTGGCTGAAAAAAAACCAAGAAAATCAACAAATTCAACACAAACATCATAGATTAGCATTATGAGCATCCAGCATTCCACTACACTTGTACTGTTATCACCAATTACAGTTATGTGCATAAGTCATTCCCTTAAACTTAATACTCACTTAAATATCAAGGAATCCCAAATAACAGACCTTGTTTGGCTTAACGAGGTTATGCTACTAGAGTCTGCAGTCTTTCACATATCATTCAGGATCAAATGATATTTATAAAACAAAATTATATGAGGACTTTCTTGAAAGGAAGACCTACACACCTCACTGTTTCTCTTGGACTGTTACAATATTGCCAAAGCTAAACATCATACATTACTAAAACTCAAGCCTGGAGGAGGTATGCTTATTTCATCTATTCAAGATCTTTTAAAAAAAAAACTTTCTTTTGGTAGATTATTAGCAAAATTTTAATAATGGACAAACTTATTCCACTCCATGGTCCCTTGGTGTTGAGTTACTGCCTTGCAAAGTATGTACAGTCATATCTATACATACGAGTGCTTTGGGATATGAATTTTCCAAGATACGAGCTGGGAAACTGGCCTAATCATTCCCCAGGATACGAGGAAATGTTCACCATACAAGCCGTGAGCATTTAGTTACGCCAAGCCACCACTAGTTCGCAGTGAATGAAAAAAAAAATAATAATAATAAATACAAAAAAATTATAAAACAGAAAAGATAAAATAAAACCTAGTGTTAAGTTGCTTTGAAGTCTCTATCAATTTCATTATGTTTATTATGTAAGTTTAATTTCCATCAGCTGATTTCACTCCTTCCCTCCTCCACCACCATCTTACACCTCCGCCATGTGAGTTAATCTACATACATTTTTTATCACTTGATATTTACATTATTTGTTTATTTACTTACATTATCTGTAATTATAATGTTGATTTAATAACAAATACCATTTATAACTATTTTCCTAATTAATGTTAACTTTCTTTCAGTGTACATCGGTTTTACTAAACTTTAATTTACATGTTTTCTCGTGTTGCAACACACTGTTCAGTTTTACATGTATTTAAATAGGAAATCTTGTTCCACCAAACGAGTTATTTCATGATACAAGCTCAGTTGTGGAACAAATTAAACACATATATAGAGGTATGACTCTATCTTAAATGGACACAAAATCAATTTAACTATAACACCACTGAGTATTCTGCTAAAACTATCGCCTTACTTTTCTCAATATTGAATAACGCCTACAAATACACCAATGCTCCCTATCTACATTGTAGGTGTAAAGCCTCCTTAGGAGTCTCAAAACTAGTGAGATATTGAACCTAAAGATAGCCATAGCCATGGAAGGCAATGTTTAGGAATGAATCAAAGCTCTGGCAGGACACTTCCAATATCAAGAGTGACACATTACTGGTCAAACCACAATGACAACAGAGGCATAAATTGACTATTATCTGCTATGACCCTCCCAACACTGTACAAGTTCTGAATGTGATGCTAAAACTCACTTGTATCTCAGCTTGGTGTCATGCTTGTACCTCTGAGCACCTCGATCTATCAGTACAAACAGAGCCTTGCTGGTGTCTGTCACTGCCTCAGTCAATGATTTTGTGAGTTGGCCTGGGGATTAAGCTGGGATCAGTCAATCCGTCAACTCCCTACAATAAAGCTGGAAAACATAATATCATAAAACCCAGTAAAAAAGTTTTGAACAATTTACATTAACATCACACTCACACCCTAGCAAATAAAGTTCATAAGTCTTGCCTCACCTCGTCCTGCCCCAAACTCCACATAACAGGTTGGGTTGGTAGCAGTGTCGAGGAGATTTGCTGCCTGCAAGTGTGCTAGGAGAGAGGAGGTCTGCCTGAGGTGCCGCACCATGCTGGGACTGCCACAGCATTTCCCTATCACTGCCTCTACCACATCCAGACACAGAACTGACTCTCTGACAGCATCGATGGCGTCTGCAGCAATGCATTTCCTAGGATTAAGATATGACACCTTAAAGGACAGACAAGAACAGACAAATTTTTATTCAGGTAATTGGTAAACAAAAATATACTCGAGAACAGCCATGAAGACTTGCTTTCCTCAATACCCTAAATTTGCACTTTTTTCATTTACTTTTCAAAGAGCATAAGAAAGGTCAACTGAGAGTACTTAGTCACAAGGGCAATGTTAAAAGCATCATCCAGAATTGAAAGAATTCAAGTCATAGGAAGGAGCAAAAGCAGAAGTAGTAATTTCAAGAGTGTACAAGGGAACGAAAAGAGTAACTGAAAATACTTAATAAACAATCATCCATAAAAGATCAATAAACTATTTTAATTAATGTACTAAGAGCAGAAATATTTGAATTACACTGCAATTAAATTCCATAAGCTTTCTGCTCAACCTTATAATCAGTGTCTGACCTGCATGTATCCTTTCCAACTTGCTGATGAAGGCCAGCAGCACTTCATCGGGTAGGGAAGAGAGGGGCACTTTAGAGGGAATGTACTCCCCACACACCCGTAGATTGCAGTTGAGCCTGAGATGAGGAAGGTCTGTCACCACCCGGGCATTGCAGATGGTGAGGTGGTGCTCCAGCCGGTGCTCAAAACAGGAACTGAGGACAGAGGCTTGCATCATTAGAGCATCTCAACAAGGGTTGTTTTGATTCAAATAAGTATTAATTTAAATCAAAATTAAATATCATGTACATATCAGAAAATGTAATCTACTTGTACAGAAAAAGTATCAACTCTGCTTGTCCTGCCCAAGTCCAGTATTAAGTCAGGCACCTTCATTTACAAAACAAATACAGGTACCTCTCGATTTACAGAGTGGTAAGTTGGAGTTGGTTTCGGCATCATGTTTATGATGGTGCTCCAATTTTGAGGCTCCTAAATCAAGGGGTGGTCTTATACAACGGGGATAAAACAAACCTATAACCCTGTGGTAAACATTAAGTCCTACTGTAACACACACACACACACACACACACATATACTTATACTTAGAATAACTAAATGCTCGCAGCTCGTATGGTGAATATTTCCTCGTACCTAGGCAACGATTAGGCTCGTTTCCCAGCTCCTATCTTGGAATTTTCATATCCTGAAGCACTGGTATGTAGAGGTATGACTATATATATAAATATTTATTAGTAGCGGTAAAAGCCACTATGTAGTATTGCAAGAATTTTATTTTCAACATTTTGCCAAATACACTCTTGGCATCATCAGGTTCTTTAACAAAAAATTTTGCTTAAGTAAATGTACATATACACATGATACATCAAAATAGTTACACGTATAAAATGATAATTAAGAAACAAGTTACAATGTTAGGCGTTACCTGTTCTGGTTGTAGGGGGTGAACTGAGGTTAAGGTGTAGGTGTCTAGTATAGATCGATTTGTATTGGTGTTCATGAGACCTCGAGAGTTCATAGTGGAAATTGAGTGAGCATGAAGTGGTTTGGTTATTCAGGATAGGTTTCATGGTTTTGATGTATAAGGATTCTTTTATTTTGCTTCATGCAATAACACCAATTAATAGCAAAATAAAAGAATCCTTATACATCAAAATTACAAAACTTATCCTGAACAATCAAACCACTTCATGCGCACTCAATCTCACCACAAACACACAGATCACCACTGTGGAGGGAAGGGAAACATGTATTGGAAAAATTGCTGCCCTGAGTCTGATGGCAATCCTGATGATCACATACCTACCAAAGCATCTGCTTCAGTCTGGGTTTTTTTTTCATATTTCTTCCAATTTGTATTGATATTTAGGTATGTGATATTTTTTCTAAATGAATTGTTGACATGTTGGCATGTGTCCTTTATAGTAAAATTTTATGTTTTCTGTCCTATAAAGGACACATGTCGACTGACTACAAAATTGAGGAAAAAGTGATGAAGGACATCATATACAAAAACATTAAACCTACAAATGAAGATGTAAAACTCACCCTTACAATCTACTATAAAACTAGAAAAAAATCCAACTTCTTCTTCCCAACCGAACGGCAGCCTGTAAGAGGATTGCAAGAGAATTGCAAGAGGATCATGTCATTTACCAACACACCTGCAACAGTGAGGACTGTGGGCCTCACTCGTACATCAGGATGACACGAACAACGCTTTCAAGACATCTAACATGTCACCTCAATAATGGAGCAATTAAAGAATATTATAAAAGTAGATACCACAGCCATCTCACTCAACAATATCTCACCAAAAATATCATCATTTTGGATAGACAACATGATCCCCAACAGTTACTTTCCTAGAAGCAATATACATCGGCTTAGAACAACCATCTATCAATATCCAGACAGAAAACATCCAAGTTCTACCTAATCTAAAACGACAGACCAATCAGCAAGCAGATCAAGCCAAGGACAGCTGAGAAAGAAAATTAACAAAGGAGAATGTGCAATGGCTTTCAACCTCATTTTCCTCCAAGAAAATTTATTGCCTAACTACACTAATATATATATATATATATATATATATATATATATATATATATATATATATATATATATATATATATATATATATAGTGGTATCTCTTGATTCGAACTTAATTCGTTCTTTTTGGCTGTTCGAATTGCAAAAATTCGAATTAGGAAGCATTTTACTGTAGTGGGAGAAAGTGACCAGGGTTGGGGGCTGGATTAATCAGGAATTATTTCAAGAAAAGTATATAATATTGTATAAAATTGCAAATTTAATATATCTTCGTAGTTTGCGCAAATGACAATGATATTTAACAATTTGTTCTTCATTGGTTGTTTAAAGTATTAAACATATCTTCATTAGTAGATAACTTTGCCCGTGACCAGAGTAGAAATCCGCATTGACTGGGGTAGTAGGTAGGAAGTGACCAGGATTGGGGGCTGGAGTAACCAAGGCAACTAAGAAAAAAAGACTTGAAAGCCATTCCCAAGTCGCAATAGAGAGAGGTGTTCACGGCAAAGATGTGCAAGCAAGACCAGCCGACTGGGAGGAAGGCAGCGTCGGCCGCCATGTGTTTTTGTGTTCAAATTGAGAGGCTGCATTCGGATTGGAGGTCAAAATTTGTTTGCCAAATGTGTTCGGATTGGGAAGTGTTCGAGTCAAAGGTTGTTCGAATCAAGCGGGAGAACGATCCAAACACCATTTTTTAAAAACTGAGAAAATCGCTCCTAAAGTTTTAATCTTTAATATCTCGAAAATCAGCCATACGATTTTAGCGTAACATATACCAAAATGTTCCTTAACATGTCAGCTTTCCAGGGACATGAAAAGTAATTTTGAGCTAATCACACATTGAATCAGAATTGATGATAAACAAAGACTATTCACGTGTGGTGTTCATCTTAATGAGGTGTATTCATGTAAACTAAGGTAATAGAAATGATTGTAACACTGATATGAAATAAAATCAAAGGTAGCTTTACCACAATTGTGTGAAAGTTGAGTGTTGAATGTTAATTCCCCTCTTTCCTGTCCCTTCCCCTCCACCCGAAGCTCAGGATTAGTTGTCATCCTCGTCAGGATGCAAGACATTGTGCTGGACTGTGCCAGCCTGGAGGCCCTGGTAAAAGGCCTTCTTGTCATCTGGCATGAGGCATAACATGCTTGTTAAGTCACTGAGCTTCTCTTCACTGAGTTGTAGGGGGGCATCATACAAGGGTGGGAAGGGGACGGTACTCAGGTTGAACCTGTTACGGGACCAAGCTCCCCTCCCTTTCATCTGTCGTACTTTGGTGACGTGGTTGTTGTCGAGTGTGTAGTCCGACTTGATGACGTAGCCTTCTCTGTAATTCAGGCGGAAGAGCAGTATTCGTGCAGGCTTCCACTTAACGTGGCTTTTTGCTACCTCTGCTGGTCTCTAATTCATTTTCATTCTCGTTTGTCCCTTGTACAACATCAATAGCAAGTGGATCATCAACATCAGTGTCATAATCACGTGCAGCCATCGTTAAAATGAAGTGAAATGCAATACAATTCAAGAGATGCTTCTATGAATGGTGTAGCCCAAGCGAGACTGTGGCACCGAGGCTGCTTTGGTGGCACACTCAGTCCCCGAGAGGGCAAGCGGCCAGTTCATTGGCCACGCGCTACGTACGTCACGACATCTCACGCTCCGCCATTGGCCGACTGGCCTGACGCCTTAACCACGTCATCTCGCCCGCTCTGGGGATTGGGCTGGCTGCAATGATGTCACAGCCAGAGGCGCTTGGATTGTTCTCCAGCGCAGTAAATTTACCCAAGAGCCTCCCATGTCAACAAGGGCAAAAAATACCTGGCATTCTATCGAGGTTTAGACCGTATTAACATAGAGGGAGAAAAATCTAAGCGACATCTAGTGATAGAGGACGCCTTGAACTCCCGTTTGCGCGCGAAAACACGTTTTCCCTGAGGGTGGCGCTTGGATTGTTCTCCCGCGGAGCTACTCATATAGAAGTACTATGGCAGGGGTCATTTTCTTGCATGAACAAGCTGCAGTCACCAATTTGGTAAAAATCCAGCATGTGGCTCTGAAGGACTTCAGTATAGCGGTCTCCATTCATGGTGGCATTCTTAGGAAGGAAATAAATTCCTCCCCGCCCCATTTCACCACTAAAAGAAGCCCAAATCATGACTGAAGGTGGATGTTTGACAGTCAAATGCAGGTACTGGGGCTCAAGGGGCCTCATGCAGGGGGGACGCCTCAGCTTGCCACGCCTCACTGCACCGCACTGAAATGTGGATTTGTCACTCCACATGACCCTTCTCCAGTCCTCAATGGTGAAATCCTTATATTTCTTTGCAAATTTGAGACGAGCAACACGCATCTTGCGAGTCAGTAGGGGTTTGGAGGTTGGAGAGCAGAGATGCAGCTTCAGGTCCTTCTGACAGCGGTGTTGGATGATGCGTTCCTCTATATTATTAAGGATGGAAGAGTAGGCTTGTTTGAGTTGTCTTGCTTTTATCTTGGGATTTTTCAAGGCAACTTTCCTAATCAACTTGTCTGTCATAGGCGTAGTCTTCCTGAGACGCCCTGAGACTGATTTTTGTGGTGGATCATCATTTCGAAGACCCTTGGCTCGTGAAATGAGACTGTAAACAGCTGTTTTCCCTTTCCCTGTCCCACAAATTTCTTTCACTGACACGTTTTCTTCATGATAGGCACGAATACATACTTTTCTTCATCAGTGAAGTTCTTGGGACCCATCTTAGGTGTCTCTGTGAGGGTTGGAATGGGGAAATGCAGGGTAGGAGAAAAGGCTGAAATTTCTTCTTCTGGCAACTTTCAATCATTATCCGTCTGTGTCGCAGTCTCAAGGAGTAATGGCAGGAATCAGGGCTGGGAGGGTTGCAAGTCATTGACATTAGTTGCCAAGTACTACTATAATGAGATCTGAGTCTGCCACTTGCTTGAGCGAGCTCAAATCATGGAGGGTAACTCGTGGGTCACAGACCATGCATTTTCCGCATACTTTTTACGGGTACTGTATATATATATATATATATATATATATATATATAATATACACACACACAATAAACAATATATGCAAGTGTGTGCCTGCAGAACGAATTGAAAAGTAAAGTGGCCCAATGTTCACCACAGGGTTATACGTTTGTGTTTCATTACCAGTACATAAATTGACTCCTTGATTTGGGAGTCTCAAAATTGGCAAAAAAAACTTGTCTTATACTCTAGCTTTATACAGTAATTTTTTTCAATGTTGATCTCACCTCATTCAACACTTTATTGATATATATATGTATGGTTTGGTTTAGTTCCACAATGTTTCAGAACTTACTGCTTTGGATCAAGAGGGCAAGGAATCCTCTTGTGTTGGCCAGTGGTCTGTCAAGAAAAAGCATTCTTAAGAATCTTGGTTTCCTAAAACAATGCTCAAAGATAAAAATACTGAAGGCAAGCTAATTGGGCTACTTCTTCAAGATATGCTAAAAAATGCATGTCTTTGTAACACCTTTTTTACATATTAAAGCAATATGGTAACTGGTATATAATACATATCTGCAAAAGTAGAAGAGTCAACAACTTCCTACTATCTACCTAAATTCCTACCATTACATTTTACAGTTTTCTTTTTAGTTAAAGAAACATAAATATTCTAGTTCACTCCCTTTGAAAAAGAGGAATATAGAAGTAACAATACAAACATAACAACAGAACAATGTGCCTAAAACCCAAGCAGCACCAAGAGGGATAGGAGAGAAGTGACACCAATGTCCCACTAATTGATGATGCTACAGACTTGCCTCAACATAAACATTTTAGATATATAAATCCAATGCTGTAGTTATTCCCCCAGTTACAAAACTTCAGCTGTTCACAAAATATTAATATTGCTTTAGTGTGATATGAACAATTAGCAAGACACTTCTCCAATCAGAAGTGGCTAGGTTACATTTAAAAAGTTGAAGTGGGACTGAAGGAAGGCAGAAGCACTAAATAATTCCATAATTATTGTATGCCAGTCAAAAGATCTTTTGGAGGGAGGTTGGACCTCCTTTTCCTCCATCCCACCCCTCCACCATCCCCAGCAAGCTTGGAGGACTGTTAGGGATTGGGGAATCTAGGGGAGAGGTAATATAATATGGCAATTGTGAAAAAAAAAACTAAGGACATAATATGCCACTTTGATAAAAACTGCAATAAAAACAAAAATTTAATAATAAACTAAACTAAACCTGCAGATTTCCATAGATCATTACATATAAGTTAGGAGAGTTACGAGCCTGTATGGTTTCTTGAGAAAAGTTCTTAACCTTCATGGAAACACAAAAGAGTGAGTGAATGGCAAACACAAGAGTTGAGTTAATTGTGTTAGCCAGAAACAGGCATGAAAGTTATTAGATTTATGGGTGACAACTATAATACAATATATATATATATATATATATATATATATATATATATATATATATAATATATATATTTTTTTTTTTTTTTTTTTTTTTTTTTTTTTTTTTTTTTTTTTGTCTACAGCAGTAACTGCATTATTGAGTTTATATGAGGTTTTCTCTATCATCCAGATATATAAACTCAATAATGCAGTTACTGCTGTAGACTTTAATAAAACATGTATACAGAATGGCCTCCTACCC
>CM035179.1:6117455-6146248 GCA_020233015.1 Callinectes sapidus
TATATATATATATATATATATATATATATATAACATTGTTAACACAACTCATGTAAATTGAGAGGTACCTGTACTTACTCTCTTCTTTGTAGTCATTAGGATATGTTTTTTGTTCATTATCAATACTTAATCCCTCTCTTCTCCTTCCAGTCGTTACACTCAATTGAACCTGTCAGCTCAGCATCGGGAGGAGATAGGCAGGAAGGCCAAGCAGGTGCTGGACTATGGCCGGATGCAGTTCATGTGTGCTCAAGGATTTGAGTGCAGTCTGGTGCAGTATGTGGCCAAAGACACCACCCCAGAGAATGTGGCTTTGATTGCAAGCCGTGTACCAAGGAACTTGAGGAAGTGTTCATAGAAAATGAGTGCATTTTTCTTTGCCGTTTTGATTGTGTGTTACAAGGAAATTCAAGTACTTAAAGCATTAATAATGTTTTTTTTCTTTAGTACAGAAATTTTTAAATAATGTGAAGGGAGGGAAATTAATTTGTCATGTCATTCTTACTTGTGCAGTCCGTGCCAAAAGCTGTCTGCTCAAGTGAAACAAAGGTGTGTTACTTGGTTGTTTAATCTGGGGCATGTTAACACTATATACTGGTCTGTGTACAGCTTGCTGTGAACTCCTGCTGTGTATGTAACATATTTTCTTTCTAATTTAAATTCGTGAAAGCATTCAAAGCTGGTCAAATTGAAATCCATGTTGTTAGAGGACATGTGTAAATATTTATAATTTATACTGTCCAGCCAGTTTTTAAATTTTTTTCATGTAAGAGAAGGAAGCTGGCCAAGGCCAACGAAACAATTAAGGGGCGGCTCACCCTCTGACACAAAAAAATTAATTAAAAAAGTATACGGTGTTTCAACTTGAAACTTTCAGGGTATAGGTAAATTATCAATGTCGACTTTAGGTGAGCAGAAGAATATGGTATGTCATGCCAGCTGACCATATGACGTCATAACATCTTTCATTACGTCACAACTTCCTGTGGTGTTATTTTTTGTCTTAAGAGACACCTGTTTATACATGGAAATACTCATATCCCATACGAAGGGCGTGTAATCTTTTTTATTTTTATTTGCAATACACAATCAGTTATCGATTCCGCAAGAAGCACATTTTGCATGACGTCATGCAAATCATTATTTTCTTTCAATAAAATTCTTTAACGCTCAAGTTTTTCACTTTATCGAAAAAACGAAATTACACGATGAAGGCACCACCATTATGTATTAACATGAACGTTTACAAGAAGTTTCAATCATTTTTAAATGTTTTAGAATTTTTTAATGTTAGAATTTCTTGTTTTGAGATACAGACGTTTAAAGATTTCAGTACAATATAATTTAGCTATTTATATCATGATTAACATGGTTTTCACACACAAAGCTCTATGGCTCATTGATACTATACACAACAAATCAATATATAATTCTAATATAATAAAAAAAAAAAAAAACGACAGACTCATCAAAGTGTCTTGTCCACAGTTGCCTTGTTCAACACCTTGTGCTTTTATCAGCAAAATTTCTCAATTCTAGGGTGTCTTCACATTATCAAACCCTTGGAGAGGGGTTTTGAAAGGGAAGTAACAAGAAATAATACCCTTATATACAACAATTGCGGTTTTTACCAAAAATAGCCTAGCAGAGCAGAATGCAGCCGACCCCCTCCTTGGCTTCTAGGCAGCTGAGGCTGTGAGTGGGTGGTGCCACCGAGTTGGGAGAAACACAAGCCATGCTAGATAACTAGAATTACACTCAGATGGAAACACAGAAAAAAAACAAGAAAAAATGAGCTTTATATACAGAATAACACAGTCCATACTTGTGCTCACCCTGTAAATGATTACGCACCTAAGACCTTCAAAAGCTACGTCGCTGGCGTAGTAGCTTTGCGACATTTAAAATTTGTGTTCCTATACATACATGTACACTTCAAATCCGCTCATTTCTCAGTTTTGAATTTTTTTCATATTTTTCGACTATATCAGAGGGAGAACCGCCCCTTAAAATGAAAAGCTCACTAATTTGCCAGTCCTCTTAAAGGTCAAGAGCTAACCGAAAGTCAGAAACAGGTGTTTGTTACAGGGTTTACTAGAGAATGGAATGAATGATTGGCAGCGCTCTTGTTTGTGTGATTATGATGTGCCAAGATGAAAAGCGTGAAATACAAAAGTTGATATTTCTAGTGATGGAAGTAGAGATGCCATGTTGTAACAGAGATCATGTCCTGGTATTTAATCTGATGAATGTGTTTGCATCACTACTAACAATGAAGTTTATGTTTAATCCAATGTTTCTATATGTTAAGCAGAGAAGATACTCAGATATTCATCATCATGTTGGTATTCCTTAGTTATAGGAAGGATTAGTACATTATGCCAATTGAGTTAGATGTACCTCCGACCGTGCAGACCTCTCGGGTGCCAATTTCACTATATCAAAGTTTAATTGAGACATCTTGCCCTTACAATAAGGAATTTCAATGATATGTTGTTGTATTTCTAATAAACACTACAACATATTTTGATACTTATTACTAAATTATACAATCGTAATGAATATGGATCCAGTTTTACTACCACAAATTTTCTATATAAAAATAGAGCTCTAAAGTAACACTGAAAACCAATATCATGGAAGATCATAAAATATTACTGCCTGCATTGGATTTTCATCTCTTTATTAGCAGGAGCTCAATACTGTTGACTTCATATAACACAACATAATTACTTGAATTGTTCCTGTTACTGTCTAGCCTCATCAGGAAAGCTGCATAGAGTTCAACATGTTTCTTTTACCTGTGTGATGTCATACAAATTAACAGAGCTGTTGTATGAGGATATAAGAATAGAAAGAAAATACAAGTTATTGTCTGGGAATGCATGTCCAAACCATACCCATATAACTTGACTGGCCACATACTGTTAGCACATGAATGTAATGTAAATGTAATGGAATTGTAATAGTTCTCTATTTATCTAATTTCTCCTGCAGACTGGATTAAGTTTCCTAATAACCCCAAGTTTTTAAATAGTTTTAGAACTTATTTTCATCACTTTACTTCCTAACTTGTTCCCAGCATTCCCTTAGTGAAGAAAAGTTCAAGCTTATTCTGGAAGATGATGGAGGCATAGTTTACAATATAACTGACACATGCACATTAATACAAAATACTCAGGACATGACAAATAAATTAAATTAAAAAGTGCACACCAGTACAAAATACTAAAGCTGGAAAAAATAACACTAGTCTAACTTTAGGCCTTTCTTTGCTAGATCAGCCTTTGCTTCTTTGATCTGTCTCTGTAGTTCCTCTGATGCCTCCTTGCAGTCATTGAATGTGTAGACTCTGTAGGCAATGATGACCACGGACACCACGCCAAACACTGCTACCAGGAACACCGGCAGGAACAAGATCTCATAGAAGTATTTGTGGGTGAACTCATTTTGGACCTGGGAGAGACCACCACCTTAGACTTCTCAGTAATGTGATTGTCAAGAAAACTGTGCACATCAAAAGTGAAGATAACATGTAGGATCAGGAATTTCATCTTCATTTCTAAAAAAGTACATGTAAAGAAATTATCAAAAAAATTGTGTATATCTATTGTGAAAGCAAAGTGCATAAACTCCACATGCAGTTCCTCAGACAATGATAAAATGTTTGTGAAAGGTGAAGAGACAGAACAAGCAAAGAAATGCAAGTTTGAACAACCACCACTGTTGCTAGATTTTTCTTTTAAAATGGATTCCATAACAAAGAAGTGAAATTAACTTATTTGCAGAAAGTAACGTGTTCTTCCAAGTGTGCCTCAAATCTGTGTGAAAATACTAAGATGAATAGTTTGTAATTATGCACCAATCCTCCTTCGTCTCCTTGAGGGCGTTTTCACTGGTGGTTAATCTCAATACTTTTGCCAAAAGCATAATTGTAGAAAATACAATTCAGTACTAACATATGATGCATTTGACTAACAGCAAACCAATAAAATTCAAATCCTATTTATTAATTTTTTCCTCTTTAATGATAGCTAAATTAGCTATATGATCAACTTGTAACTCAGGTGAGTACAAAATTAAAAATTTCATGACTGCCATGCATCATAGTGTAAAAGGCATTGTTGATATGGATTTTACTTCTTTCTTAAAAACATAAGAACATAAGAAAATGGAGACTGCAGAAGGCCAGTACGACCTATACGAGGCAGCCCCTTTAATCAATAATATTTATCCAACCCACCTATCATCTCTATCCATACTCTCATCCAACCGTTTTTTAAAGCTACTTATTGATTCTGTGCTCACTACATGTCTGTCCACTCTATTCCAGTCGTTCACCACTATTTGTGAAGCAATGTCTACCTATGTCTGTCCTGAATCTAGGCTTCTTTATCTTGTACCCATTGCTGTCCTGCTGGCTACTAATTCCTATCACCTGAGCAATGCTTCCCTTATTTATCCATTTTACCCATTTGTAAACTTCAATCATATCACCTCTCGCTCTTCTCTCTAGGAAGTGAAGATTTAGACAATTTAACCTATCTTTATAGGGTAAATTTCTTGTCCCCTGAATCATTTTGGTCATTTTCTCTGAACTGCCTCCAGGGACTCTATATCCTTCCTATAATATGGGGACCAAAATTGAACTGTTTTATCTAGATGGGGTCTAACTAGTGCTAAATACAACCTCAGAATGACCTCTGGAGTCCTATTTGTCAAACACCTGCCTATAAAACCCAATATTTTGTTGGCTCTATTTCTCGCTAGAATGCACTGTTGCCTTGGATGTAGGTCACTACTAACTTGTACTCCCAAGTCCCTTGCACTATGTGGCTTTCCTAAGGTATTGTTACTTAATGTATATTCTATAGGCCAATTTTCCTTACCTATGCTCATAATGGTACACTTGTTAACATTGAACTGCATTTTCTATTTCTCTGACCAATCCTGCAATCTATTTAAGTCCTCTTGTAGCCTCCTAATATCCTCTATATTTTTAATTGTATCATCTGCAAATTTACTGATATCACTGCTAATTCCTGCCTATGTTATTTATGTAGATAAATATAAATAACAGCGGTCCTAAAACTGAACCCTGCGGAACACCACTAGTGACATTACCCCATTCTGATTTCTTTCCATTTATCTGTACCCTTTGTTCCCTACTTGTAAGCCATCCCCTGATCCACTCTAATACCTTCCCATCTATTCCATGAGCTCTGACTTTACTTATCAGTTTCCTATGGGGTATTTTGTCAAAGGCTTTGCTAAAATCCAGAAAAATTATATCATACCTGTCACCACTAAGGTTTCAAATACTGTCCTGTAGAAGAATAATAGGTTTGTCAGGCAGGACAACCCATGTTGACTGTGTTTAATTAGTTTATGCTTATCTAAGTGCTTCCTCATTGCCTCTGCTATGATAGCTTCTAACATCTTCCGTACTACTGATGTCAAACTAATTGGGTGGTAGTTACTACTTTTTGCCTTATCCCCTTTTTTGAATATAGGAACTATATTTGCCTGCCTCCATAACCTGGGAATTATTCCCGTATCTAATGAATTCCTGAATATCCTTGCAATGGGCTCATCTAGTTGGGTGTCCTGTCCCCCTCCCCTCCCCCTACCTTAATCACTACCTCATCCTCCTCCTTTTCCTGTGTGGCTAACACAGTAAACCTGTTTCTATTCACTACTTCACTCACTGGAGGCCTTACCTTCCCCTTCCTTCCCCCAGCTACAATCTTCCACCTACCCTCCCCCCACCCCCACGGTACCCTCACCTGCCTCAGACCTGTCCCATGACTTGACGCTCCCTTCTCCCCTGATCTTCAACACCTGCTGCCTCAACACTCCTATTTCCTGCTTTGTCTCACTCCACAAGCCCCTAAGCTCCTTAACCTCCTCTTCTAGGGCTACATTCCTAGCTAATGTCTTACATAGCATACATTCCCTAGCTGTCCAAGACTCCACAAGCCATGCCTGTGTCCTCCTCTCCCGTGGAGATGACAGTACTCTCCATTGCCTTGAGCTATCTTTCCCCAAAACCACTCAAGTACACTTAAAACCTTCCCCCAAAATAAAAACAACACACAGACACTTAATTTACACAGGTGTTAGCAAACCTGACCTGAGCAACCCTGTACCATATGCAGAAATGCTCCTCAAGGCCATTTGTGCGTGTGGTGCAGGGTTGCTCAGGGTTGCATCTGTGTAAATTAAGTGTGTGTGTTGTTTTTATTTTGGGGGGGAAGGTTTTAAGTGTACTTGGTTCTTAAGTGACATTCTAAATTTTCTGCAAGACATTTTAATTATAAACTTTGTTCTGCTACTTGACTTTTCTTTACAACAATTTTGATATGAATTCTGGTTGTAACCCAAACACACCTTAGTTACTGAGTGCCTCTCTTTTTGAACATATTGGTAGCCAAACAAAATATCCAGCTCAAAATTGTCACGGCTGTTATACCCTAACTTAGTTATAGAACATTGCATGGGAAATAGATTAATCCTTATGGTCTTGGATGCCAGGTCTGTATTTGAGAGTGTTACTTGGCACCCACTGAGTGCTCCCTGTTGCATGTATTGTACATTAAATGCTTCTGTGTGCCTCTCAGTTGGAATAAACAAAGGATTGCCATTGTTATAGTAATGGCATGTAACTGACAATAGATAAGAATGTTATAGAAACTACACGGCAGGAACACACAGGACCCATAAGCAATAGGAAACAAAATGTCACAAGGAGATAACCTCATACACTGATCCTCCTGATGATGTTTATCATGTACCACTTCCTTTCCTGGAAGTCAGGCATATCTGTGCTGTGATCAGCTGTGATGACAAATATGGTGGCCCAAACAAATAAACATCTTTCAGAATTTTATGATTACTGAGACTTTGCATACAAACAAAGCATCTTGGATGTATTTTCTAGTGTTCCACTTTTGTAATAATTTATTTCTTATTTTCTGTTTTTATTTGTGTGGGTTGAACAACAGAATTATTTTAAAGAAGCTTTGCTGATATGGCAAGTCACTTAGAATCATGAGATTCCATGAATATTTGTTTGGGATGCCACAGAATCATCACAGCTGATCACAGCACCATATGCTGTCTTGTGACATTTTTCTGCCTTCTATCACTTATAGGTCCTGTGTGTTTGAGCACTGGTTTCCATAACATTATACCTGCTACCAGTTAAACACTGTTACTATAACAATGGTAATCCTTTCTTTATTCCAGCTGAGAGGTGCCCAGAAGTGTTTGATACAGAATATGTGCTGCAGCAACACTAAGTGCATGCTCAGTCACTCTCAAATGTAGCCCTGGGGTCCAGGAACATAGTTTTATTTTATGTTGATATTGGGAAAATGGTTTGGGTTTTAAACATTTTGGTTTATGATTGCACTTCATGAACAAAGCTTGGTAAATGATGCTTCACAGTACACTAGTGTAGCATAATTCCAGCACTGATGTAACAAGCAAGAATTAAAATGCATCTCTCAACAAAATGGTTGGTACAAATGCAAAAGAGAAATAAAAGGTTAATTGTCTTTGGGCTGTGACACTGAGACTCTAGAGTAAAATCAATGTTTAAAAGATGTTGGTCATGGGAATACAGAGGAGACTCAATACTCAAATGTCTAAATAGTTGAACTTTTCAATAATTGAACGCAAAAGTTCAATTCAATACGCGAAAAAATCTAGTACTCAACGTCTGCATACATGGTTGCAAACAAAAAGGCTTCCTTTCCTCTGCCCCCCCACCCCTGGTATCCACAAATTTTGTAGCAGTTGGTGAGTGAAGGATGCTAGCTTGCCTAAGAGTGTTCACTTGCGTCACTACTGTGATGCTGTGAGGAAGGGCAGCCAACTGTAAGGCGCCATTACTCCAGAGCTGAGGAAATCATATGACATTGTTCACAAACTTTGATACAGCATCACATGCTCACAGCTACTAACTACAGTCAGCACTCATCACAGTGCTTTCATCATGGATAGTGAACCCCATAATATAACAAGGAGACAATGATTCCCTGATACCGAGACCTTAAACCTAGTGGAAGTGGTTAGTGGTGATGATTTAATGCAAAGTATCACTATCACTCAATGCCACAGAGTCAAGGTGATCCTTATGACAATATCGAATATGAATACAAAGATGATATCCATTACAGAAGTCAGTAGAGGAGCAAAAACATAAATATTGTGGTGAAAGCAAAACACATGAGAAGAATCATAAAGGCAATGAAATTATTTTTGGTTAAGGAGTGAGAGACAAGTCAGAAAGAACAATGAAATAAATAGAAACTACATTGCAGGAGCAAACAGGATTAAAAAACAATAAGAATCTAAAGAAACCATGGTTTTGTAATACAAAGAATGAAGTTTTGTATGCAATACCAAAAATACAGCAGTGAGGAGGGAAATTGGCACTGCCGATCCCAGATAATAATGGTCACTTCTTCCTCTTCTTCTTGTGACTGTTACTCTTAGTGATCTACTGTATTTTCAGTATTCCATGCAAAACTTTGCTCTTTACATGTTACAAAACCTTGTAAACAGTTGATAATGTTAATTTGTGAACATAAACATATATATTATTAGGTGAAATCTACAGTAGCCACCATACTGAAAAACATGGCAGCCATTAAGGTAGTTGATGTGGTGATGGATGTGAAAAAGGAACTTAAGTGATCTGCGGCAGTTAACGAAATAAAAAGAATATTTTAAAAAATTTGCACTGAAATTTTTGTGAATTTAAGGTTTTGCTAAGGTTAGAACAAATTACTGTACCTGATTTATAGGTATCAATAGTCAGACTTTTTAATACTCAAACAACCATTTGGAACAAATTAAGTTTGAGTATTGAATCTCCACTGTACTTGCTTGCAAGTGATGGGTCAAGTCACTTACTAATCCAAGGTCATCAATGAAGGGTGAAGAATGGATATCAGTGGTTCTCCATGAATGATCAGTAATTGAATGCTATAAGTATGTATATCATTTTCATGCAAAATGGAAAGGCTAGAATCTTATAAGGTGGTAACAATGAGAAACTGAAGCAAATGACATTTAATTCAATAAAATAAGAAGCTGGAGTAAACCAGACGCTACACCAAGGAGGAACAAGGAGAAAGCAGAGCAAACAAAACAACACCAATGGAAACGTAAGAAAATTTTTTTTTGGCTTTGTGGGCCACCGTGGTACAGTGGAACCGCTTGCGCTATGAAGGCCTTGGGATCCTCGAGCGCATAGGTTCGAATACTGACTATGGTCTGAGTGGAAATTGGGCGTCCACTCGGGGGAATGGCCCTTTAGTGGGTGGGCTTTCAGATAGGAGGCCTCCATTAGGTGGTCTCCTTTAGTCCATAAATTCCCATGAAAATGCCCACTTTGTATAGATTAAAAAAAAGGATGGAGTGAACACAATTACACATCAAAGGTAAAAATAAGAGAGAGAGAGAGAGAGAGAGAGAGAGAGAGAGAGAGAGAGAGAGAGAGAGAGAGAGAGAGAGAGAGAGAGAGAGAGAAAGTCAGGATGTCAAAAGGAATCAAGGGCAAAGGTGACTCCAAACTGAGGAAGTATTCAGCAGATTACCGTGTTAGTGACCACTGCTGACCATGGCCCCAGGATGAGCACTGCAGCTGTCAGCCACTCCACCAACTTGGTCATGCTGAGCTGAAAGGAAACAATCAAATTAACTAATACATTCTGAATTTTGTCAGAAGAGAAAATGGTAATAAATAACTAAATAAGCAAATAAATAGGTACATAAATAAAGGAATAAATAAGTATGTACATCAGTGACACCTCAACCTAATGGAAAGAAAACTATATCAGTAAAACAAAAATTTAACTAAAAAGATGTATGTACTTAAATATATTAACTGATAAATTATGAACAAAGAAAATTAGAGTAATTAATACACTAAGAACTAAGTCAAAGAATGTATGATAAGTAGTGAATTAAAAAACTAATAAAAGTACATAAATTTATACATTCTGGACTTAATGAAAAAAAGGCGTAACTAAATAGATACATTCTATACTTAAGAAAAGAAATATCTACCATTAACACATGATCTGATACACTCAACATGTGTGGAGCTGTGATGCTGAATGATTTTTCCTTTTTTTTTTGTTATGAGCTTAAAAATCCTAAGCAATATAAAAATATAGGAAAAACATCAGGAACACATCTCGTAGTATTCCCTCCTTCCTCCTCCCTCCGTCCTCATCCTCTCCCATTCGATACGCAGACAGACCAAGTAGGCCGCTCCCCCCAACTCCCTCCCTCCTCCAGCCACTCACCATCTTCCCTCCCCCTTCTTTCTCTCTCTCTCTCTCTCTCTCTCTTATCAAGTAAAATATATTCTCACAGCATAATTTCCAACAGGAATTACAGTCAGCCCTTGTTTTTACGGACTAATACAGACTGGGCCATGTCCGGAGAGTGAAAAAGTCCAGACATCAAAAATTGAGTACAACACAGTTCTGTACTGTACAGTAAACAGCCTATATTGTCTGGCACACATACTCATAGGCTACTATATGGTACAATATGCATATACAGTATACATGAGAGTAAAATATGGTTACAATATAATATTAACCCAAAAACTGCTGTACGTCTTCCGGTTGGCATAGTGGTAAACTGCTGTACGCTTTCTGGAAGTGCATTTTTTAAACAGGCACCATAAAGTTTCTTTGATTTGTATTTCTTTGAAATTATTATTTTTTGTATTTTAATAACCTTTCTTTTGGTAATTTTTATCCTCCTAATATGAATTTGGTTATTTATATCATACTTATAAAGGGAAACAATGGAACTACTATATTTTTATTTTATATAATCGACATTGCGCTCCTCTCATAGATATTAGAGTTTGAGTTTCATGTATGGTAAGAGGAAGGTACAATTTAGTAGTATAGAAGTTGTTTTTGTATAAAAAGAATGAAGCGAACAAGATTATGGGAACAAGTGTTCCTTCATTAAACGTTGTCAGACGTGAAGAGCCAAGGGTGGCTGGGAGAGGAAAAGGACAGAGGGAGGGGGAAGGAGGGAAAGGGAGAGAGAGAGAGAGAGAGAGAGAGAGAGAGAGAGAGAGAGAGAGAGAGAGAGAGAGAGAGAGAGAGAGAGAGAGAGAGAGAGATGGTGAGTGGCTGGAGGAGGGAGGGAGTGGGGGGGGGGGCGGCCTACTCGGTCTGTTTGTCTGTTTGCGTATCGAATGGGAGAAAATAAGGACGGAGGGAGGGGGAAGGGGGGAATACTACACGATGTGTTCCTGTATTTAGTACATGGGAGGGAGGCGGGGATCTGGGGGGAGGCTTGTCTAGTCTTCATGGGACACACCGAAGTAAATAATTCTTTTGTTATGCCTGTTTTTTTATGCATTTCATGTTTGTGTTTACTTTATACTCTCAAAATGTGAAGGATATCTATGAATTACGATAAAACCAGGGGAAAACAAGTGTCATTATGTTTAATCATGTTGCCACTCTGGCAGGTCAGGACCAATTTTATTTTTTTCCATTACTTCTTAACAATGGCTATTGTATTTTTAGGTATTGTGGCGATGTTAAGGGACCAATTTTTTGCAATAGCTGGGGTTGAGTGTAGTATTTTTTATCTAAAATAAACTGGAACGGTTTAAGTGTTTTTGCATTAATTTCAATGGTAAACATTGCTTCCTAATTCGAATTTTCACAATTCGAACAGCCAAAAAGAACGAATTAGGTTGAATCAAGAGGTACCACTCAATCAATTACGTTACTATCATGGCAAAATTCATTGACCTTAATGTGCACAATTCCAGGTAAAACTGAGCTCCAAATGACAGGAATAATTATTACTTCCTATTCCTGATGAGGTTTATTGCTGGACACTTTGGAGCCATAATATGATAGGCTTGGTTGGTAGTTCTCATTACCACCTTATCATGTAGTATTGATTTTATAATGAAATTAGCTGTGAAGGCTATGACTGGTTAACTTAAGATAAAGTATATACCAACGCCAAAGTTTCCAGCAATGGAGATCAAATGAATACAAGAGCAAACTACCCAAGTATATTACAATAACTATATCCAATGATAAGTTTAGGTTGCAAATCCACTGGATGGACAATAGATTCTCATTAGGAAGCAAAATCACGGGGCGAGTGGTCCAGCAGGTGGTGAAACCTCTGGCATCTAAGGGCTGTAGTGGTGTGGTGGGCTGAGGCTCAGCCCACCTCACCACCACCTGTCCGCCGCTACACCTACACACCTGCTGGGGGTGCTGCTGCTGCTGCTGACGAGAGGCGACAATGTGCCCTGCCGGTGAGGGACAAGAGTGTGGGATGCAAGCTTGATACAATGCAAATCTTAGGTCTTTTTGTGATGTGACTGGTGTTACCTGATTGTGACTTGTGGTGACGTGACAGCTGCACCTTGGCTTGATCTTGATGCTAATCTTGATCTTTATGCTACAGGTGGCTCGGGATCTCTCCAGGCAAGGTAGGATCACTTGCATAATCTCCATCCTGTCTCTTTCATACTTCTCACACTCAAGTACTACATGCTCCACCGACTCATCCTCTCCCATGTCACACATCAGCTGGCACACTTTGCTGTGGGACTCAGACCATCTATAATTTCTCTCATTCACATCCATACACTGTGCCCTAGCTCGAAAGAGAAGGTCACCACCACCCAGGCTGCCATCATACCACCTCTCATACATTGGCGCTTCTTTCTCTTCCATAGTACTCTTTCGTTCCATACCATTCTTTCATATATTCAATCCCACACACTTCACCTCTGTCTATCTCACTGTTCCATTTCCTCACATCCCATTCAGCTCCTACTCTACCTCCTCTTCTCACCATCCATTCACGTTCATTTTGGTTCCTCCCAGCCATCCTCATCCCCCAAACTACTTGCAATCAATTCCTCTCTGTCATTCTCATGCATCTCTCCCTTCATTTATTTCCACTTTCATTCACACCTTTCTTGATATTCTTTCATCACCCATTCTTTCAAACCTAATCTTAGATCTGAGTGTTGCTTTTATTAACCTTTCTCTAAAAGTACTCCAACCCATGTCACCTCTCAGGGCTTCTACTGCTGTGTACCTTGGTGCCTTCAGTGCCATCCTAGCTACTCTGTTCTGCCCTACTTCTAGCCTGTCAATCTCACTTTCATTCCACACAATCACATCCATACCATACATTATGCTTGGCACAGCCACACTCTTCCATACTTCTCTCGGCACATCATATTTACTGGCTCTCATCCTTGCTGCACTCCCTAATCTTCCAACCCATTGGTTAGCCAAGCTAATCTTTTCATTCTTTGTCTTTTCGCACCCATTTGGACTCACCACATCCCCAGATCGACCTTTTTGTTTGAGGGTGGGGGAGGGGGGGGGGATAGTGTTATGAGCCCATGTATTTCCCTGCCTAATTGCTCTGCTATGATTTTCCCCCTTGAATGTAGATCTTTTATCTTTTCTCTTCTCTTAACATATCTCCCAAGGCCCTGTCTTCTATCTTTGCTCTTTCTTTAAGACGTCCTCTATCTAGCTTGCCTAATGTGACTTCCATCTTTCTTCTTCCTTTCTTGATTATCTATCTTTCATAATACGCCTTCTGTCTTTCTTCTTCTCTTTGGATGTCTTCCATCTTTTTTTTTTTTTTTTTTTTTTTTTTTTTTTTTTTTTTTTGTCAGACATATTTCACCTCCAACATTTGCCAATATCTTTGTTCCATCTCAGGGAATTCCAAGTCTGTGCCAGGTGTCTCTATAGGAGAAAAAACGTGTGACTCATTACTGAACACTAGCACAAAATAGATAATGACAGATAAATCATCACATCTGCTACTCAACCCTATGGAGTTTGTAGAATTATCAGTCATTGGTGAGTGGCGTGGGAACCGAATGTTGAGACTGTGTTCTCACGTTTTCCGGAGGCTTATCTCCACAACTTTTGGCATTTTCTTTCTTTAGTTTTTTCCCCTTTTATCTAAGATGAGAGTCTTGGCTAAGACATCTAGAAGGGCGCTCAATGAAGGTACCAGTCCTCAGAAGAGTGCACTAGTCAAAACAGCTGGAGTCAAAGGCAGGGAGAAATACAGAAAAACAGTGTCACAGAATTTTCCTGAATATATAAGAATTTTCCCAGGAATGAGGAAGATCTGCTTGCGGTAGAACAAAGAACGACCACATTACTCGAGAACACGTGATATATTTATTTTCTTTAAGGCGAACACAGGGAGGGAACACATAACTCACGGAGAACACTTTACTAAACCTGTGTTTTATCATTCTCCCTACCTTGCTACCCCGCCTCTCCTTACCCCACCGGTATATTACCAGTTTTCCTAACTTCAGCTATTCCTTTCGAAGTATTTTTTTCCCCCCCATTTTTCCAAGCTAAGTCACATCATCATGCAGGAGTTTCCATGTCACACACTATTGCTTTATTTATCAAGTCTGAAGCGTTTACATATTTCTGGAGCTCATCACCTTGGATTGTACGTCAATCATAAAGTAAAACACCTGTTAGTAATCATGTAGATAATCATTGCCCCTACTTCATTTCTACGGGAGCTTTAGA
This sequence comes from Callinectes sapidus, assembly GCA_020233015.1. Taxonomy (NCBI): domain Eukaryota; kingdom Metazoa; phylum Arthropoda; class Malacostraca; order Decapoda; family Portunidae; genus Callinectes; species Callinectes sapidus. Next base: position 6,132,065 of record CM035179.1, read on the forward strand.
AAAAGATTAGATAAATCTATGGATGAGCATCATAGGTGTTTATACACTACACGTGTAGGCCTAGCAGCTTCTCAGTTTCTTAATGTTCTTATGTAAAAGTTTAAGTATTTCATCTCGACAGCATGACAAGATATGTAGAAGTTACTGAGATTTTGTATGAAAAATATTTTTACAAGTAATCCGCACCTTCAGTGAGGAAAACACCCTTTAGATCCAGCTGTTTATGGCTTTGGGAAATAGTGTGGAAAGAATAATAGTATTATCACACACACACACACACACACACACACACACACACACACACACACACACACACAGATGGGCAAGCCTCTTAATGTGTATCTGGCCCCTGTTTACTTAGTAGCAAGTAGGTACGGGATGTAACTCGAGGGGTTGTGGCCTCGCTGTCCCGGTTGTGTATGTGTGATGTGGTTTCAGCCCTACCCGAAGATCGGTCTGAGCTCTGAGCTCGCTCCGTTGGGAAAAGGCTGGCTGGGTGACCAGCAGGCGACCGCGACAGTGAATTACACACACACACACACACACACACACACACACACACACACACTAAAACAGAAAATGCACTTAAGACAGGGGTTTTCAACCTTTTTAATCTTATGTACTCTTTGAAGTCTATCAGTATTGGTTACATATCCCATACCTACAATGCAACATCAGTAAGGGGAAAAAATGCATTGTATATTGTCCTAATTTATCAAGTTCAAATGGAATTTTATACACTTGTGGAACAAAATTTTCTATTAATCTGAATATGATGCTATGAAGCAGTGTTGATAGAAAGTAGTATTTCTCAGGATACACTGTACCTGACTGCTAGCATGCAATGCATTTGCTAAAACAGAAGTACATTAGTTTTTTTTTTTTTTTTTTTTTTATCTTTGTGGCAGTGAACTAGTGTAGATGTAGACCGCTTTATACAAACAGGTTTGTGGTTATTCAAAGCCGAAGCATTTTGAGAAACACATTAAGTATCCAAAACTTTCACTTTCATGTCAATGCTTATAGGATTTTACGGTTTCTCAGCAGTGTCAATGGGCTATGTTTTTTGGTGCTCTCTGATGTTTTGGTTTTATTTTTCCTTGTTTCTTTGGAATTGTACAGCGCTTGAACACGTTTTTACCTGACCGAGTTAATACCGTCAGTGGCTAATATGTTTATTTAATTAAGTGGCAAATACGTAGCTTTTGTTTTAGCATTCAGCCCAAACCAAAATGAATAGCCTGTATTAAACAATTTGGACCATGATAGCGGATATATGTGGAAAAGATCGAAAGTTGTGTATCTATTTTACAGTCTTTTATCTGATTACCTCACCAGTATGGCCACTCTTCTGGTGATCTTTTGACTTTCCTTACTGAGTCTAGCATCCTCTTTTAGAGATTTCGCTGAAACTTTTGCTGTTTCTTTTTTAACATATAAAAAGCTTTTACAAGAGTCTAGCCCAAGACTTTGATTTCCAAACTACCCTCGTACGGCTTCTATCCTTCTCTGTGCAACTTCATCTCAGATTTCCCTTTTGGCCGATATATTGCTGCTTTGCTAGACTAGATGGTCACTGCTCCTCTCCTCCTCCTCTTCCTCCTCCTCCTCCTCTCTTCTTCTTCTTCTTCTTCTTCTTCTTCTTCTTCTTCTTCTTCTTCTTCTTCTTCTTCTTCTTCTTCTTCTTCTTCTACCTGGTGCCTTCATGCACACTGAAAACGAAAGTATCGTGACGAGGTCTGGTGCAGCTTGCAGTGGTACCTCCTTGCTTTCCCTCGCGGCATTGCTCCCATGTCCCACTCTTATCCTTCTTTTTCGAACAGAACGAGGTAAACAAGTTGTATCTGTTCATGGTTTTATTTATTTTTATTTTATTATTATTATTATTATTATTATTATTATTATTATTATTATTATTATTATTATTATTGTTATTATTATTATTATTATTATTATTATTATTATTATTATTATTATTATTATTATTATTTATTTATTTATTTTTTCATAAGGTGTCTTGGGTACCAATGCACCGGGTCGCAAGCTTACACAACCATACGTGGGAAGGCCGCGGGTGCGCTCAAGGTTGGGGCTAAGTCTCTCATGGATATAGCCACGGGGTTACCGTTCGATATTATGGACTTAGGTACACAAATGTGACGGGTGCCAGTGAGGCTCTTTTGATTACTTAGCCTATAAAGGCTGGTGAGGAGCAAGCTCGCCATGGAGAGAGTGCACACCATGCGAGCCGCTGTCTTGTTGTTGTTGGGCCTGGCCGCCCTTGCATCAGCTGCCACCACTTTCCATGGGTTAGTAACGACAGTCACTTGCAAAAATAATGAATAATCTTGGAGTACAAGCCTCGTTCATGCATGGGATTCATTCCATTTATAGCTTGGGACAGCACTAATTTGCTAGACAGGATTACTGGTCGAGAACTGAAGCTAATCCCTACAGTGGATTTAAAAAAAAATTTATTCAAGGATTCTGGCCAAGGGCTAGAAAAAAATAAAATAAATAAAAAGGGCCACTTATGGCGCCAATCTCCAAAAAGCTGAGCTCAAAGGATTATCCCTTAATTAACGAACAGCCATGGAGGCAGGGTTGTGACCAGGGCTGGAGTTAATTAATATTTATCAATTCAATTAGATTCCAGTTAAATTGCTAATCAATAAATTCAATTCAACTCTAATTCACAGAAAACAAAATATATTCAATTCCCATTCATTTAAATCATAAACTTGGCAATTTCAATTTAATTTTAATTAATTTGAAAATACATTTTCAATGCCAGTTTTAATTAGATTCATAAACTTTTCATTTCCAATTCATTATATGACCGTTATGCAATGTGAAAGTCCTTAAATCTGTTTAACTCTGTTTGAAATATAAATCCTGTGACAAAAAATGCTATTAAAATCAAATGTACATGCGCATTTGAACATGCCTTCTAGTTCCACTGAATGCAAACTAGACTACCTGGTTGGAATATTCCAACCAGGTAGTTTATTTTGCATTCAGTGGAACTAGAAGGCATGTTCAAATGCGCATGTACATTTGATTTTAATAGCATTTTTGTCACAGGATTTATTTTTCAAACAGACTAAGCTACTTATCATAGACAATCTGCCAGTGGTGTCCACCACACTACTAAGCCACATTGGTCAACAGGGTAGGGCCGCACAATGCTTTCTTCCTCTCACGCCTATTTTGTCCAGCTCCCTAATGAGAGATTAACCAGTATTCTCAATCATTCATACATTTTTCTGGTAAACTCTGGAACTCTACTTGCTTCTGTGTTTTCACCTACCTATGACGACTTTTAAAGAGGAAATGTGTTCCACTTTGTAAGTTAAATGATTAAAGAATTTCTTATAGTCAGAGGAGTTAGGAGAAAAGTGGACAACACAGATAAATTTAGTTAGAGTGACTTGTAAGTCGAAGCCAGATAGTTGAAAACTCGGAAGATTTAAGAGTGTGGGCACGAAAGCAGGTCAAGTCATTGCGCTCATAGACGCAAGATCTGTGTGCTGAGAGCATAACAGAGGTGATAATGTCTGAGATGGAGACGTACATCTCTCACTCTTTTTCTTAACCTAAATCTTCCAAACCTTAGTTCTTGAGCTATACATGATAAAGAGGCTCCCCACAAAAGGTATACTTGAGCCTTCCGCCACCTGAATCCCATGCTCTATTATATTTCTGTCAGGAATCATGCCAAGTCTGTTCTTCAACTTGGCAAACACTCCTTCATTAATAACAATTTTGTCCAACTCTCTAATGCAAGAGTTATGTAGTACTCTCAATAATTCATACCTTCTACGGTTAACTCTGGAACTCCTTACCTGCTTTTGTATTTCCAACTTCCTTTGATTTTATTTCATTTTAGAGGGAGCTTTCAAGATATTTATCCCTATCTTTTGGCTAACTCTTTCGGATCTTCAAGGGGACCTATTGGCATACGTTGTTCTTGGTCAGCTTGTCCCTCCTACACAAAGAAAAACAACAACATTTATTCCTTTCTTTTGGCTATCTCTCTTTCGGACATGTAAAGGGACTGACAACTGTTTTTTTTTTTTTTTTTTTTTTTTTTTTGTAACATTACTTTTGCCCATGTTTCTCCTCTTACATAAAAAGTACACAATATGTAATTCAGGTAAACTGATGAGATGCAAACTTACTATTCTTGAAATGTTTTATATATATATATATATATATATATATATCTATAATATATATATATATATATATATATATATATATATATATATATAAACTGAATTATAAACAATAGAATACATATTCTTGAATAGCCTCTGGTAGACGGTCACTGTTCTTCCCCTAAATCTATCAACAGTGGTGTTCCTCAAGGGTCTCCAGGGACCGGCACTACAGTGGGCTTTTTTATTTTATTTTTGTTGCCCTTGGCCACCTCCCTTCTACATAAAAAAAGCCTATCCCTACATTATTAAATCATAGGCCATATGTAAAGAGCATAGTTTGAGTTTGCCAGGACTGGATCTGTACACACACACACACACACACACACACACACACACACACACACAGGCGCGACGAGGCAAATGGGCAAGCCTCTTAATGTGTATCCGGCCTCTGTTCACCTAACAGCAAGTAGGTACGGGATGTAATTTGAGGGGGTATGGCCTCGTAGTTCCGTAGGGAAAGGATAGCTGGGTGACCAGCAGGCGACTTTGGTGAATAACACACACACACACACACACACACACACACACACACACACACACACACACACACACACACACACACACACACACACCATTCCATCCAGGCAAACTGATAGGATTCAGACCGTTCATTCTTGAATGTTACAAATATTTTTTATTTAGTCATTTATTTTTTGTAATTATAGAGACAGAATTTTAAGGAACAGATCATACATTCATATATTTCTTGCATTATTGAAAATTAGAATATACTTTTCGTTTACTAGGCCTACTGTAATGATATGATCACATGAATAAGGCTTCTAAACATCACAATATAATAATTACTGCAATTAAGCTATATTATGCATATATTGTTGGCACTTGCCTAATTGCCAGTAAACTATACAGTATCTTATAATATTTTGATCATAAAGTTTTTACTTATTTATTAATTTGCTTTTAGTAATATCAATGAAATACCAATTTATCTCAAAATGGTTATAAATTCCAATTAATTTGTAGTTATTTTGATTTAAATTCAAAATTAGTTCCAATGGTTTTAAAACGTTTTTTTTCGATTGAATTGAATCCAAATTGTAATGCATATTTTGCACATTAATTCTGATTCAAATCTAATTTAATTTATAGTTGACCTCATCCCTGCTATTTGGCATTTGGCTTACATCTTACGCCTCCCCAGGTATCGCGTGGTGAGCGTGACGCCGTCCAGTACTGCCCAAGTGCGCTTGGTGAACTTCCTCATCGAGAGACATCACCTGGAAGAATGGACTCACACACGCAAGCCTGGAGTGTCTATGGACCTGATGGTGCCACCCAGGAGCTTCAGGGTACTGCTGAGGACACTCCACAAGCACCGCGTGCCCGTCATCACCAAGATTGACAACGTGCAGGCGTAAGTTGTCCGGTGTGGGAAGATGACACATTCCCTTGCCTATTGCTCTGTCACCTCCACGAGAGTGTCTTCTTATTGTAAAAATGGCACGTCTCTTGACAGACTTATTGATGAGCAGATGAAGCAGTACCGTGTCCTCGACACTCTTCCGCGAAGCTTTGACCACACTCGCTATCACCGCCTGGATGAGGTGAGCCCACCCTTGTCCTCAAAGGTTATGCAGATCACTATTGGGGCTTTCATGGATGATTTTTTTTTCCTAGTGATTCAGACTCCTTGTTAAAACATCACGAGAACCATGAAAGGATCATAACTTTCGCTAGTCTGTTGAAAATATTACAGACAAGATAATGAACACAGGCTTCACTCCATAAATATTCGGACTCTGAAAGACTGGACGCCTCATCTAAAATATTTGTCTTTGTCTAGAAAACACCTTTACTACTAAAACTTTGTATCCATGGATGCGTTCCACGGAACCCTTATCCATTCGCTCAGGACAGGATGCAAAAAAATGGCGGCCTGCTGGAGATTAGCTAGTCTCTTTATAGTAGAAGAGCTAGTTGACGATACTGTATTAGACGCTGCAGACATTATTCAAAGAAGGAATAAAGTTCTGAGTAAGAGGAGGCAAAAGGAGAACAGAAGCTACTGAGTCTCTTGAGAGGTCTATTTACATCATTGTCCATCCCCCTCCAGGAAGGGGGTACTCGTATCACCTCTCCCAATTGTAGGCCATGGTTAAAGTCATAACCCAGCTACAGCGCACTCCAGAACGCTCCGTAATCTTCCGGAGTGAGTTTTGGAACACACCCAATAACATCACACACATTAATCTCCTCATGTCGCCATTTCCTTAGAGTGAAGGGTACGAGTCTCTTCTAGATGTTTCTGACCCTTGCGACTCTTTTCCCTTGCAGTTCTACCACAGCTCTGTCCATTAATTTTACTCTTTGAATTTCCTTCGGTTTTCCTCCCATAAATGGCTTTCTTCAGGCTCTTTCAATAGGTTCTTGATCTTTCCTTACTGTCTTCGTGACCAAACCACCTATTCTCTGTTTATCTACTTGTCTTTTCCGAAATGCACTTCACTCCTGCTTTCCTCATTTCTCAGTCTTCATTGATTTTAACCAGCGTTTCTTCTTCCCATTCCTTGCGGACACCGGCAGATATACTCCATCCTGGATGGCGTGGAGACAGATTCGTCGCTGGTGACGACTTACGTGGCTGGCACTACCTACGAGGGCCGGGACATCCGCGTCGCTAAGGTAATGACTATCCAATTTGGTGGAAAATGAATTAATTAAAGACCATTGTTTTGTTTTCTCGCTAGCGTCAGTTCTCAAGAAATATGAGTTTTAATGCTTGGATCAGCAAAGATTCATAGATCCTACTCGCCTCTCTCAGTCCTCCTAACGCAAGACACTGAATAGGTCTCGTCAGGTGGCAGCAAGGAAGCCATCTGGATTGACTGTGGCATTCACGCTAGGGAGTGGGTCTCACCTGCCACGTGCTTGTACATCCTGGACCAGCTCACCTCAGGCAGCAGCGAGGCCACACGACTCCTCGACTCTCACGACTTCTACATCATGCCCTCTGCCAACCCAGATGGCTATGAGTACACCTGGACTGATGTGAGTGTCCTTTGTGGTCATGGTTAGAAAGCCGAATAACATAAATGTTTTATACTTATGTGTTCACTGTCATTTTTTCTGTCGTTTTTCAACATTCATTCACAGTTCACAAAAGGTTTATTCCCTTTATCTTACTTAATTCTGCTGATAGTCTCCATAACATTAATTTTACCCTTACTGAACTTTAGAATGTTGTGGTATAGTATCTACATCACATGAAGATGGAGCAAGAAAGAAGAATAACGAAATAAGGTGAAGAAAACAAGGAAGAAGAAAGGGAAATAAAAAAAAAACTCAGAAATCCTAGGCCAAAAGCGTTCACTATTCCCCCTTGAAAACATCAACACCAATCATATCCTCATTTAATCTTTCTTTCCTCGATATCAAGTTATTCCCTCACACTCAGTCTCCCTGAGGTTCAGCTCCAATTCAACTTTTCCAATGAACTTCAACTTTTTCAGTATCTATGATACGCGTATTTTTTCTCACAGACTACTGTAATCAAGACACTCTAAACTGTCCGGTTTGGTGGAGCTTTGGGTTTGGCAGAAATTCCCCTTCCATTGCCACGCCTCCTCCCTCCAATTCCTCTCCAACTCCTTACCTTCTGTCTTTTTCTTTCGCTTCCTCTGTTTCTATATAAATTGGTGTATTTAAAAAAACTATTTCCAAAATAATTCTAAAAAATTAAGGCTTGTTTTTTGTATAAAGGTCTCCCCCTCATCCTAAACCTGGCATATGAGAACGGAATTGTAAATTTACCGCTACTTCCACCTCCTAAACTGCCGTCACATGTAGTCTCTCTCTGTGGACCTTTCTTCTTCTGCAAGTTCGCCATATGTCCAACTTCACAGCCAATCTAAGGCAGTAATATTATCATACAGTGTGAAGTACTTCTCGGAAAAGGCGAAGAGAGAGAGAGAGAGAGAGAGAGAGAGAGAGAGAGAGAGAGAGAGAGAGAGAGAGAGAGAGAGAGAGAGAGAGAGAGAGAGAGAGAGAGAGAGAGAGAGAGAGAGAGAGAGAGAGAGGGATGGGGTGAATTGGGGTTTGGGGATAGGAAAAATGGCCTGTGAACTATGAAGACGTGGCAACAGTGATAGACTAGCTTTTTAGAGTCACCCGACTATACACACATTTCTTTTCATAGAACAGTTCTGTGAAGTATTACGTGTAGGACATGAAAAAATGAAATACAAGCACCACACACAACACAACATTGCTGTGTAGTGCAGTAGCACTACACAGCATCACACAACACCACACACAGCACCACACATATCACCACACACAGCATTATGTACAACACCAGACATGATACCACACAGTACACATTAACACTACACACAGTACCACACAGCACCATACACGGCATAACACACGTCACCACACAGCACCATACACAGCACCATACATAGCACCAAACACAGCACCCCACCACACAACACCACACACTTTACAACACAGCACCACACATAGCACCACACACAACACCACATGTGGTACCACACAGAGCATCACACACAGCACTACACACAACACAACACAACACCACACACAGCACCATACATGGCACCACACACAACACCACACACAGCACCACACATGGCACCACACACAGCCCCACACATAGCACCACACATGGTACCACATACAGCCCCACACATAGCACCACACATGGCACCACATACAGCACCACACATGGCACCACACACAGCACCACACAGCGTCATATACAACACCAGACATGGTACCACACAGTGCACATTAGCACCACACACAGCACCACATAGCACCACACACAGGACCATATAGCACCACACAATTCAACATTAGCACCACACAACACACATTAGCACCACACACAGCACCACATTAGCACCACACAACACACATAGTACCACACACAGTACCACAAAGCCTCTGCTGTTCAACTGTTGTGCTGATTGCTTAATTTCAGAATCGGATCTGGCGCAAGAACCGCGTGCCTTACGGAAGCCTCGGCTGTCACGGCACAGATCCCAACCGTAACTTCGATTCCGATTTCGGTGGTGAAGGCACCTCCAACAGCCCTTGCTCCGATATCTACCACGGTGAGGAACAGGGCGCCAAATACTTTTAGGGACTGGCGCTGCAGGGAACCTTTTATTTACTATTTACATATCTTTTGATTGATTTGTCTTTATTTAGCATTTGGTCAGAGCCTTCTTAAGTATGAAAGAAAATCCTCCAAGTGTCTGAGATTCAGTTGGTGTGGGTCATTCAAAATGTTTACGTTGCTTATGTCATGCGTTTTTTTTTTCATTGACAAACTATGCTCACTTATTTCTATATATGTTCGTCTGGTGGTAACACATTTTCTCCTCATAACACTATACATACAATGTATGGTGTTTCCCTTCTTTTTATTCCGACTTGCCAATCCCCACACTCCTTATCGTGATTCAGTATTTCTTCCCTCAAGGCTCAGTTATGTTGCACACCAACACCCTTCCTCAGTTTTAACCTTATGACACAATTACTTTTCCTTTTATTCAAACTACCCTGACGCATTTCATTAACACTTTCGTCGGGAAGTAACAAGGTTACTCAAGGTCTGTGCCTCATGTGACTTTATTTCTATCGATGATGTTATCATAATCATTATGATCTATAACCTTTTGCTCAATTTTTTTGTGTATTTATTCTATCATAACCTACTTTAACACATTATTTAACACGTTCGTCTGGCGGCAATATACCTCTTGTCATAACTCAAGTCTATGGTTCACCTGGCGTGGTTCTCCCGGCAGGTCCCTCTGCCTTCTCAGAGAAAGAATCCCAAGCGATCCGTGATTCGGTGTTGTCTCACAAACCTAAGATGTTCTTCACTCTCCACTCCTACTCCCAGCTCTGGATGACACCCTACGGCTACACCCATAGCCTGCCCGCTAACTACGACGAACAGGTAAGTCACGTCACCACACACACACACACACACACACACACACACACACACACACACACAAAGAAAGAAAAAATGATAATGAATAAATGAAAAGATAATGAATTATAGTTAACAAAAAATAAAAATGTGCTATAAAAACAAATAAATGAATAAACAAACAAATAAGTAGATATATAATATAAGGTTTTGGTCTTCCAGTGGTATTTCTCCTTTTCCTTTTTTTTTCCGGTAATTTTCAAAAAGATAAATAATCTTCCTTCATTCCATTTTCGAATATACCGTTCCAACATGACGTGTTCCAGTACCGCGTGGCTGGCGTGGGCGTGAATGCGCTGACAGCTGTCCACGGCACCAGATTCACATATGGCAACATTGCGGATGTCATCTGTAAGTATTTCCTATTGTTCTCCTCCTACGACACTTTGTGAATCACTGGAATGTCATGATTGGGTCACGTGGCAGTGTTGTGTTTCCGTCCCATTCTTTCCTTGGTTTTTAAATCTCCAGTACAGTGGTCAATATCATTCTATCCATATTGTTTTCCTGAGTCTCTTCGTCTTTTTCCTTTTTAATTGTCATGTTCTGGTTTGGAACAACATTCTCTCTCTCTCTCTCTCTCTCTCTCTCTCTCTCTCTCTCTCTCTCTCTCTCTCTCTCTCTCTCTCTCTCTCTTTCTCCTCTGAATTGGAAGACCAAAGCATGATGAGGATGATAGGTGGTAATAGAGGAATAAGTTCCATGCAGGGAATGTGTATGCAGGCCTGATGGTTTTATGCAGTTTCTTTCACGTCTTTTCCGTTTCTATTTCATAGTTTTTGTAATTTTCTATTTTTTAGTATCTGATTTCCAATTCGTATCTTATGTGATCTTTAAGGAAACACTTATTCTTTATATATATATTTTTTTAACGACTATAGTCGTTTCATTTTCGCAAAAAAACGTTTAGGTGTTTGCTGAGTACAGGAATTCTCGGTGAGCTACGTTGTCATGTCTCCCTACGACTAATTACCGCCTTAATTAACATCTTGATGGAAAGAACCGAAGATAAACCCCCCCCCCCCCCCTCTCTCTCTCTCTCTCTCGCGCTCTCTCTCTCTCTCTCTCTCTCTCTCTCTCTCTCTCTCTCTCTCTCTCTCTCTCTCTCTCTCTCTCTCTCTCAGTGTGGTTTGATTTTCGGGTAATTCTTTTGCTTTCTTTTTTTAATGCATTTGTTCATGTTCCACATCACCGTAGAGATAAGAGTCAAGGTGTGCTTTTTATATATAGAAGTTTACCCCTGGTGTGGAATAGTACCTCAATTGGCTTTCTCTTCTAAAAAAAATATGTATTCATTCACGTAATGAATAAGTTGTGAAGAACACGTCGGTAATATGTGAGAGAATGATCCCTGAGTGGCCAACCACCCTTCTCTCTGACCTGAGTGACCTGATTCTACTGATAAGCACGGCAACTGCTCTCAACCTATATGACAACGCCGCAGAGCTATGCTGTAAAATGTTGTGATATACCGTGAAATCTTGAGTTAAGAGGGTCCTGACTTCAGAGTAATTCGAGATACGAACAGTCACTCGGTCGACTTTTTGCTTTGACTTGGGAGTAACACCTCGAGTTACGTGCTAACTCTAGTTGTGCCGCCGCTATTAGGCGAAGCGAACGTCCAACATTCCGTTTCTAATGCATGTTATGAGCTTTGAACTTTTGTGTAGCTTTTTAATATTTTTTTCATCTAACCATCTAAGTGGTACTATATAATAACACATGTTTAACTGACTTCCAAACATTCTTAAAAGAAGGATGAAACAAACCTCCTTGCACTACATGGTTAAATGATTGGCTAAAAATCATCCATACTTGAAGTTCAATTAAAGAAAAAAAAAAAAAAAAAGAGAGACTGCGTGATGTGGGAGATTAGTTAACTGTACAAGCCAACACCTAAACATTCTTCCAAACGACTATAAAGTATTTGAATTTGAGTTTGATATTGAATGTTGTCCTTCCGTGACAGACATGGCAGCGGGCGGCAGCAGTGATTGGGCCTACGATTCGGCTGGTATCCAGTACGCCTATGCTCTGGAGTTGAGGGACACCGGCAACTATGGCTTCCTGCTGCCTCCTGAGCAGATCATCCCCACTGGTGAGGAAACTTTCGCCGGCATCGTTGCCGCCATCGATGCTGCCAAGTAGTGCGCTGAGATGTCCAGTGACTCAGTGCAGCAACATTGTCAAGTTTCTTAGTTTGTTTTCTCTAATAGATGCTTCAGAAGAACAAGTGGCTGTTTATGTTCACTGCTTTGAAAAAGCCACCCTTTCATGACACCAGTTTAACTTGATAAGAGTGTCGATGTAAAAAATAAAGGGACCCACTGTTCTCCTAACTCTTTTGTTCTTTAATGGGGATATAATAATGTACCATACATCTAACCCTAACTTATTGATTTTAATTTCTTACTATTCCGAATAACAGATACATAAATAACACTATTCTTCATTCAATCTCTGAGTTAAATTTCTTAAAGAAAAAGGTAACTTCATGACTAACCCCAATATTAACAGTCTTAAATAGGTAAAGTTGCCAATAAAGGTTCAAACTGCATGACACGGCACCACAGTACATGCCACACATCCCAACACCACTACAAATCATACCACACCACCACCACACACCAGACATCTTCTCTGACATTCTGACTTGCCCTAGAGCAGGTGGGTGGACCTGAACCCTGCCGACCCTGACTTCCCCATTCCAGCAGGATCTGTTCTAATTTGTTAGTGAAGCTAGCATTGAAGCTGTGTTTTGGATTTAACCTTAACCGAACACATGTCATGTCATAAAAAATATCTTTATTGAATTAGCACACATATCTATATTGTTTTGGTGGGTAATATAGGACTTAAAAACAAGAGAAAAACACTGGCAAACTACTATCATTCCCTAATATCTAGTGCAGCTATGAGTATTTTCCAAATTAAAATTTTGATGACGCCCAAAAAAGGAAGTGGACTTGTTTATTGTGTGATGAATTTGTGTTTAGTTGGTGTGGCTTTTAAGTGGTGGTGTAGTGTGTTTTAAATCCGCAGTATAATGTAGTGTGGGTGTGTTTGCCATCACGTTATTTGGCCGAGTTGGTAATGACCGCCGATGTAAACGAGAGAGAGAGAGAGAGAGAGAGAGAGAGAGAGAGAGAGAGAGAGAGAGAGAGAGAGAGAGAGAGAGAGAGAGAGAGAGAGAGAGAGAGATCTTCACTATTTACGACAGATCTAATGAAATAAACCACTTAGTATACCTACAGTGCAATAATTAGTTATCAGAAACACTAAACAACAACAACAAAAAATAGAAAAAAAACGTTATTGTATGCAGATTTGGGAGTTTCGCATAGTGAGAATCGCATCTTCACTATTTGAGCCGAATCCAATGAAAAATAAACCACAATGTAATATTTACACGACAAAAACGCTAATTAACCAATCCATTACAACAAACCCTCCTTTTCACCAATAATTAACCATTTTTTAACAATTGATTAAAGATTCTAAAAAAAAAAAAAAAAAACGGGCGAAATCTCAGTGAGGCCAGTGTGGTGAAAGTGTTGTAAGTCATTATTTTTTGCTTTTTTAAAGTGAAAATGGAGTAATTAGTGATAGTGAAGGGAAATTGATATTCAATGCACCCGTGGAGAGGAAAAAAAACGGTGAAAAGAACAGGAAGAGGAGGAAAATAAGCCAGAAATGAATGAGTGTTCAGTTGGCTTATGGTGTTGTTGACTCTCTCTCTCTCTCTCTCTCTCTCTCTCTCTCTCGTCCATCTACCACATCCCCACCCCCCCCCCTCTCTCTCTCTCTCTCTCTCTCTCTCTCTCTCTCTCTCTCTCTCTCTCTCTCTCTCTCTCTCTCTCTCTCTCTCTCTCTCTCTCCCTCCCCTCCATTATGTTAATTGACCCCCCCTCTCTCTCCCCCCCCGCTCCTCTTGTACCAAGAGAGAGAGAGAGAGAGAGAGAGAGAGAG
>CM035179.1:6155738-6176551 GCA_020233015.1 Callinectes sapidus
TATATATATCTATATATATATATATATATATATATATATATATATATATATATATATATATATATATATGCATGTATATTTATCTCCCCACTTTTTCTTGATTTATAGTAGTTCATATTGAATAGAGGAAAGTAAAATGCAGACTTGTCTTCAGAACAGATGTGTTTCATGATTTATTGAGAGCAAAAAGAAGCTATCTAGCATTGGTAAAACAGACATGAATAAGTTAATGTGTCTGAGATTTGTACCAAAACTGACAACCCATAAAAACTGGAGGGAATTGTTGCTGGCACTCTTGCAGCCTGCAGCCTGCCCAGTGCCTGGTGTCTGGTGCATGTGCCCAGTACCTGCTGCTTCCCATGTCACCTGAACTACAGTGGAAGATGTGCTGTGCCTCTACATCCACCTGCACCAGCTCACTTTGACACATTGCTTGCACATTACTTGGTAGGCATCTGGACTTCATGAATCAGGTGAAAGGTGGTGAAGGGCCATCCTCGGCAGCCTTACCTAGGCATCCTTCAGACAACCTGGCCAGACATGCTCATACCTAGGAAGGGAAACCTAGGGAAATCTAACGTAAACATTTCAATGGATACCATTAAAATGTTAGCAAAGAAAAACTTCATGTATACACCCAACAGGAAAATTCCCATTAGTGGAATACAGTGAGTGGGCCTCCCCCAGTGGTTCTCAGTGTTAGATATGTCCTCTGGAGCAGCGGGACAGCTAAGGGGCATGACACAGACAGGTGACATGGCATAAAGTTATGTACAATTAAAGGGTTGACATAGTTCTTCCTGCAATTGAGGCAACAAGAACCATTTGAGTACTGCCAGAGATGTACTGACAAGAACCTTCATGCTTTGTTCCTTCACCACTGGGAGACACCTGAGCCAAACCTCTACAAAGACGCATTGGAAGGAAAGTTTAAATCACTCAGCTGGAACAATATAAAGTAACCAGAATGATGTTGTGTGTTAACAAATATATACTCTGTATCAAGATAAAATAGATATGTTAAATACAAACTGGCCTGAGTACTGGATGATGTTAAGGACAGTAAGGTAAGCGATATGCAGAACTTGACTGATGACATCATGATGAACATAATGTGGTTGAATTATCAAGATGCATTCCTGCCTAAATAATCCAGCAAGACAAAACAATGAGTGGAGCAATAAGAAGTAATGAATGTTGAAGCTACTCTGCTGTAGGAACACAAATGTAGCATCTATACTTGCAAAAAAAAACAGTACCGTCTATAATCATGAAATTTGGTTCAATTGTATCTTATTAGGAATTCTGGATTTCTTGATGCTATGAAATTGTACACAATAGAATAGCTGACTTTAATTTCTAGGTTATGAAATTTTGGGAGATTAATGGACTACTCATTAAAGTTACCACTACTATTATTACCCACTTCATATTATGCAATAGCCTACCAGAGATGAAGCATATATGGTACACACAGAGCAAACAATCATGCCTAGAATAATAAAAATAACAAGCCAATATTTATTTAATTTAGCTACACATGATTTCTTAGATTAATTTCATCACAAGTTCCAGCATCAAAGGCGATCAAGTAGTAGACTGTCTCCCATACCTGTGGCCATAGTAAGCCACCTCTTGGTGTTCTGGTATCTTAGTTGCTTTGGTTTACACAACAGTGTTGGAAGGGTCATCAGCCCTCAGGCCAAATACAAACTTCCAAGCTTACTCACAGAAACTGATTAAGGAGTATGCAATATGCTTACTTAAAATTGAAAGGAAAAATAACATTTATGCCAAACTGACATTAAACATTACATTCCCTTTGACTTTGCACCACGCCTGCTATGAATTACACATATATTCAGTAGCACAGTATTGTGATGATATTCACATCAGCTCAAATGTCCTTACAGTTTCTTATTCCTCAAATTAAAGTTAGAAGTAATAACAGCAAAACATAAATCAATACAAGTGAACACAGCAAATCAGTCTTACTTGCCAGCTTATCAATTCATGATACACTTAAGAGGAAGTAATAGGATACCAAAATAATGAAACATTTTCTTACAGGCCATGGATAGCACTCTCTCTTATTGCCATACTGTCTACAAAAATATATTCTTTATGATACATATAATTTGGCATCACTTGGGTGAAGCTTCCCTTGTGCTCTCTCTCTCTCTACACTTGGTCATCGTGCACTATTGGAGTGTATGCTGCTTGTTACACTCAAGGAAGTAGGCATCTCCAAGTAGAGGTTATGGACTAAGATGAAAGAAAGCATTGTAATTATAGAAACAAACAAGATACAGCCATATTTTAAGTCAAAGTTAAGATCAGATTATAGAAATTCATCACGAGGTGGAATGCAGCATCAATTATATTACAACTGAATGCCAAGAGAACTTCCTGCTATCCTTCATTTTCACTCTATACCCACACCTGTCAAAAAAAAAAAAATCAAGGGCACACTACTGATGTCATACATTTACCTAAGTTATAAAATACAGAGGTTGCTGTACATGTTTATCTGTTAATGAGCAAATCACTTGTTCTGGACAGTTGTGAATGCACCATATGTTCTGCAGCAGCCACCAGGCCACTGACAAGAATGCAATTTTGCATCACTCTATTAGTAATTAAGACTCCTAAACATCCTGGAACATCAAAGGTATATTTCTCCCTTAATCTAACACCATTAATGCAAATTAAAAACAAATAACATAGGACTAATGGGAGCTACTGGCTAAATTCCCCAATGTTTTATACAGAAAAGATAGAGAACAGAAATGTACATAATTACACATGCAGACAAATTTAAAGCCTTCTCAAATGCTAGACAGAGTCCCATGACTGTAAATTATGCAGAAAATACTCATACTGAATAAAAAATATGTAATCACAGACTCTAATGTATCTTTAGTGTTATACAGAGTAAAGCTATCATTATGAGATCATTATGAGTTCTATGCTTTGTAGGAATATATTGTGGAATGATGAAAAGTCTCATAAAAATTGCATATTTTCCACATTGAAATTTCCTCTCTGATGATTTCTAAAAAAAAAAAAAAACGTTTAACATGAAAGAGCATTTTTGTTAACTTTCAATGAAGCAAATGAATTATACACAAAATGAATCAGACTTATTGTTAATTTCTCTTAGTGTGGTTAAATTCTGCACATGCATCAATTTCATCACATCAGCAATTGATTATTTTGACATTACTTGATCTCCCTCTCCACACAGCATTCAGCCATGGCACACTCCTCACAGTCCCTTCACATCACCATCGCCATCCCCATCCCCATCCCCACCACACTGGAGCAACACTCTTTAATCCACACCATGGACGTACTACATCTATCTCTACTACGTAAGTACTATTGCTACCCTGGCTTGCTGGACACTGCAGAGTTCAGACACACACACACACACACACACACACACACACAAACTCTGTCTTTCCCTCACTCATATCCACATTTCCCCACTTCCTCATATTCTCCTACTGACTTTCCTGAAGTTTTTTAGATAATGTGAAGTTTACATTTTCTTTTGATAATATGCATGACAGATGAAAGTTATCACATGAGTCATAAATGTTATGTATTTAAGAACACTTCATCATTTCTAGTCAAGATGGCAGACACTACTGTGATCCCTTATCAGAAATATCATTATCACAAGGGAATTACAAGTACAGTAGTGTAAATATAGGCTTACAAACAAAAAAAAAGCTGATACTGAAAACTCTTCAAAATAGGTTCAATCATTTTGAGCTTTTTGAGCTAAACTAACAAAATTTCAAATAAAAAAACAGATCACTTCTTGATAAACCTATCCTGGCCGGGAGGTTCATGCAAGTATGAGTGTCAATGAGCTGTATTGCTAAGTCTTCCTCACTTACATATCATAACCAACTGTAAGTCATCAACAAGAACCTACATAAAGGTATATATACTGTAAAAAATATACAAATTTCTTGTTAACTGTATCATGTATCACATTTTTCAGTATTCATGACAACAATTTTTCAAAAATATATCCTTGAGATCATATACATGAAGCTTATCAAAGTAAATTACAGGCATATACAGAATATATATATATATATATATATATATATATATATATATATATATATATATATATATATATTGGAAACTTATGTACAAATGGTGATCAAAATATAGATATACTTTTAATAAATGTGGGAATATTTACAATATTGGATTTTTTTCATGAATGACAAAAATCTAAAGGTTATGAATTGCAAGAAAGTCATGAAGTTTTTGGCATGTAGTAATTTTTGGTTTGTTGATCATTCCATATAAACAATAAAAGGTCATTCTGTTAGTTCCTCCTTTGCAATAAACATTTGAAAAATTATTTTATCTGTGATGAATGCCAAAGACAGCCATTTTGAGAAATTCATCTCATGTTGAGATTACAGTTGTACTGTCAATATCTTCAGTAAATCTCAATTATTCATCCTACAATGGCTCTTTTTCTCTTCATCCCTTCTTACTTGTACAGTGTAGTACTTCAGAACACATAGGATAATTTGCTTCCAGCTGATCAAATTCATATTAATTTAGTTTTGTGTCTGAAGTACCAACTAATAATACACAAACTCATACAGAAAAGGAGCAAAGTAGATAAAAGCAATGAGTGATTAAATGTTACCTTACACATTTAATAAGAAAAGACATTTTTAATTAAGGAGTTTATGCAGAGGAAAATATCAGATTGGAGTATGATAAATTCTTGTACAAAACTCAAGACCTACACTGGCATTAGGTCAGTAATTTCAATAGATATGCACAGCAAAATATTTGCTGCAGGATATAAAATGATGGCATGCTTTATAAAATCATAGCATAATGAAATATATCTATATACATATACATACATGAAACACTTTAATATTATTGCATTAATGTGATTAGATTTTATATGAAAACTTTCTTAATTCGGAACTAAACATTCCTGTGCTTAACAGTGTTCACTCAAACAGTAACAAAACTGTTCACATCACCACTGCTGCCTCAGAGTGGCGGTGCCCATCACTGCAGCGACTCATGGCATGCTCACATCATGGCATCCGTGTGGTCCTTGCCATGTCCTCATGTTGGGCTGGGGCCGGGCATAGGGCAGTCACGTCAAACACTCACTCAGCCGTGTGGGTGCTCCAGCCTCTCACAGTCACTTTTGTTCTGATCTATATATGGTTCTCACTACAGACCATGGGAATTGCATGGCACACGTCCTGCACCTTTGCACTTTGGCAGTTGTTTGAATTGCATGGCAGGTGCATGAATCACTGATGAAGTTATCCACTTTTTAGCGAATGGCCTGGAAAATGAGAAATTACTCTTCTTTTTTTCTTCAATAATAAAGGGATGAGAAATGAGAATATTCAAGTGAAGAACAATACTACTATAGAGGGAGCCATGGGATGGGTACAGCAGCAGCTAGCGCATTAGACAGGAGAGTCACACCAGCACCACTACAACTGGGTCACGTCCATGGCTGGCCACGCTTGCCTGCATGGCCATTCTGGGTCAGGTGATTTGTGTTTGGCCACTGGGAGTTGCGGGAGTCTTTGGGCGGATATCGAGTCGTTGTTAGTGGGCGGTCGTTGTGGGCCTGGCTGATATGGTTATTTCTGATTGGGTGGTTCTGAGGGGTGGGCGGCGTGTGTGGCGGAGTGTGGAACACATCCTGACAGACGGTGGAGGTGGAGGTGGGGTGTTGAGGCGAGGGCACCTCCAGCAGGCGGTGTGTGGGGTGCTGCAAAGATATGTGGTCAAGCTACCAGCAACAAGCACAACTGGTGGGGTGGGGGTGAGTTGCACTGCAGACATACACTTACTCACACTGTTACTCTGTTACTCAACAACTGTGTTAAGGAAATGTAATGTGAAATCTAGCCAATCTACGTGGAGGATGTACTTATTACTGACCAATTTAGAAGACATTGAATACCTGTGAGAATGGAATAGTGTTTTTTTGACATTCTGAATAAATGAAATAAAGTACTTAGTTTGAGGCTTTTACTTTCTATATACAAATGCAAAACCACTCAAGAGGGACCACCCACTGCTATCATGAGTTTCTATTTCTTCTCTTAAAAATAAATACATTTGCTCAGTGCATTCATTACATTAGAAAGGAAAGTGTGTGTGTGTGTGTGTGTGTGTGTGTGTGTGTGTGTGTGTGTGTGTGTGTGTGTGTGTGTGTGTGTGTGTGTGTGTGTGTGTGTGTGTGTGTGTGTGTGTGTGTGTGTGTGTGTGTGTGTGCGTGTGTGTGTGCGTGTGTGTGTGCGTGTGTGCAAGTATGTGAGAGAGAGATCAGCTCGTATTCTGAAACACTTCTGTGCTTCACCTCCACTATTTTAAAAGGCTTTATTTAAATTGACACAATTTTTGAAGTTTTTCTCATAGTTCTAGAGGTAAAATGACAAGGTTTCTACATTATTAACTGGAGAAACACTTGAAAACCCCATAAATCACTTCTATGGCCTTGGAAAATAGTCATGGTGAGAGAGTAGAGCTTTTCTGAATATGGAACTTAGAGACAAAAAGATACAGAAACAAAGAGATGAACTCAGACACACCCAGTATTACAATGTGCTACGTGAAGACAAATGTGGTGCAAGTTTATTATTCCACGAGAGAACTCCACTTAACCATTCAAAAAGCATGTCCTGCGTCAGCTCAGTACATGTCACCCAGCGGTCCTCTGGTCTCATTGATGCTGGATTGCTGAAGGTGACTGTGCTGTCCTGATCCAGACTATTTTTTATCTTTAATCAAGTATTTTTTGCTCCTTTTTATTTCATTCTTGTGTAGCTTCATGACTAGATCAAAAGAAGCTGGTAGATTTACATTTAGTTACTTGGCCTGAACAAATACTACTCATGTCATTACAACATCATTTCATGCCAATTTAGGTGCTGACAGTCAATGGCAAGCACACAGAAAACAACACTGAAGGAGAAATGTAAGTTGATGTGTAAAGTATGAAAGAAGAAGTTGAAAAGAAAGTAAGCAGTATTCAGAATGCTGAAACATTGTGTGTGTGTGTGTGTGTGTGTGTGTGTGTGTGTGTGTGTGTGTGTGTGTGTGTGTGTGTGTGTGTGTGTGTGTGTGTGTGTGTGTGTGTGTATACAAGGGATATAGAAAGATTTGGCACACTTGGCAGATAAACATAAAAAATCCATCGTATATACAATGAGCAAAAGTCTTATTGGTACAGCACCACCACATAAAATGCAATTAACATGTATGTTCAAAAATATCTACATACATATTTACAAAAACAAGGTCAAAATGCACATTGTGTGGCACAGCACCACTGCTGGTCTGGAGTACTGGCGCCAGTGTGACATTACTTGGTGTTCCATGCTTGTCTTTTGAACAGTCTCCCTGAATTTTGTCATTTGCATACACTTACATTTTAATAATGGTGTAGGGAATTTGAGATGTTGGGAATTGGAAATTACTAAATTACTTTCATCTATATTGATGAAACACCAGTAAATAAGGATATGTAATCAACATAAGTATATATGTATATGTTTGGAGGATTCACCATACAGAAAAACCTTATCAGACTTCATACTAGAGTGGGTGCATCATTATGAGCAAAACATGTCACTGATTCATCACATCTTTCTTCATATATACTACTTGTATAATAATATGTTGAGCAACTTTAAAGCAGGAACATTCCTAGTTAGTGACAGACAGAGCATTATAATTGCTCACTTCTGAGCCACTCTGTTCACACTGCATAGTTTGCTGACCTCTTAGCTGATGTCACAGTGGTCTGTCTATACCTAAAGCCATCAAAAATTTCATGGTGATGTCACCTTTAGTCAATTATCTACAGCATTACTTCAGCAACAATCTCATTCTGGGATTATAAGCAAAACTGACCATCTCAAAGTCTAAAAATTAAACTTGCATCTATTGTGATCTTCACATAATATCTTTCTTGCTAAACAAATTTTCATTTGTTATTCAGCTTAAGGTGCAGCAAACTAAACTGCCAGTTGTTGGTATGTGACCATTCTTTGACTTCAGCTATTCCAAAAATTCTCTGGCAGCATTTAATGAACTGGAGCAAGGTTTTACTGTTGATCTTTACAGTCATATTACTTTTCAAGCAGTGTGGTGGTAGTTTGGGATCATGATATCAACACGGCTTTACAATATAAACCCTAAGCTACACAAGAACAATGCTCCCTTGCATGGCAGTGTCCCATCTGTCCCCCAGTGCACTGCCCTGCGGGGCGTCTGCTTCCTTACCTCAGGGGACGGGGTGACGTCAGAAGCCGGGGAGGAGAGGGCAGCTAGGGAGGCTGAGGGAGTATTGTACGCTGAGGAAGGGGGAACACTGTCTTCCCCCACCCCAGCTCCCCCTGCTGAGGCCTCACTGCTGGTGGGAGTGTCTCCTCCCCCCTCACCGCCCGAGGCTGTGCCGCCCCCACGTTTTCCACGCCTGAAACACCAACACAGTGTTACACCTGCATCACACACACACACACACACACCAGCACAGTGTTACATCTGCATCACAGTGTTCTGTTGATTAAATTGTGAAAGCTTTACAAAAAATATTCATAAGAGATATAAAAAATACAAGAACAATATGCTATGCATGTGGTAATGATTATACATACATGATAAGTTTAATATCCTGAAAAATATCTAGGACAAAGCATGTACACATTCTTAAAGCACAGTTGTTTACACTGTTACATTGTACACATAATGTAAGCCTAAAAGTATGATTTATAGCTGTCGCAGATCACATCTTGAGATGTAAAACTTTACAGCACATGTACAAGTGACAATCTGACTCAAGGGTACACTTTGGCTACAATATTTCACAAGTTGTAGCAGCTTACAGTACTTAATGTACATCTGTTACATCATTACACATTTATGGAAAGTGCCACATACAAATTCTTAACTACACTGATCCTATGCTGACTTTTCTACATTTCACACTCAATATTGGACAGCAGGGAAGAGTGGATCGGTAACCAGTACGTTTTACTGAGGGGATCCATCCAAAGTTCATGATATTTAAGGGTGCAAAATACTGATGTTAAAAGCAGTCTACTGATACAGTGCAACCTTTTGGATATACAAATAATCAAGTTATATTTAGTATAGCTGCATGAGTACAATGGTACCACAGTTCCATATAATAAAAGAGAGAATGTCACTTTTCTCCCTAATAAATAACACTTAGCAGAGATATTAGCCTTCTAACTGCCACAGGTAACTTCCACATGTTAATCTTTGCAACAGTTAAAGGCTATCAAGACTAATGACACCAGCCACACAAGATAAACCTGGAAAATAGAAAAGCAAGGAAAAAGTATTGAAGGGAGAGTAAGCTTGAATGGCAAGTTGTGGATGGAATGCATGTAATATAGGTAAGCCTTGCCTAAAACTTCATGTACAAGGTGGCAGTAAGTGTTACCTGGTAGTGCGAGTCATCGTCTTCCCCCTCACCCTCATACCTACCGGGACAACTCAAGTCAGCCAACCTTCATAATGTTCACTTTCATCAAAAACATAAAATTATAAGAATTGTGTACTATGTGCTCAAAGAAAGACTGAACCCCTAAAACACAAAAACATCAAAGTAAAGCAGGTCTGCTGCAACAGTATAGTATTTAGATGAAGGATGATGCAGATTCTTTTTTTAATGTCACAAAGTAGCATAGACCTTAAAGATGGAATAAGATTCACTAATAGGACAGAATCCTTTGATTCTTTTTATAGGTTAACTGCTAGGTTCATTAGAAGTATAGTTTTATATGTAAGGAAATTTGATTATTAACATATTCCTCCTTATAAAATTGTCATGAAATTAACTATATTTCATACAGTATCTAAATGTACATCCAACCATACATGATGCATGTTACTATAGAGTCAAGATGCAGCCATATTTACAACAAAAGTATACCAGCTCTCACATGTAAAACTGAGGATCAACTGGAAATATTGTCTTTGGTTGGGGTGTCTAATTGCTAAATTTCTTCCCAATACACAATGGGCTGTAATATTTCTTTCCACTTACCACCTTATATCAATTTCTTTGATTATGACAATACTACTGCACAAAACATACTCTTAATGAGTCACGAAACCTTTAAAATATATTATATGTACTCATAACAAAATAACTAAATGAATAAATAAAGCAGTGAAGCATGTAACTCTGCTAATAAAAAGATTACGTACGGTGCAAATCAAATACCAATTCACATTATTGTTTCAGAATCTTCATCTTTTTTTCTCTTATATATACAGTGATTTATTTATGCAACTGCAACTTTAAAAACCACAGAATAGTGTAGTGGTATCATGTGTAAATGGCAACAGTGTTGGAAATCACCATAAAAAAACAAATATGTAAATTTAAGCATTAGAAATGTACATATAAAAAGCACATTATTAACCACATAAAGTAGTACAATTTGAGTTATATTCTACTCTAATCTGACAATGATTCAATCTACTGGAATGCCATTTACATCTCCATTACTTAAGAAGGTGTGGAATGATCTTTTCAATGCTCAGTACTGGGGAGGCATGATGCTACAGGTGGAGAAGGTGGCTTTCAGGGACCTAGCAGAGGCTACAAGCGTATCAATCAGTACCTTGGCTCTCGGCGGTAGTACTCATCACCTTCAATAGTGTCCCCACGGCTCAGTGAGCGAGTCCGCCGCTGAACGCTAATTGAAAAATGTCACTAAGGAGAGAGGCAATCACAGAACCTACTCTTTTCTTATTGTTTGGACTGCTATCTATGTTAAAGAATAAATCATGTATTGAAGCTGATAAAATGATAGAGTAAAAGTTCTATACAGTAAGATTTCTAAGATGGATCTTAGGCAATTCAAAACAATGAAATACATCTGTTTTGGGGCAACAGGGAAGAAAATAACCTGCTTATTACCAGAAACAGACTGGAAAAACAAATATGGCTCATTTTTCTTAAAGCATTCTGTAATATGTCAGTAGTAAATAACTTTCAACTGAGAAGAGTCTGTAGTAAATAGTGAAAGAAGATATGAGAAAAATATAGTGTTTTTATGGCTGGGAATGATTATGAAGTATGTACAGCAATGGTGGCGTATGCAATGCCTTATTATATGGAAATCACAATCTATTTCCTGGAATGAAGTCATATCACACTAGTTATCAATATCATCCTAAGAGGAGTGTGTTGCCTGACATTTTCTCAGGTTTCATTTGGTCTTGGAAGAAAGGATTATTCTCACTAAAAGAGATCCAACTTAGTGAAGTTACTGTAGTTAGAAAATGAGCAAAGTATATGTTGAAATGCAGGATGAACAAAGTATATGTTGAAATGCAGGATGATGAAAACGTGATTTTAGAACACTCACCTTCTCTGCTTTTGGAATCTTCTGACTTCCTTGAGGATGTTCCTTATCATTGGTGAGTACCGAATCTGGAACTGTGACTGTGTGGGGAGGGTGGAAAAAACTTTGCATTACATTTCAACAAAGAGTAAAACCTCAATATTGCATCATATCAACATGTGATGTATGTGTGTGTGTGTGTGTGTGTGTGTGTGTGTGTGTGTGTGTGTGTGTGTATCAAACTGGTTCCCTTAGTGGGAGTGCTGCTACATCTCCTCTGGTGCAAGTAATACGTATTGCAAAACAGAGAAATTTGATTCACAAAAAAGCATTTCATCACATACTACTTCACTGGCAAAAAATATAACTTTTACACTAATCCACTTGTGTCAGATCATACTTCTTTTCAAATCCCTTACACAGTCATCTGCTCATCTCACAACAGCTCTTACAAAAAGTTAATTGCAATCTGAAACCATGACCAAAAGTTGGAACAAAGCAAGTAAAAGACCAGGTAAGCTTCTTCCAGTTCATTTACTAAGCAATTTTTGCCTTTTTACCATTGGCTTCTATTTATACTACGTACCATAGAGTGAAGTCTTATTGTTGGAAAAATTATGCGTTGTTCCTTTATGAACAAAAACACTTAGAAATTTCTTTGAGGCAGTTCCTAGATGGATCTTGAAGCAGCAGCAGTTGCTTTTGTGAAATAATCCTATTCATATCATGGAGTGAAATAATGTATATCTGTCCTTCCATCAAAACAGACTGAGCATATTGATTTTAAAGATGCTGTAAAATAAGAGGATGTCTGTAATTATATTGTGTAATAGATTCAATACTTTTCTTTAACCTCAAGGAAAAGATACATACAATACAATTTCTATAAACTGATGCATCAAAGTAACTATAATAAAGCTTCATGTGACAATATAAAACATTTGTTAGCAGAACTGTTCTCATCCTTTTTTTGCCTTTTGTTCCCAGTGATATACTTAATATAATAATTATAAAACATTCAAGCATTTCATGAAGTTTGGAATGATTATACATTAACAAACATTTGATTACTTGCAAAGAAATCTATCATAAAAAATCAGTTACATTCTTGTACTAGAATTTCTTTTCTATGTTCTTCATGGATGTTTTCAAGGAGAAAAAAAGTTCCAAGAAATAAAATACAGCAAACAATGGAAAGATATTTGCCACATGAGTTACAAAACTAATGCAAAATGACAGTGCTTTCATGAAGTGATATACAAATAGTACACAGGAGACTACACTCTACAAATGTCAGTAGCAATGAATGTTCTACATCTAACTCAGAACACTACAGAGAAACACTCACCTTGTGTTACTCAAAGGAAAGATTAAGAAACAAAAGAAACAACAATAAGAATAACTGAATTTACAGCAGTTTGGAAACTATTTATGCATTTGTAAAACATATATTTCAAAACAGTGAAATGAATTTAAGTTCTGAAACTATTTTCTTATTTATGATCAAGCAAACTGATGTAAATGAAAGCAAGACTTTACCATCAAAGCCACTGTAAGCTTTAAGGGAAAACAATAATTTTCCAAATCAGGATTTTATGAAACAATGGAACAAAACCCTGAGAGTGGTTAAGTAAACAAAATACAGGGAATGTATACATACTAAACTTAAACAATACACCAGCTGAAAGAGGGAAGTTTGGGATACCAATCAAATCTGTCTATTAAGGAGGTCTGGACATAAGACAATATTTTGAGGAATGATAATGACAGGCATTACAAGGAAGATCAGGACCATTATATCATGCATAATATTGAGAAATTTGTAATACAATACTGTAATACTATATATACCAGCTTGTATGGTGCCTGTTTATATAAAATGATGAATTTGTAAGAAAATTACTTAATTTTGAAGTGATTTAGCTATACACATGTTGAACTTGTTTAGAGGAAATATGTACTCAACAGAGGCATATTAAATTTATGAAGATGGGAAAAATATCTGAAAACACAAAAATTATAAATGCATTTCATCTTTAGATACTAAATACAAAGTGGTCATCCATGACCAGCCAACAAAATGACCTTCAAAGTATGTACTATAAGATTTGACCTAATTCACCAGCAGGCAGTATCTTAATTAAGGCCAACACCACTAACATCTATAAACTGTGACTTTTCTGGGGAATTCATTCTATTGAAAAATGGCCTTACAAGCTGATTACACAATATATATATATATATATATATATATATATATATATATATATATATATATATATATATATATATATATATATATATATATATATCTATATATATAATATATATATATATATATATATATATATATATATATATATATATATATATATATTGTAGTAGAAGTTCGGGACATGTGCATACTTGAGGCTAAATCAACTTCAAAACTGGTCTACAAGTAAAGGCTATTCTTCTTTACATAAATGGTCTGATTTAAGTAGAGGTAACTTATGTATATGATAGAGTGTAATTAAAATCTATCTTACATATAGAAAAGAGAACATTACCAATATCAAAAGTAAATTTCTAATATGTACCTAATACTGGATGTTAAGTTTGAAATGTTGATTAATCTAGCTATTGCATCTGAAATGGATGTCTTGTATTGTTAAAGCTAAAGGTTATTCAAGAGAAAATTAAAGTAGAATAAAATAGATGAGTAGTGTACTGCAGTGTGCTTATGTGTAGCCATAATATAAGGAAAAATGTCAAAAAAATGTATAACAAGAGTTGTACTATCTTGTCTTTAGATCTAAACATTAAGAAGCAATACTATTTTCTTTACAGGTCCGTGGAAAACTAAATGTACAACTAATGTTGGGATGTACATATGTGACTGTTTTGTTTTGCATTGCTGTGCCTGTGTGTCCACTGACAAAGTTACTTACTAGTAAATTACAAAATTAAATGCACAAAGTGCACATGTGATAAATACTCAGCACATGATGTGAGCCAATTGTGCATTTTTTACAATCCTTATAGTGTTAATAGACTCAGAATCTTGAGACTAAAATACATTTACTACAATTTTACTTAAGTGTATGCAAAGCACATTGATATCATCACATGTTTGTTCACTAACTTTCCAGAGTTCCTTCCAGCAATAAGATTTGGTGAAAGTGAGTGTTTGGGATGACATTCTACCCTTTATTTGACCTTTCCCTTCTTTAATTGTTTGCACTCATTGAAGGCAACCCTGCTGGGTCTGTATGTATCAGTTTTATCATGTTTCCCCTGGTGTCCTTGCATGGATTTTCATAACAGTAATAAGGATAAAATAATATTAATGTATCATGGAAAGTGAGTCTTTGTAACATGTTAATTATCATAAATGTTTTTGAATGATGAGCTTTACTGAAAATTTTGTTTTGAGAAGCACTTTTGTTTCTGAACACTAGTTTTTTTAAATAAGATGCTATGTGTCATTCCTCTTAAACAGACCCATGAAAAATACATTTATCAGTCTGTGATTGATGTCAAATGTCTTCAGAAAGTTAGCTCTTTCCATGTCAACCTAAGAATGCACATGCAGCACCAAGCAAGATGGAAACACTACACAACATGAGTCTAACTTTGCCTAGAAGGAAATGCTTAATAAAAGATATAGTATAATATGTATGTAATCACCCAACAGGACAAACAATCTAACAGCAAATGTATCTCTACATAGAATGCAAAAGAAGCATGAGAGTTGTCAAAATATCGCATATAATCAAACACTCATAAAAAAAAGTTCCCTTCACCATAAACATGAAGTGAAGCAAACTTTTAGACACACAAATTTTCAGAGCCATCACCTATAAACTCTGAAAAAGAGAAAAAAATGGTAACACACAACTATACAAGATTAACATTTTGACAACTCCACTCTACACTTAATAAAGGGGGAGGGAGGGGGGGGGGAGTGGGTTCTACCAGGACTACATAGGGTGAATGAATTACTTTACAGTAGTACATGCTTGCCAATTGTAGGAGGGTAAGCTAGGGTCAGCTGGAGCCTGAAGAGGTCTATGATATCGGTACAAGCTCACCGGGAGAGGGGCCGCCCGCATCTCTCGCAGGTCGAGGTTACGGAAGAAGTCAAGGCAGAGGATTTCTTCAATGCTGGGGTACTGGTCTCCATTGCCAAAGATGTACTCCAGCACCTGCACCACCTGTCAACACACCAGGGCCGTCAGTGGTGGTGATCCTACAGCTGTCAGTTACCGTAGCATGGGATGAATGGACATAACTTTGTGCTGACTAATGTACATGAATCTTTTTTTTCTTTTGGTGTGATGGAATCTTTATGTAAGTTCTGCATACGTTACTTGATGTTGCTATACATCCACATATTAGTTGCCCCGATTGTGATTGGTGACTTGAGAGAGAGAGAGAGAGAGAGAGAGAGAGAGAGAGAGAGAGAGAGAGAGAGAGAGAGAGAGAGATTAACTACACCACTGCCTTAGACCCCTCCCCCCCCAACAGCGATCTCCATATAAACGCCCCCTCCCCCCCCCCCACACTCCCAGCATTTCTTTCTACGGAGCCCCATGAATACGTATTAATTAATGTTGTACACCATCGCATAACTCACTCATTTCAGCTATGCACAAAAGACATACATTCATTCCTCCTTACTTGTGGATAGGTGGAGATGTCCTCGAGGTGCTTAGCGGTGGGGTGGGCAGACGACAGCTCGTATCCAGCACACATCTCGAATAGGACGTGGCCTGAGAGAGAGAGAGAGAGAGAGAGAGAGAGAGAGAGAGAGAGAGATACTGTTAAAAACTGTATTTAGAACTAATAAATTACATTACTAACCATAACAAACACATTAGAACATTAGAAAATAAGGAAAGTGACTTTTTGTGGTCAATACATCTATCTATCTATCTATGTATCTGCCCACTCACCGAAACACACTGAGTCAATGGCGTCCCTGTTGTCCTTAAGGCGACGCTTGATGATGGGGTAGATCCTGGAGGTGAGGCCCAGCAGTGTGTTCTCCACCCCGGACAGTCTGCAGGGAGGTGGTGGTGGTGGCGGTGAGGGTGAGGGTGACAGTGAGGGTGGTAATGGTAATAACTGACAATAATTAATAATAATACACTTGGTTCCTGACTTATAGATGAGTTTAGCTTCAGTTATTAGCAAGTCGTGATTTTGGGTGTAATTTTTCAGCAGAGAGAGAGAGAGAGAGAGAGAGAGAGAGAGAGAGAGAGAGAGAGAGAGAGAGAGAGAAGCCATATGCAACAGTTCAAAGTATGGTTCACGTAAAAGCAATAATTTTTTACGGTTAAAATAATCACCAAAAGTACTGGAAATAAATGAAAACTGAGAACTTATCCTATGTGAAGGAGAAGCGACAAGTGGACATAGCCAGCTGATTTTTGTCTTATTACACCCCTATGGAACTTATTTTGTGTGTATGTATGTATGTAGAACAGCATGGCATCTTTTCATGCGTTAACTGTAATGTTTTGGATTAGATCATAATATTTATCTGTTGGTGTAAATAATCATCGTACTATGTATATATATTTCAGAAAGCAGTTTTTGTGTACCCCCCCTCATTCCCCCCCCCCCTCTCTCTCTGCATCCTCACCTTGCCACACCGTTCTGCAGCACTACATTCCCAGAGTGCAGATGGCCGCAGGGGGGAAAGCCTCGGTCTTGCAGGAAGAGCAGGGCCTCCAACACCTGCCGCCCCAGCCGCTGTACCTGGCCCACTGGTAACCCCGACGAGCGCTGCTGGTACTTCTCCACCCAGTCATCTTGCCAGTGACTCTGTGAAGCACCATCGATCAGCGTTCAGCTTCTCCCGTGACAAATAATGCGTTACTTCCATAAATCTATACGTGGAAAGCTTCAGGCACTGTCATGGAGTTTCTTAAGGATAGCTGGTTATTCTACGTCTTCTACTTCTACTTCTTTGGGTAAATTTTGGGTTAAGGAAGTGTTATTTTGTTCAATGTACTCTACAACATAATAAGATAGTAAATAAAAAGTAGATAACTGTCTTTTTTTTGGATAGATACACATGTAATACTATAAACTTATATGTTCACTCTCTTTCTGCATATCAAAGTAATACATCAATGTGATATATGCTAATAATACTCTTGATCTATCGTAGGTTAATACATTTACCTCAAAGAATCACTCTCTCTCTCTCTCTCTCTCTCTCTCTCTCTCTCTCTCTCTCTCTCTCTCTCTCTCACCCGGTAAATGAGGTCCTTTAGTGTGCCCTTGTTGTTGTGGGGTATGATGGTGACGATGTACGTGTGGGAGGAGATGTTGGCGAAGTCCACGTCCAGCACTGGGTAGATGTAGGGGTGGTGCAGCGCCTGGCGGGGGGAGGGAGGGACGATACCTTATTACTACTACTACTGCTGCTGCTGTTACTCCACCTCCTTCACCTTAACCTCACAAACTTAATTATTGATAACCCATAATTTCCCCGAGTAATCAAGCCCAACACACACTTATACACACACACACACACACACACACACACACACACACACACACACACACACACACACACAGAGTCTTAACAAATCAACATGTTCTTAAAAATATACTCAGCAACTTATATGGGTTTATTTATTCTTTTCTAGGACAGGGAAGGGTAAGAGGAGAAATTCTGAGAACGAAGAGAAGACCTGCACACACACACACACACACACACACACACACACACACACACACACACACACACACACACACACACACACACACACAATTAAAAAGGAAGGGGACACATAAAAAGATATCTGAATGACATAAAACAAACACAACTTTTACTCATAGAAATAGGGATATCTGAAATGAACTAAAAAAAAGAGGAAAATAAAACAATTAAAGCAAGGAAATAAAATAACAGGAAAACGAAATCAAAGAAAAATCTGAAATCAACAAAAAAAAAAAAAAGGAGAAAAAGAAGAAAGAAATCTATTAAAGCCAAATAAAACGAACATAAAACTAAACCGAAAGAAACAAAAAACAAAAAAAAGAGAAAAAAGAAAAACGAGGACAATTAGACATAAGTAAGCCAATAAAAAGAGAACATAAACTACTCGTAAACCGAAAGAAAAAAAAAAAGAAAAGAGAAAAAAGAAAAACGAGGACAATTAGACATAAGTAAGCCAATAAAAAGAGAACATAAACTACTCATAAACCGAAAAAAAGAGAAAAAAAAAAGCAAAAACAAATAGAAATAAGTAAGTAAGAGTGAGTCCCAGTGAGTGTAGAGTAATTTGGCACCTGGAAGAGTTCGATGAGTGCCTCTCGAGTGCCGTGCGTCATGGGGATGGGGCAGTGTTCATCGTAAGGCTGCAGGGTCATCAGGCGCTCAGTCTTCACGGAGGCGTCTCGAATGACAAACCAGTTCTTGTCAATGCGAGAACCTGAAGGAAAGAAAAAGGAAGAAAATAAGAAAGAAATTGAATAGGTAAAATACATATATCTGATAAATAAATGAAAAAAAAAGGTTCTTGTCAATACGAGAACCTGAAGGAAAGAATAGAAAATAATGAAGGAAAATAGGAAAAATGCGAGAACCTGAAGGAAAAAGAAAAACAGAAAATAATCAAAGAAAATAGGAAAAAATGAGTAGCTAAATACATATATCTGATGAATAAATGAAAAAAAAAGGTTCTTGTCAATGCGAGAACCTGAAGGAAAGAAAAACAGAAAATAATGAAAGAAAATAGGAAAAAAATGAGTAGGTAAAACACACATATCTGATGAATAAATGAAAAAAAAAGGTTCTTGTCAATACGAGAACCTGAAGGAAAGAACATAAAATAATGAAGGAAAATAGGGAAAAATGAGTAGGTGTAACACACATATCTGATAAATAAATGAAAAAAGAAGGTGGAAGTTCATAATGCTTCTTTATCTGTTTATTTTGTCTTTTGTATCTCTCTCTCTCTCTCTCTCTCTCTCTCTCTCTCTCTCTCTCTCTCTCTCTCTCTCTCTCTCTCTCTCTCTCTGATCTCTCCCTTTGCATGCCTGTCCTTTGCCTTTCTTTCTCTCCAGACATGCCATGCCATCTTGCCTCCTCCTCTCCCCTCCTCTCCCTCCACTCTTACTCTATCATTCCCTCTCTCACCATTACTCGCTGCCTAATGCACTCTTGTTGTTTTTTCCCTTTTTTCTTCTTATTCTGTTCGCTTTATTTGTGTTTTGTTTCCTCTAAGTGTTTGTTCTTTTTTTGTTCTGTTTGTACGTATTTGTCATCCTGGTTTTGTTTTATTTTCTCTTATTCTTGTTTGGTGTGTTTTTTTTTTTATATCTTTTTTATTATATTTGCATTCTTCTCTGTTTATTTCTGTAATTTATCATGCATTCTTTCTTTCATCTGTTCTGTGGTTTTTAATTTCTATTTTCTCTACATCAATCTTATCTCGTGTGTCTTTTTTATGTTCATTTATCCATTTTTTAAAACTTCTTTATCTTCATCATTCTATTTTTTTCCCTCTCTCGTGTTAGCACTTCTCTTTTTTCTATATTTTTAATTAACTTTTATTCTTACATTTTCGTTGAAGTTTTATTTTCCTTTCCCTGTGTCAACATTTCTCTTCATAAAATACTCTTCCTTTCATACTTTTCACCTTTCATTCTTTCCTATTCAATTTACTGCCATTATCATCTTTTGTCATATCCTCTTCTATTTACACTCCTAATCTAAGTAAGTAAGTAAATAAGTACAGGTTTATTGCCCATTAAAGTATAGATACATTTAAAAAAAGACCAATGATACATGGAAATCACATATACTATCAAGCCAAGCCCTTCTCTCCCCTTCTCAATTAGCCACAATCCAAAAGGTATCACTAAAAACCATCAAAACTTATCCTAGAGTGACATTTTTCTACCTTGGTGGTGTCTGGTATGAACTGTGAAAAACCTGGCATTTGCTGAGAGGGGAAGGTAAAATGTGCAGAGTTAAGGTATAGAGTATTTGAAGATGAGCTGTTTCACTAGAAATTATCAAAACTTATCCTAGAGTGACATTTTTCTATCTTGATGGTTTCTAGTATGAACTGTGAAAAATGTGACTTCTGAAAGAGGTAAATAAAAAGTGCAGAGTTAAGGTATAGAGTATTTGAAGATGACCTGTTTCAAAACGGCCCAGACTCAACGCCACTAACCAAATGCCCTTCACCTGAGTTAATGAGTACCTGAGGGGCAGTGATTAGCTATATAAGGTGTTGTTAATAAAGTTGTCATGTTTCTCTTGCCATCTGCTAGGTAGGTAGGGATGACTCTCTCTCTCTCTCTCTCTCTCTCTCTCTCTCTCTCTCTCTCTCTCTCTCTCTCTCTCTCTCTCTCTCTCTCTCGCGCGCGCGCGCGCGCGCTCTCGCT
>CM035179.1:6218077-6230892 GCA_020233015.1 Callinectes sapidus
GCCTGTGCATCCACTCCACTCTACACGCCGCCCATTAACCCCGCCCAACGCAGACTGTTCGAGGATTATATCACGATCAGCGACAGTGAGTGCTGCCTGGAGGCCCATGAAGGCAGTGCAGGTGGTGGCAGTGCTCGCTGCGACCAGTGCTTACCAAGACAAGGGCGGCCACTCCAGCCAGCCATCAACACGCTCACATTCCTGATAAAACTTACCAGGAATAATGCACCGGGGAATGTGTTAATACGATTTATGCATTGTGGGGGTTGGCAGAAGGGAGCATGAGTGAGGGTGGCATGAACTTGGTACATTACGGGGAGAGGAATGAGTGTGGTTGGTCTGTGTGCGGGCGAGAGGCAACTCACTGGGCTCGCCTCCACTTAAAGCTCAGGTTGTAGCGGCAGAGTGGAGGATTCTCGCGTGGGGAGCCGCGACGTTAGTAAGCTTTGAGGCTGCGAGTATCACCACCAAGACCAGGGGAAGGGAGGAGCAGGCAGGCAGGGAGGGAGGGAGGGAGGGACACACACACACACACACTAAGGCTTTACTGGTGCGTGAGGAAGCCTTCACACACACACTGCCACGTATTTCTCTGGCGGAAACGCACCTCGCCCACCAGAACAAACCTAAGCAAACGAGAAAAGGAAAAGTCTCCCCGAGCGCTACTCTCACCTACGTATTCCATCGGTGCCATCCATCTATTTAATTACAGCCACTCCGTTTGATGCATTTCCCGAAAGCATTAGCGCTGCGACGGCATGAGCTTCGGGCGGCGGCAATACCTGAGGACTCCGGGACAGGTGAGGGTGAGGGTGAGGGTGAGGGTGAAGGGTACAGGTGCGGCACAGCGCGGCGGAGGACTGCAGTAGCGTCACTCTCTCTCACACGTTACACCCCTAATCCGTCGGCAAATTTCCGCCTGACAGGTGCGGCCAATAATTCCTTGTAAAAAATTCCCCACTTGTCCGACGGAAGCTGGTGTGCAAAGTTTTAAAATTCTCTGGTGACAGTTCCAAAAAAGTTGAAAGACTCGACTGTACCAGCGCTCCCTCCCTCCCTTCCCCTCCTCCCATCATTCCCCGTGTGTGTGTGTGTGTGTGTGTGTGTGTGTGTGTGTGTGTGTGTGTGTGTGTGTGTGTGTGTGTGTGTGTGTGTGTGTGTGTGCGCGTGTGTGTGTGTGTCCTGTCAGTCAGTCAGTCAGTCAGCCAGCCAGTCAGTCAGTCAGCACCATCTCCTCTCCTCCATCACTAAGTTTTGTCTCTCTCTCTTTCCCCCGTCCAGCCTCATCCTGCCCCCTGTCTCCCTGCCTCTCCCTTCCTCCCTGCCACCCTGCCTCCCTCTCCCCCTGCATTTCACGGTCCCCTGTGATGAGATTTCCGTGCAATCATCATGAAGGCCCAGACTAAATTTCACAGAACCACTATTGTGTTCTGCAACTTTCAAGATACTCTCCTTCTTTTATCCGCCTCGCCTCGCCTCTGCGCTGTGTACTTTATTGCCGCGCGTTTTATGATACAGCTATTATAATTTTTCAAGTGCTTTTGTGTACGTAGCAAGACATAAGCTCCTTTAGTGTGTGTGTGTGTGTGTGTGTGTGTGTGTGTGTGTGTGTGTGTGTGTGTGTGTGTGTGTGTGTGTGATCAGGTATTACCATTTAAAGTACCTAAAGAAATTTCCCGTCCTTCTACGCGAGACATAGGATGGTGCCGGTCCCTGATAAGTTCACCCTGCAAACTTCTTCATCTCGGCTTTCCACTTCTTGGCCGGTGAGGCGCAAGCAACAGGCTGGTGGGAGTCTCCTTGGAACACCCCTTGACTGACCCTGTGTGTGTGTGTGTGTGTGTGTGTGTGTGTGTGTGTGTATGTGTGTGTGTGTGTTTTAAGTATTAGTTGTATTTTTCTTTTTTAATATGTTGTTTTAGTCTTAATGTATAATTTACTCGTTTATATAAGGTTTGTTTTTGTTTTTACATTTTTAGGGGTTATTTTTTATTATTCCTTTAATGAAATTTGGTCTATTCTATATCCTTTTAATCTTATTACTTTTATATCTTATATCTTATATCCTTTTAATCGTAATTACGCATACATACAGTACACGAAATAACATGTAATAATGGACTACAGAATAACATGTTGCCATAAGAATCTTTTAGAATCACGAAATATGGTCAGTGAATTATATATATGTGTGTGTGTATGCGTGTGTGTGTGTGTGTGTGTGTGTGTGTGTGTGTGTGTGTGTGTGCGTGCGTGTGTGTGTGTGTGTACAATGTCACGTGCGGACGCCCCCAATCTCTAGTATGGAGTGATGATGGTCGGTCTCTGTTCGTGTTGATGTGTGTTGGTTGAGGAGTGTGCGTTTCATGGCAGTGTTTATAGTGGCACTTCGTGAATACCTAGCCAGCCAACTTCCTGTGCCTGTCTCTGCCTTTGTTGATCTGCCTTCCTGTGTGTGTACGTGTTTGTTTTTGTAGTCATTCATTCTTCCTTTCTTTTATCTGCCTCGCTCTTTGTATGTTTCGCTTCCAATACGCTTGCGCCAGGTTTGTTGTTCATATCTCTCTCTCTCTCTCTCTCTCTCTCTCTCTCTCTCTCTCTCTCTCTCTCTCTCTCTCTCTCTCTCTCTCTCTCTCTCTCTCTCTCTCAACCCTCTATTTCTTTACGTAACTCTCTAATACATTCATATTCCGGTCAGGGTATCTTCGTCTACCCCCTCGTCACCTGTCAGGCAGTAAGCATCTTTCCCTGCTGTACCTGTCAGGCTCCTTTCCTCTCACCACACTCTGCAAGGTCACTGGAGCAAAGCAATGACTCGGCACCACAACCACTGAAGCCGCCATCACTACTGCTATTACCACCACCATCACCACCACCACCACCACCACCTCTCTCAGTCACCACTACAATGATAACAATCGCCACTAAAACTCCCACGAGATTTACGATAAAAAGGGACTTACTCATTCATTCAATTTCTTACTCTATTGGTCGGTCATTGGTTTTTATGCAGAATCACTCACTCATTCAACTATTGGATGCTGTTTTATTTTGTGCTTTTTTTTATTTATTTATTTTTATTTAGATTTATTTATTTGTTTATTTGTGTGTGTGTGTTTAATATACTGCGTTTTATACCATATCCTCCTCCTCCACCCTCCTCTTCCTCCTCCTCCTCCTCCTCCTCCACCTCTTCCTCCTCCTCCTGCTTCCCTTCATCCTGTCCAAGATCAACTTACATCCGTTTCTGGGTCGTGATTGTAACACACACACACACACACACACACACACACACACACACACACACACACACACACACACACATACACACTCACACACACACACACACACACACACACACACACTTGAGGAGGAGAGTGAAATCAAGCACATGGACAAATTGCAAAAGAAAAGAAAGGAAAAGAAGGAAAAGGAAAAGCGTTGGAAGAGGAGGAAGGAAAAATGAAAAGGAAAAATGACATATTCAATTTAAAAAAGCGGAAGAAAAATACGAATAATAGAAAAAAAGGCACAACAAAGGAAAGGAAGAATGGAAGAAGAATGGAGGAGAAATTAAATGACACAGGAAGAAACTCAAAAGGAAAAAATGAAAAGAAAAAGAAAAGCGGATACGGAAGGAAAATTTAGAAACACCGGAAGATGACAAAAATGGGAAGCACACACACACACACACACACACACACACACACACACACACACACACACACACACACACACACCTGGTTGGCGCAGTGTGTGGTTGGCTCAGTGACTCACCACCACCACCACCACTACCACCACCACCACCACCAGCACGGAGAGTCCAGTACAATACAAAGCCAAGATACACCACCACCAGTCTCTCCAAGGCCACACGTCGTCCACCACCCCCCCTCCCCGCCCCGCCCCCCCGCCCCGCCCCACACTAAGCCCCGCACATGCACTTCTGACACGATCTACATTGGTAAGTATCATTGTTAGCGTTTGTTTATTTCACGCTGTGCTCTTCATTAGTAAATCTGGCTCCTCCTCCTCCTCCTCCTCCTCCTCTTCCTTCTTCTTCTTCTTCTTCTTGATAATAATGATGATGATGATGATGATGATGTTGCAGTTATTGTTGTTATTGTTGTGTTTATTGTTGTTGTTCTTCTTCCTCCTCTTCCTCCTTCTCATCCTCCTATTCCTCTTTATTCTCCTCCTCCTCCTCCTCCTCCTCCTCCTTTATCAACTTGAGTACCATTACCATTCCTAGACTGCAAGTATATTATGTACATATCCTTCTTTTTTTATTATTGCATTCAACACTCCTATTTATTTTTCTCTGTATATGCCATCTGTCCTGACAAATTTACTACTATTACTACTATTACTATCACTACTACTATTATCGTTATTATTACTATTATTATTTTCATTATTATTATTCTGGCAACGTCCAACCATATTTTTCTCCTGGCAACATCACACCTGCTTTCCTGTGATAAGAAGATAATTACACTCAAGACACGTGTCCTTAAGATGCCGGATTCTGTGACGGTTCTCTCTCTCTCTCTCTCTCTCTCTCTCTCTCTCTCTCTCTCTCTCTCTCTCTCTCTCTCTCTCTCTCTCTCTCTCTCTCTCTTATTTGTTGTTCAGTCTTTTTTTCTTACGTTTACTTTTGTTTGATATTTTGATTAGCTTTTGTTATTTGTCAGTTGTTTTCTTTATTGATTTAGTTCTTCTTCTGTTTCCTCCTCCTCCTCCTCCTCCTCTTCTTCCTGTTCTTCCTCCATCGTCTCACCGTTCTTGTTTCTCTCTTTTGCGTTATTCTCCATTTTCTCCGTTTTTCCTCGTTTTCTTGCTTTTCCTTATCATATATCTTGTACACCTCCTCCTTTTATCTCCTCTCACTCCTCCTCTTCATCATTTTTCATCTTCCTACAGCTTTTCTTCCTTTTCTTTGATTTATATCGTTTCCACTATAATTTTTTTTACATAATATCTTTGAAACGCTTCTCTTTTAATCTTAACTCCTCTTTCTCTTCCTCATTTTATTCTTATCTCTCCTACTTTCCCAGTTCTTTTTTTACACTATCTCCCTCAAACTCTTCCTTTTTAAATCTATTCCCCATCTTCCTCTTCCTCATCTTATTCTCATCACTCCTTTTGTTGTTCTCTTTTTACCTTTCCCTAAACTCTCTCTTTTTAACCTTTTCCTCATCCTCCTCTTCCTCATCTTATCCTCATCTCTCCTCCTTCGCTTACAAACAATGATACACCCCTACTTCCATCCACCTCACCACCACCACCACCACCACCACCACCACCACTACCCACTCCAATCTCCACTAAACACTCCTATTTACAAACAAGGGGCAGGAGTCATCATTAGCAATCGTGGGTTTACAAACTGCAAACTTCGCCTTACTTACTCCCTTTACTCCGGCTCAGGTGAAGAGGGACAAGTTAAGATTCAGGGTGTTTGGTGGTGAGATGGTGATGGTGATGATGATTAGGTAAAGGAGGAGGAGGAGGAGGAGGAGGAGGAGGAACAAAAACAATAAGAAGAAGACGAAGAAGAAAAAGTAGAAGAAGACGAAGAAGAGAGGTAAAAAATAAGAAAAAACAAGAGTAAAAAAAAAAGAAAGAAAAAAGGAGGAGGAGGAGGAGAATGTGGAGAAGAAGGAGGAACAAAAACAAGAAGAAAAAAGAAGAAACAGAAAAAAAACAAGCAAAAAATAAGAAAAACAGAACAAAAAACAAGAAAAAACAAGAAAAAACCAATAATCACCATAAACAAACCCACCCACAACACCACCACCACCAGCATCACACCACCCCCCATACACCACCACTGGGCACTGGGGGCGACTATAAACAAACATGAAGATAAGCAGAGACCAGCCAGTGTATGAGGCGACACGAGACCCACACAAGGGAGGCTGGGGAGGGAATCCGGTTAGCGTGCTACAGATGCTGGACCTGCAATGCATCCAGTCTGCGGGAGAGCAACAGAGGCTGGGGGGGAGGAGGGGAGGAAGGGAGGGATGCTGACCAAGGATAAGTAAGAAGGTTAGGTGAATGTTGTTTATTTTATGCTATGGAAGTGTTAAGAATAATGATGTTTTTTCTTTTCTTTACTTTTTTTTCTCTCTTATCTTTTCTATCTCATCTCGACAGACCCTTCCTAATGCCAAGGAAATCGTCTAATTATACTCAAAACTCGTGGTAAAAATGTGTTCCAGTACTGAAGGGGTTAAACACATCACTATTTTAAAACAAGAAAGGGGACTGGCAACTGAGTCTTTTTTTTACACTTTTCTCCCTAGTACACGAGAATGAAAATTAAAAAACTAAAAACTGGAACTAAAATGAGTAAAAACCATCATCTTTCACACCAATAAACTTCAAATCATCTCCTCTATTTCCTTCACGTTACACCCCGACACTGCTCGTCTTACTGCGGCGCCTTGCAATCAATCAATCAATCAATACAAGCAACTTCATCATTAACGGCTGACTCACACCATTGTCACCATCACCTCCCCTTCTCCCCCCTTCCTCCCCTCCACTCACTGTCCCCCGCACCATCGATCAATGACACGCCCAAGTCAAATCACAAAATAATAGAACATTGAATTAGGGAAGGAAAGACACTCCCCTCCTAATATTTTTTCTTTTTTATGTCCCTCTCGTGTGGACTTCAGGCGTCGCGTAGAGTAAATGAATAAATAAGATAGATAGAAAGATAAGGGAAGAAAGAATGAATGAAATAACTAAGAAAATAAGCACGATTGAATTCATAAACAAGTAAGTGAAATGAGAAAATCAAATGACACAGTTTTTTTACATCCTTAAACGGACACACACACACACACACACACACACACACACACACACACTTACCTGTAGAAGACGGGGGATGTCCAAGCAGGCAGTTTGCAGGCCGAAGACAAGCAGCAGCAAACAAGATGTAGTCCAGTCACTTAGCTCCACCACAACCACCACCACCACCACCAACTCCACCACCAACACCACCACAAACAAACTTCACCACTGCGAAAAACTATGTCAGCTGATTTCTACTCTTGTGACACTTATTTCTCGTTAGTGCGCAGCTTATCGACCACAATGCGCACTGGATGTCTTGGTATTCTCTCGTAAATAACTTGTCAGTACGGCGAGAGCACTTCCAAAATCACCAGTGACTGTGGCAGCGGAGCGAGCGTCAACACACCCTCCTTCCTCGCAGGCCAGAGCCACACTGAGATAGCTGAGGGTGCGTTCCCTTCTCACTTGCGCTGAGTCCCTCACTTCATTCTCCTTTACTGAAATTATAAGTATATGGTTCCAATAAATGCATTTCCTGAACCAAAATACCTAAATCATCAAATAACAAGAGACACAACATAGCATTTGACACCATAAACTACTTTGCAAGATTAGCCAAGTCTCACCTTTAATATTTTCATCCTTATTTCAACTAACCTGTGTATATTCCCCCTTATTTCATCACTTTCCTTATTGGATATGACAATGTGCTTATATTACAACGGAAATCGTCCTTAATTATTGGCCCACAAGACTAGTGTGGTGATATATTAGTGACGAACAAATCTAATGTGGCTTCATATCAGTCATCTTTATTATTTAGTATGATAGTAAATGTGAAATGAATAAGAAAAAACTGATGATCTGGGTTTGAATTAACAGAAATTCTTGATTATGTACTTAGACAAATTTCTAGTCTTAAAAAAAATAAAATAAGGAGAAGAAAGAGAAGGAGGACACATGGACGAGCAGAAGAACAAGAAGAACAAGAAGAACAATAATAATAATAATAATAATAATAATAATAATAATGATAATAATAATAATAATAATAATAATAATAATAACAATAATAATAACAATAACAAGACAGGTCCAATTTCAGAAACGCCTTACTCACCCACCACCACAGTTTCCCAAGACCACGCA
The DNA here is from genome assembly GCA_020233015.1 of Callinectes sapidus. NCBI lineage: Eukaryota > Metazoa > Arthropoda > Malacostraca > Decapoda > Portunidae > Callinectes > Callinectes sapidus. Next base: position 6,226,037 of record CM035179.1, read on the forward strand.
GATGATGATTAACTGAGTCCCCCCAAAAAATATCCCTTCAATCAACCATGTACAAATCACATCACTACCTCTGGAACCGTGAAAACACCTTAAAAAACCCGTAACAATTTTAGATAAACCCTTTAGAAATAGTAGAGGTGAAGTACAGAAGTGTTTAAGAATGCAAGACCAAGTACCTCAATACTGTAGCACGTAATGATTGCAGGCGAGGGGGTAACATGACAAGAACCCCGTTGGAAAGTCACAATGCAAACAATAGAGGCGTGATTTCTTTAGCAGCGTTATGTAATGGTACACGTTGGGTTATTAGCGAGTGGATTGTGTTTGAGGAAGATTTCTTTTGCCTTTCTTTTTTTACTTTTCTTTATTGTAGTGATGTGAAGTGAATTGTTGCATAGGAGGTTAAAATGGGGTGGTTTTTGGTATATTTTTGTATGTGTTGAAGTGTTGTTGAGTGGTTTTTATTTTAGTGTAGTCTCTCTCTCTCTCTCTCTCCGGGTCTTCTTCCCGCATCTCTCTACTCTCGCTCTCTTCACTCCTCATCATCATCTCCTCTCCTCTCCGCTCCTCTCTCCTCGTTCAGCTCGGGCCGCGAGTCGTCCCGCCCGTGGTCCTGCTCTCTCTCTCTCATTGATTCAGATGTTCATATTTGTTGCGCAGTGTTGTTACCTTGGTCACACACGCACGCTCACACACACACACACACACACACACACACACACACACACACACACACACACACACACACACACACACACACACACACATCTCAGCAAATTGGTATCATAGGAAGGCTGTGAATATTACTGTTAAAAAAAATCTTATAAAAATTGAACGATACTTGCAGAAAAAATGATGATGACTTTTTTTGTGTATGTGTGTGAATTCCTATATTTTCTTGTGTGTGTGTGTGTGTGTGTGTGTGTGTGTGTGTGTGTGTGTGTGTGTGTGTGTGTGTGTGTGTGTGTGTCATCTAGAAACCTCGTGAGTTTTGGTCTGTCACGCACCTTACCACACACACACACACACACACACACACACACACACACACACACACACACACACACAACGACCTAGAAACACAAAGCGTCCCTATAAATTAACATACCACACACACACCAACAAACAAACCAACAAATAAACAGATAGAGAAACAAAACAAAGAAAAACAACCACGAGAGAGAGAGAGAGAGAGAGAGAGAGAGAGAGAGAGAGAGAGAGAGAGAGAGAGAGAGAGAGAGAGAGAGAGACAGACAGACAGAGAGACAGACAGACAGACAGAGAGACACGTAACACAACACCAAACATCCTATAGAAACCATTTTGGCACCCTCATTCTTGGCACCCGTTCATCTTGGCACTCAAACACAGACGGCACCAGTGACACCCCCCCCCACCTTCCGGCACTCCAGGACACGACCACCAACGGTCCTGCGGTGACAATGAGGCACCTTAACTGACCTTTCTCTCTCCCTCGTCACGATCTCAGGGTTTGGCGCACCACTGGGGGTTGTTCTTTCTCCCTTAAGGTTCTCGCGACACTCAGGAATGCATGTCGTGGCCTCCAAGTGTTTGTGAAGGTTCTACTGTTCGTGTTTGTATTCTCCACTTCCTTTTTGTTCTTTCTTCTTTTATGTGTTTTATTTATTTGTTCTACTTGTTCTCTCTCTTTTTTCCTATTTGTGTTTGATTTTTTTTCTCTCTCTTATTCTTTTTGTTTTATCCTCCACTTCTTTCTTTCTTTCTGTATGTGTTTTTCTTTGTTCTTAGATGATTTTGTTTGTTCTACCTTTTTCTCTCTTTTCTTATTCGTTTTTTCAATATTTTTCTTCTTTTTTTCTTTTATTTTATCCTCCACTTCCTTCTTTCTTTCTATTTTGTGCTTTTCTTCCTTCTTATGTCTGTTTTTATTTGTTCTAATTTCGTTTGCCTCTTTCCTATTCGTCTTTTTAAAATTTTCATCTCCATTCATTTTTTTCTTCATTTTATCCATACCTGTCTTTTTTCCTTCCTCCTTCCTCTTTGTCTCTCTTCTCTCACTCTATCTCGTACACCCTTTCACTGATGACTCGCTATTTTTCCTTCCTTACTTCCCTCTCTTTCTCTTTCTTTCCACGCATCTCTTGCTCCACCTCTCTTTCCTTTTTTCCTTTCATCCACCCCTCAACCTCCCTCCCTTTCTCCTCTCTTCTCTCTATCAACGAGATTTCTGAGGATAATCGACTGTGGGAATGTTTTGTCTCAGAGGAATAAAGAGACTCAGCAAGGCCTTCCTCTTCCTCTTCCTCTTTCCACAGGTGGTCTACTTAACTCATATTTCAGTAAAGGTGCGGTCTCTTCTTCTTACAAGAGTCTCTGTGGCCTTGAATGCGTCTCTTCCTGTGCCACTTCTCAATACAGATCGCTAACAGCCTCAGTGGCGTCGTGTATGGCTAGCGTCCTTGTTTGTTTGGGTTTGAAAGGGGTTTGATGGTACTAATGTGGTCTTCGGTACTCTTATAAGCTCAGGTTCTTCTTTGTTTTCTCTTTAAGGTCTTGTAGTTTGCTATAAGTTTGTTCGGTCTTCTATAATCTTATTCGTTTATTCTACAAGTTTTCTATTTTTCCTACAAGCTTTATCGTTCTACTTATAACCATTTTTCTTACTTAACTGCAAGATTCTCCATTCTTTCTACAAGTATTTTCGTCCTTCTACCGTCCCTCTTAAAAGCCAATTAGTCTATCCTACAAGCATTCCCTTCTTCTACAAACACATTCCCCTAACAAGCTCATGCATATCCATAATGACTTTCAAATCCAAACCCTTCTGTTCCTTCTCCACATCTCCACCACACCACTCCTCTCACTTCTCCAGTTAGTTAGTTAGATTGATAAAAATAAACATGTTCACGGTAAGGCGGAAGTTATAAAGGTCCCATTGATCCAAATAAAGAAATATACTCTTTTACACATTCTCACCACATCACGCCTCTTTCATACACATCCACAATGACCTACAAATCCAAAACCCCTCAGTTCCTCCTCCACCTCCCCACCCGCATCGGTTCCCCAGCCACGCACGGAACATCCTCGTGTGGTTTCCGGCGGGAGACTAAGTTAGTAATACGCGATCGCCCTTCATGTGTTTACCTCGACGTCCCATTGACTCACCCAAGGCCCGCAGAACACCCCGCCGCCGCCGCCCTACGGAATGTCCCTTGTGGTTTCTGCTGGTGGTTTCCTATGCGAGGGATGTCTAGGATTCCCTCTGTGTTCCTGGTGTGTGTGTGTGTGTGTGTGTGTGTGTGTGTGTGCGCCCCGGGACGCTCCAGTTTCCGCTTGTATGAGGAAATGACAGTAGCAGGGCGAGTCTTCCGTTCTGTCTGTGGTTTGGGTCTCGTTTTGTTCCCTCGACCTTCGCTACAACTGGCGATATTTAACCTCTGAAGCTCAACTGACTGACTGAAGAGTTTTTGAGGTATTTTGGAAGGACAGATAGAGAAAGTGAAGACAAAAATTAAGAAAAAGCAGTGAGATATGAGACAGGAGATATCACCACTGAAATACATACAAGCATACATACATACATACATACATACATACACACATATAAACAAATAACATGAATGAACTACACAAAACGAAAAGAAAAAAAAAAAAATATAAGAACAAACTCCAACAATATGTACATTTCAACATCAACAACTTTCGCCCATGCAGTATTGCTTTGTTTCCTTTCATATTTATCTACACTCATAAATCACGAGAGACTATTTACACTTTCGCGTATTTCAATTTCCCCCCTTTCTGTTTACATATTGCAGTGTATGTGACTCGCCTGAAGGAATATAGCAAGTTCAATATATGCTAACTCGTTTCCACAGACTCTTACTTGCTCACTCATTCACTCACTTATAAAAATCCACTCCCTTATTCACTCAGTCCTAAAACTCTTTCATTCATTTACTCCGTTCATTTTTCTACAGGTATTCTAACTTCTCTCTTTCTCTCCATCTCGTTTCTACATTGTCTTACTTGCTCACTCATTCACTCACTTATAAAAATCTACTCTCTTATTTACTCAGCCTGTAACTCCTTCATTTATGTCCTTATTTCATTCAGTTAATTTTCAAAGACCTCCTTTTCTTCCTCAGTCTATAAGTGTTTCGTTAAATTAGTCTTTCTGATTCTTTCTCTCTCACTTCTTTACTCATTCCCGAAAGAAATATTCTCTGGTTCACTCCCTCCCTCAGTAGTTCCTTTATTTATTGGATTACTTAACTTGTTCTATTTCCAGATATTGACTTTCTCTCTCTCTCTCTCTCTCTCCCTCCTCTCTCTCTCCCCTCCTCTCTCTCTCTCTCTCTCTCCTCCCTCATCATCTCTCTCTCATCTCTCTCTCCCCCTCTCATCTCTCTCTCTCTCTCTCTCTCTCTCTCTCTCTCTCTCTCTCTCTCTCTCTCTCTCTCTCTCTCTCTCTCTCTCTCTCTCTCTCTCTCTCTCTCTCTCTCTCTCTCTCTCTCTCACAGTCTTCCTCACTCTTACCTTCCCTTACGCACTCCCATACTCACAAGATTAGATAAATAAAAAAGGCAGAACATAACTTTTCCCTCACGATTATCCAGTTTCCTTCCTCCATAAGTCAGTTTTTTTTCCTCTCCTTCACAATGACTCGGTGTTTCTCTGACAGATTCGCGTTACTCATCTTCACCTCACAATGTCTCATATTTTACTTCTCTCACAAGCTCGTCTCTTTGTTTTCCTCTTCTGAGATCGTTTTCACACTTCACATATCTTGTTTGTTTACGATTTCCTTCCTACACTTTTTTTTTCTTTCTTCCTTTCTTTTAGTCTGTCTTTCTATATTCTCTCCATTA
>CM035179.1:6466933-6479655 GCA_020233015.1 Callinectes sapidus
GGGAGGAGAGAGCGAGAGAGGGAGAGGGAGAGGAAAGGGGGAGAGAGGGAGAGGGGAGGTATACCAGTAGAGGCCATGAAAAGAAGCTACGTAGGTAAATAGGTACAAAGGTGAGACCGAGGAGGAGTTAATGAGCCTAACGTAACATTACATAATTTCACCTAATGTTACATAACCTAACCTAACCTAACCTAACCTAACCTAACCTAACCTAACCTAACCTAACGTAAGCTATCATCACATAACTTCACCTGAATTGATCTAACTGACTTAATGTTGTAATCTCAAGTAAAACAAATATCACATAAAACGCCCAAAGCAAATCAAGACATCACACACACACACACACACACACACACACACACACACACACACACGTAGATGACACAAGTATTAACGCAGGTTCCTGGAAAGCATTCATCTCTACCTCTGGCCCTACGCTACCGTGGTGATCTATGGCAAGGGCGAGGACACTAATGCAGCCATGAGGAATAACGCCCTTAGGAACACCGTCCACGCCCTCTACCTGGCGACTGAGCAAGTAAAAGGTGGGGAGGAAATGATGTACCAGGTAATTTAATCCACACTGGTCAATTTCATGTAGTTTTAATGATGGGTACAGTTAGTGACGGATATCTTGACCCCTTCAGTACTGGGACGCACGTTTACCTTGTGTTTTGGGTGTGATTAGAGGATTTTATTAACATTAGGGAAGATTGATGGCCAAATTCTTCACTATTTCAATCCTTAAATGAATTTCTGAAGGTGTATAATGTAAAAAATATAAAGTCGAGTAAATATGAAAATACGTCCCAGTACTGAAGTGGTTAATACAGGTAGTGAGGGATAAGGAGAGGAGAAAATGCTGCACCAGGTGACTTGATAATTAACACAGGTGAGTCGCGGGTAAGGATACATGAAATCAGATAATCCCCATTTAATTAAGTCTCCAGCCAACCATACACACATTAACAGAAGTAGCAAGGTGCGAGGAGAAGAAGAAATGCTGCTTCAGTTAATTAATACCAGTGATTTTCCAAGATAAAGATGCAGTCAAATAAACTAAACATCTTGACTTTCTCAGGTTGGAAGGTGTGAAAATGTTGTTATAATCTACCTATAATGAAGTCCAAAGGTAAAGCTCCATTCTTGACTTTCTCGGTAGCAAGGTGTAAAGATGCAGAATCACATAATCTCTACAGGTAACACTAAACATCTTGACTTTCTCAGGTGGCAAGGTGTGAAGGTGCAGTAATTTTCTGTCTGTAATAAAATCCACAGGTAGCGCTACATATCTTGACTTTCTCTGTAGCAAAGTGTGGAGATGCAGAGTCACATAATCTATCTATAGTTAACACCACAAGTAACGCTACTTATTTTGACTTTCTCTGGTGGGAAGCTGTAATTTTCTACCTATAATCAACTCCACAGGTAACGCTACATATCTTGACTTTCTCGGTAGCAAGGTGTGAAGATGCAGTCATATAATCTATTTATAGTTAACCCCACAGGTAACGCTACATATCTTGACCTCGGTAGCGAGATGTGTAGATGCAGTCATAAACTACCTATAATTAAACCCCACAAGTAAGGCTATACACCTTGGCTTCCTCAGATGACAAGGTGTGGGTCAAGTGTTTCGTCAGGTGCCTGTACTGCGCGGCGGGGTCTATCGGGGTGAGGCTGGCAAACCGATGGAGTCCCACTACTGGCTTCCTCACTGGCGCTCCATTGTTTCACAGTAAGAAGCGACTACTTGATTTGTTACCATTTCTTTGTAACTCCCTTCACTATGACGCGTTTTCATATTTATTCTGCTCATCATTTGCTGATTTTTTTTACAACTTCAGAAACTCACATGGAAATTAAAATAGTAAAGACTTTGGCAATTAATCCTTTGACCTTTCTAAAGCTAATAAAATCGTCTAGTCACACCAAAAATTCATGATAAAAATACGCCCCACAGTACTGATGGGATTAAGCGTTTAGATGAATATACAATAGCAAGAAAGGAAGGAAGGGTTAGTTGGTTGGTAAGCTTCCACGTATTTAGGAGACTAGCCAAATAAGAGTCAAATGAAAAAAATAATAGTGACAAAACGAATCCTAATTTTTTTATGTGCTTGTGAAACTAAATAAAAAGGGAGAGAGAGAGAGGCAAAAAAAAGCCATTTCCATCGTGTCAAAAAGACTAACCAAGAAAAATATCAACAGGACATATTTTTGACAGGGAAAAAAAGAAGGGGAGGAAAAAAAACAAGCAAACAAACAAACAGGATTTCTAATGTACAAAGTGTCAAGGAAACTAACTAAGAGGAAAAAAGGGGCGACAAAAGGATAAAATTCCCCCCAAACTCGGACCGGAATGGGAATGGGAATGGGAAAAAAACAACAAGCAACGTTCCCATAAATAATAAAAAAGTCACACACACACAGAGAGAGAGAGAGAAAAGCCGAAAGCAAGTATCAATTTAACTTTGGTGATGGAGAGGGATAGTGTGTGTGTGTGTGTGTGTGTGTGTGTGTGTGTGTGTGTGTGTGTGTGTGTGTGTGTGTGTGTGTGTGTGTGTGTGTGAGCGAGCGATGACACCACGTGATGAAAAGTGAGAGTGGTGAGGAGAGTGAAAGTGAGAGAGGGATGAAATAAAGTGCTGTAGATATATGAGACAGAGAGAGAGAGAGAGAGAGAGAGAGAGAGAGAGAGAGAGAGAGAGAGAGAGAGAGAGAGAGAGAGAGAGAGAGAGAGAGAGAATATAGAAGACTTTATGTATCAGAAGTTACATATCATGATGGAAGCAACGATGAAATATTACAGCAAAACAAAGATCCTTAAAATCACCTAAACATGGAAAAGAAGATTCATGAAACAAGAGGGATAATAAAAAGGGATTGTGGTGAGAGAATGGAAGGAACGGGAGGGGAGACGAGAGAAAATTAAGGAAAAGAGAGAATGGATAAAAAGAGGAAAGGGAGAAGGCAAGGGGATAGAATTGTGGCAAGATAATAGGGAACAGTAGGAGGGGAGAAGGAAAGAAAAGAGAGAAGAAAGAAAAGAAGGGGAGAAGGGAGAAGAGAAAAAGAAAGCATAAAAAAGAGAAAAAGGGGGAAGGAAAGGAGATGAAACTGTAACGAGATAATGGAGCGGGAAGGAAGGGAGAAGGAGAGAAGAGAGAGAAAAGGAGAAAACGGCGAAGAGAAGGAGGGAAACGTTAAAAGAGGAAGAAGCGAAGGTGGAGACGGAGGAAGACGAGACGAAAGAGGAAATGGAAGAGGAAGAGAAGGAACAGGAGGTAGAATAATGCATACAACATCCTGTGTGTTTGTATAAGTATTTTTACAGCCTGGAGAGAAATTGCCAACCAGAAATAATGAAAAATTTTTGTTTGTTTTATTATCGGATTAATTAAGTTACCGAAAAAAGAAAATAACGAGATAAAAAAGATACATTATTCAGGGACTCAGGGGATTAAAAAAAAAAATAATGTGAGGCAGTGAATTGGAATAACGAATTTAATGTTCCTCTTTTAAACTTGCACTTTTCCACAGCCTGATTCCACATTTAATATCATGGTTTGCTGAAAATGTCGATTACCATTTCCATACTCATCACTGACCGTAGTTAAAAAATATCCAGGTCTGTTCTTGCATGTCTTACCCCTTCAGTACTGGGACACATTTTTACCCTGAGTTTGTGGTATGATTAGTCTGTTTTATTGACATTAGCAAGGCACTATGGGGGTCAGAAGATTAATGGTCAGTCTTCATTATCTAAAGTTTCTGAAACCGCATAAAATCATCCAATTGTAAACAGAATAACTATTAAGACACGTCATGGTACTAAAAATTTTCTACCCAATATAAATGCCTTTTCATCCTTTTTTATTTCTTATCTTGACATCTACACACCACAACCAACTGACTCCTCTAGGAAAAGTATGAATAAAAGAAAAAAGAATATGAAAAGCATATACAAGATAAAAAGTAAGTGTCACGTTATTAGTAGTGAAAGATCTGAATTAGACAAAAACAGAGATGAAAATTGGGAATCCTGGCACCTACGCATATCGATCACCTGACTCCTCCAGGAAAAATACAGCTAGTAGGAGAAAAATAAAAATGGAGCTTATAGAGAATAAAAAAATGCCTCGTTATTAGCAGTTAAAGAGTTAAATTAGGGAATAGAAAGAAGAATAGTGGGAATCATGATACCTACACATCACGACCACTTGACTTTTCTACAAAAAAGTACAGCTGGTGGAAAAAAGGAAAATGAGGAGCAGATAGAGAATAAAAGTATAAAAGTCGCGTTGTTTGTATTTGAAGATCTAAATTAAGCAAAGCAGAGATGACTATCGGGAATTCTGACGCCTACACATCACGAACACTTTACTCTTCCACAAAAAGTGCAACTAGTAGGGGAAAAAAATCAAAATCAAGAGTAGATACAGAATAAAAAGTAATGGAATGGATGAATTGGGTATCAAAACGAGTGTGAATATTATGAATCCCTGACTCCTATGCCAAGTTTGCGAGGACGACTGACTGGAATACACGTCTTTAAAGATGGAAAATGAATAAATGAATAAATAAATAAATAACAGCAGTGAAAGTCAGGGATGGAGAGTATACAAACAAATCATTTAATCCAACAGTCCACCACGGTATGAAAAATGACGAGTGACAACAAAGCGAATCACAAACATCTGCTTTGGAGTCAACATTTTTAACAGTGTGATGACTTTCCCTACAGGATTTCGCTTACCTTTGTATACTGAACTTCAAAATATATATACACCTCTTCACTGTTTCTATATGCAAACTTGAATCATAAAAACACGAAATACGTATCACTTAACGAGCAAAGCAATTACCTTCAGAGAAAAAAAAAAAACATTGATCAGTTAACGGGAAAATACGCATTAAATTTAAGTGATAGCAGAGTAAATGAGATAAATAAACATCAGATTGCACTCTTAAACAGACGTTACGTGGACAGACAGACCGAAAGACTGACTGACTGACAACTTGTACCTCCATTACCAGTATATATAAAGACAATGTACAGCTTCAATATCCGTTTTACCTTCATTGTTATCCGTCAGACTTCCATTCCTCGTGCCTGTCACTTGATCTCTTTACTGCCACAGTTGTCTTAGTTTTCACTTTCTTGTTTAGAATTCTTACACTGTTATTTTTATTCATTTCGTTCTAAGTCTGGTGTGTTTTCTTCTCGTTTTGTTTACTCCTACTCTTACTACTAACACTAATACTAATACTACTAATGCTACTACTACCACTACCACCTTTTGAAATACCGAACATGTACACAGACTTACACTTATAAGTTTAATTTTCGACTATTTAGAGATGAAAGTATTAAATATCTCGCTTACCATTATTCCATCTACTTCATCGTACAATAGTAGGCAGGTTATCTTCACGCGTTTATTCCCTTCAGTAGTGAGCTCTCCATCTCTCTGCCTGATTCCACTCTTTCATCTTAAAGAAAATGATAATGAAAATAAAAGGATGAAAGAAGGGATGTCTTCGAAATTAAATTGCTCATTTCTTTTCTACTGAACTTTCTGGGACGTGCAATTAAGCGGACTCCCCCTTTTTTTCCCTTTTCAATTTTTTACTTTTTTTTTTTCCTTTTTTTTATCCATTGATTGACTCTTAGTACAGCGAATCCCTTACCCAGCGTCCATTACACAGGATAAGACACATTTCCTCCATTTCTGCACACTCTTCAGCTCCTACACGGTTTATCTATAACTTCACCAGTGAGACATCCTTCTACAAACCACTCCTACAACTCTAGTGGCATTGTATATACGACTACACCTCCTCAACCTCTTCAGTACAATGACGCACCTTCATGTTCATTCTGGTTGCTAATGGGTGGTTTTATACAACTTCAGACACTTATTTAGAGATTAAAACGGTGAAGTGTCTAGCCATTCATCTTCTCACCTCCACGGAATCTTCTCAATGTCAATAAAAGCGTCTAGTCAAATCCAAAACTCATGATAAAAATGCTTCCCAGCACTGAAAAGGTTAATATGTTAAAAATCACTGCATTAATTATAAAAAGAAAAAAATAATTGATGAAATAAAACACTTCCTTCATAAGTAAGAATAAAACCAATGTTTTATACGCTAACAAAATTCAATTTCCCTTTTACGTAAAAAAAAAAAAAAAAAAAGGCACATTTTACTTACCCACACAAAAACCACGCACCAGAAGCCTTTGCTGAACGTACGTAACCAAAACAAAAACACGCAAATAAACAAAGATAAAACACTAGAAACTTACGTATGAATATGGCAAAAAAATAAAAATAAACAAATAAATAATAATGAATAAATAGCTCAAGCCAAACAAAAGCATACACAGAAACCCACTACAAGATAAACCAATTTGGAAAAAAAAAGTACACGAACAACAAACAAAAAAAACAAATAAACCAAAACACACAAAAAGACACCACAGCACAAACACCCCCGCCTCCCCTGAACCCCTCACACACACTAGTGCAAAATACATTAAAACACCTCAACAGGAAGGAAGGAAGAAAAGAAGAAAGGAGACACACTTCAACACTCACACCACCACCACCAACACACACCCTCATGAATTCACGTTCCACTAACAAACCCACAAGTGCCGGCAACACTGTACCTAATTAACCCTGTTTCTATTACATCCGCGACTCCAGTGCGCCGCAAGCTGGCAGTGAAGGTGGGTGGTGGCGGGAGGGAAGGGGTAGAGGAAGACGAAAGAGGAGGAGTAGAGGAGGACGAGAATGGATGAGAAGGATGAGGGGAGGAAGAAAAGAATGAAGGGAGGAAAAGAAGGACGAAGGGAAGGAAAGGATAAGTGGAGGGAGAGAAGGGTGTGGAGTGGGAGTGTAGGAGGTTATTGGGGAGGAGTAGAGGACCAAAAAGCAATAAAATGAGAAGTTAGACTGTGACTGGCTGGGAGAAAGGGAGGGAGGGAGAGGCAGACAGACTGTTGAGGATGACGTGAAACAGAATAGGGGAAAAATAGGACACAGAAAGAAAATTACAGGACAAAATTAGGAAAAAAAGTAAGAAAGAAAATGATGAAAAAAATTAGGAAAAGATTAGGAAAAACCCCAAGAGAGAAAATCAAGAAAAAACAAAAGAAAGTGAATAAGAGAAAAAGAAAAAGTAAAGATAATTAGGAAGAGAAAGGAAAAAGCAGAGAAGAAGCAGGGAAGAGAGAGAAAGCGAAGGAAAAAGAGAGGATGAAAAATCAGGAAGAAGAGAAAGAATGGATAATTAACGACAGAAGGAGGAGGAGCAAGAGAAGGAGGAGGAGGAGGAGGAGGAGGAGGAAGAGGAGGAGGAGGAGGAGGAGAAGGAGGAGGAGGAGGAGGAGAAGGAATGGTGCGTTTCATTGAGCTGCGGGTCCCAATTCTCCTTTTGTTTGCCCAGCCTGGACCTTTGACTCCTGCGCGGTGAGAGGTGCGCTGCTTCCTCTCTCTATTGTGTGGCGCGTAAAGGACGAGCTGATGCAGTGGTACGAATCAAAGTGTCGTGTTAGCTCTACTTTTTCTTCTTCTTTTTTTTTCTTATTTGTTACCTTTTAAATCCCGTCAGTAATGGGATGCATTTTCATAACTTTTTTTGGTGTGATTAGACGATTCTATTGACATGAGGAAGAGTCTATGAAGATCAAAAGATTAATGGCCAGTCTTCACTATCTTATTCCCAAACAAGTCACGGAAGCTCTATAAAATCTCCAAATAGTACTCAGAATAAATATGAAAACGTGTCATGGTACTGGAGTGGTTAAACTGTAGTAATGATAAAAATAGGAATCTTGTATATTTATAAATCATAACAGGTTTGTGTGGTTGTAGAGATACCAAATAACAACGAGAGATATTTCGTTTTCCATGATGACAAAGAACCAAACTGCCATCATCACCAAAAATGCTGTTTTCTTATAAATAATACATAACATTTACGTGTGAAACTTATGACATATAAAGTCTTTGGTTTTCTCTTGTCTGGCTACAACTTTCTCACCAACACCTGTTATGTTTTCTTGGGTAGTTATTTAAGTCGTAAGTGACTTGTGCAGTCTTTCATATTAATAAATCCTGCAAACTGTTGACTCACAGTAACAACATTATTAATCAACAAACTTCATTAATATCAGACGTTCGTCCTAATTAGTTTTTCTTCACGTTAATTTCGTGTGCAATTAAACTATAACTAAGTTACACTTGGTCTCTTCAATTAGTCTAATTTAGCACCGTCTAATTCATGTAAATATTAATGTCCTACATCCTGTGCCATGCGGAATTTAAAATGAGATTAATTTACTTCCAGGCATTAAAACGTTGCTTGTCTTATCTCCAAGTCATTTATTTATATATTCAGTGTGCTAGAAGTTTTTCAATTACCCATGAACTTTCATCTCTTGTTTTCTTCCGATAGCTGAGCCATGACAGCAGCTAATCCAGTCACATCAGAAACTATCGCTTCAGACACTTATCTTCCTCTTCCTTCTCCTCTTATGAATTTTAAGTCGTGAACAAAGGAAACGTTAAACTTATACATCCGTAAGAAATATTACACCTGAAAGTTTGCCAAATGGAAAGGTTACCGCATTTTCATGTTAATTTCTTAAAACAACTTCAGTCACATAAGATGAAAAGACAAAAGAATGAGAGTTCCAAAGTTTACTAGAGCAAGGGATTAAATTGAAGAGCAAAGGTGCACAGTAGAAAACGAGAGAAAACAGTTCGAGAGTCTACCAAAGGGAAGGAATTGAAGAGTAGAAATACGAGTATGTAGAGTGAGTGGTAAGGATACACAAGTTGAGGCAAGGTACTTTATTCTCCTTACCACTCACTCTACATATTTGTCCTCATCCAAATACGAGTATGTACTGCTGGAAACCTCGTGGACAGATTGAGAGTTGAGTGAGTAAAATGTTATGGGTTTATAGGTCACAGAAGAGAGAAAACAACAACAACAACAACAACAACAACAACATGATGATGATGATGATGAAGAAAAAGCAAAAACAGTAATAGCAGCAAGATCCACATACACATATCGGCAGTGCAACACACACACACACACACACACACACACACACACACACACGCACACACACGCACACACGCACACACACACGCACACGCACACATTTTTCTATTTTCACAACGAGTTTCTCCATTTTCCGTCGCGTGCTTGCACTCTAATGGGTATACACGAGAGAGAGAGAGAGAGAGAGAGAGAGAGAGAGAGAGAGAGAGAGAGAGAGAGAGAGAGAGAGAGAGAGAGAGAATTTCGTAAACAATATTTCTTAAACTTTCATCTCACCTTCCTTTTCACTCCTCTCCTACAAATAAATCCAGCAATTACCGTCATCTTCTTCTTCTTCTTCTTCTTCCTCCTCCTCCTCCTCCTCTTCCTCCTCCTCCTCCTCTTTAAGTGCTTCATCTTGTCCCTCCTCCAGATCCACCCCGCTCCACCCACTCCTAGTTTTCTTCTTCCCGTTTTCTTTCTCTCCGCCTGCCTTTGTTTCTCCTCCCACGGGTAAAATTCATGACTACATTTACTGCAAATTAAATGGTTGAGTAGCTGCAAAAATCGAGGAAAAATTAAACTCTTTCTCTCTCTCTATCTATCGATCTGTCTATTTATCTATCTACCTATCTACCTACCTATCTGTCTACCTATCTTTCTGTCTATCTATCTATCTATCTATCTATCTATTTATCTATCTATATTTTTCATCAATGCCAGCAGATGGAATAGGGGAGAGGCAATGAGTGTTATGAGGATATCGTGGCGGGAATGATGGGAAGAAACGGGGAGAGCCACAGGGATTCAGAGAGAGAGAGAGAGAGAGAGAGAGAGAGAGAGAGAGAGAGAGAGAGAGAGAGAGAGAGAGAGAGAGAGAGGGGAGGGGTCAGTGTGGATCACTGGAGAGTAAGAAACGTAGAGTAAGAGTGAGTAGGACAAGACTTTCAGTGTCTCAGCGATATAAAGAAATGTTAAAAAGGAAGTTGTTACTCTTTTTCTTTATGAACGGCATGGCTTATGATATTTGGCTTATATCTTACTACGAATAATATGATATGTGTATTTTCCTTTTTTTCCTCTCTCTCTCTCCCCTTTTTCCCTTCCTCTATTCCTTCCGTTTTCTAGTGTCATTTGCTTCATTCATTCCTCCCCTCCTTCCCCTGTCCAGGTTTCCATTCGTTTGTGAGAGACGGAAGAGAGGGGAGTTAAAGAGAGGGGAGAGTGGAAGGGGAGGGGAAAGACAGGAAAGGGAAGTGAGGGGAAGGGGAGAGAGGGAAACAAGAGGTGATGGGTGGTGGTGGGAAACAAACCATCAAATTAAACCAAAACTATATCAAGAGTAATTACTATTGTGAGAGGAGGAAATGCAGACAAAACTCTCTCTCTCTCTCTCTCTCTCTCTCTCTCTCTCTCTCTCTCTCTCTCTCTCTCTCTCTCTCTCTCTCTCTCTCTCGTTTAACCCTCTCCACAATCTAGTTATCTCTCTCACACCCAACTCCAGCCAGCCTTTAGCACACTAGGAATTTACTGGTGTTGACTTCTGGTGGTTTCAATAACACACACACACACACACACACACACACACACACACTAAAGACTTACCCCGAAATAAATGTTAGTGTCATTTTATATCACGAAAAAAAAAAACAGCAACTGAAAAAAATAACGAATGAAGATCCTACGGCAAAATGCGTCACAGATACAAGTTCAGTCATGTTAGGTTAGTTATTTCTGAAACAAATAAAAAAAAGGACCCTAAAATCTTACTCTGATGAATAAACATTTTTCCCACGCCATTTCCCCCCTTTTCAATGCAACACTCCGTTCTCCAAGAGTGACGTTATCGAGTAGAGTTGAGTGGAGGGAAGGTGGACGAGAGTAGCAAGACTTGTGGAGCATGGAGAACAAGGCGGTAGAGCGTGGAATGACTAAGACTAGGGGCTTTATTACAAAACGCTCTCCTCTCTCACCATAACTATTTTCAAAGGCGATAAGCGAGGTTTAAAATTGTTTCTCCAGTTAATACTGTAGAAATCTCATTAATCTGTCATTTCACTCGTAAAAATACATTAAAAATTCTCTGCAACTTAACCCGGAAACTTTTGAAACTAGGATGGATGCAGGGCAAGGAGTTTCCATAACTATAGTTCCAGGAAATGAACGATGTAGAATGGAGAAGGGGAAGGGCAAGAAGTGAATGTTTTGAGGAGTGGAAGATTTAGAGTACAGAAGTGTGAGGGGCGGGAAAGGAAAGGATAAAGAATAAAACAAGATAAAGATGGGAGGTAAAGCAAGTACAAAGTGGAGGAATATCAGTTTGAAGGATTGAAAAGATGAGATACTAAAATGTTCAGCTGTGAGGGGCCTGGAATAAGAGAATAGGGAAAAACAATAAGATGAGGATGCCAAGAGGTAGTATAGCAAAGAAGAAGAAAGGAAGAATAACAAGTTTAAAGCAAAACAATTGAAAGGAGTCTTAACTTAAAGGGATGAAAAATTTTAGAGAGGATTATCCGCAAAATATTAGGGAATACAGTGTTACCAGCAAAATATCAGGAAATACAGTGTTAGCAGCAATGTAACATTACTCTAGTTGATGTAAGGAAGGTACAATTACATCGAGCCATTGTGTGTAAGCCAGGAAATGTAGGATTATGAGTAAAATATTAGTAAATAGTAAATACAGTATTATCAGCAAAATGTTATTATTATTATTATTATTATTATTATTATTATTATTATTATTATTATTATTATTGTTGACTTAGCGAAGATACAAACAATTACAGCGAGTGAGTCATCATCATTGTATGTAGTATAAGCTGTGCTGGGAAGTGTAGTGTTATCGTCGAAATAACATTAATCTTGGCTATATCATCACATGTCTATGTCTGAACTGGAAAATATAGTTTTACCATCGAAATATTATTAATCTTGGTGGTTTATTGAATCAAATCGTCCATGCATAAGCTAGGAAATGTAGTTTTACCGTCAAGATATTATTATTATTATTATTATTATTATTATTATTATTATTATTATTATTATTATTATTAATCTTGGGCAGTAGAATCAAGTTATCTGAAACGAATGATACTTTCCAAAGGTGCCATTACATTATTTTCATCAAGTGACATCATGAGATTGTATTATTCCCTAAAGAGTAATTATACGGATGAATATTATCCATCTCATAAAGACAAACCCAGGGAACTTTGACACATTAATCCTGCTGTGATATGAAGAACTCCATTATTACACTGACACCGAAGTTTAAGTTTAAGCGTAATGATGGTGGGAGGGAGGGAGGAGGGGAGGGGGCCGTACCCCACAGGGGCGCCCTCACCAGCAGGATATTGTCTTTGCTTCTGGACTGTTTATTTGGGATCAATAGTCGCATTTAAGGCTTTTTATGAGTACTGTGGCGTGTTTGGAGTGATTTGCGTGCGTGTGTGTGGTGGAAGTAGCTGTGGTGGGCGGTATTGGGGGGGTAAATAAGGGGGCATTTTTGGCCTAAATTTCTTGCAACGCCAAATGCACTTTTTTATTAGAGATTGTATCAAGTTGTTATTAATGGCAAAAGATAGTTCATATACTATGATGTTTTGTGTCGTCAGTTCAGTAAAGTGAGTGGAGAGGAACAGTGTTAT
>CM035179.1:6572701-6585990 GCA_020233015.1 Callinectes sapidus
GGAGGGAAGTAAGTAGCAGTAGAAGAGGAAGGGAAAAAATAATAAAAAAAATGGAGGGATATGATGATAGGAAGAGAGAGAGAGAAATTTGATGTTTGAAGGAGGAAATAGATGAAAATACAGACAGACAATATTTTAGAAAGTGTAAGAAGGAAAGGAGGAGAGGAAGTAAGAAGGAAGCTTAATAAAAGTAAATAAGAGGGAAAAGTATTAGTTGATAAACGAAGGAATGGAAAGTAAAGGTAGAGATCAAATTTAATAGAAATATATGATTTTAGAAAGCGTAGGAGGGAAAGGAGGTGGAGAAATGAGAAGATAGCTTAGTAAAAGTAAAGAAGAGGGAAAAGTAATGAATAATGAACGAAGGAATGGAAAGTAGAGGAAATAATAATGAATGAGAGAGAGAGAGAGAGAGAGAGAGACTTAATGAGATCTCCTTAGTTTTGGTTATCTCATCTGAAGGTAATTTTTGTGGGAATTTGATTGGCTAATGGATTTCTTTGAGCCGGGAGAGGAGAGAGGAGAGGCTTGGTGAGGAGGGACACAAGGGAACACAAAGGAGAGACAAGGGCGGCAGCAGATTTGTTGATCCACGAGGGGAAAAAGGGCAGGCAGGATAGAAGAAGAGGAAGAGGAAGATTGATTTAGAAATGCTTGTGGTTTTCATTCTATCTTTTCTTTTCTTTTTTTCTTTATTTTAAGTTTGTGGTGGTGGTGGTGTTTTTCTTCTTTGTTGTTGTTATTGTTGTTGTTGTTGTTGTTGTTCGTCTTAGATCACTAACACCACATCGTTTGTATGTTATTATTTGATTATTAGCGTTATTTATTTATTTATTTATTTTATTTATTCATATTTTCTAATTCATATCAAAATGTGTTACTTTCGACGTCTCATTCTTGTTGAACTTTTTTTTAATTCTTTATTTTCCTCTCCATTCATTATAATAGATTAATTTTGGCATCATTTTGTTGTTCTGGGCAGTGAAACATTTTTATACTTTTATCACCGTCATAGTCAATCTTTCCTTCCTTCCTTCCTTCCTTTCTTTCTTTCTTTTTTTCTTCCTTCCCTTCCTTCCTTCCTTCCTTCCTTCCTTCCTTCCTTCCTTCCTTCCTTCCTTCCTTCCTTCCTTTGCTTCCTCACCACTATTCTCTTTTCCATTCTTTCTTTACTTAATATCATTTTCCTCCTCCCTCCTCCTCCTCCCCCCTCCTCCTCCTCCTCCTCCTCCTCCTCCTCCTCCTCCTCCTCCTCCTCCTCCTCCTCCTGACTCACACAGGAAGGATTGTACTCAGATTTCCCATTATGATTGTTTCTTGCTGTGCCACGTCAGATCTTTATCAGGGCCTCCTCCTCCTCCTCCTCCTCCTCCTCCTCCTCCTCCTCCTCCTCCTCCTCCTGAGTCAAAAATTCCTCCGGGCTAACAGGGGTAAAGGGACACGCCGCCAGTAACTTAATAGATAATTTTTTTTTTTTAATGAATACAATTAACGGCAACGAAATCGAGAAAGTGAGGATAGAATTTAAGGATTTTTATTTATTTATTTATTTATTCTTTTAGGAAGTGGTTCTTGTGGAGTTTGAGAGTAGAGGAAGAAGAAGAAGAAGAAGAAGAAGAAGAAGAGGAAGAGGAGGAGGAGGAGGAGGAAGAGGAAGAAGCTAAGGAAGAAGAAGAAGAGGAGGAGGAAACTAAACTAAGGTAAACCGTGGAGGAAGAGGTTAAAATGAAGATGAAGAAGCTTGAGAACATAAGAAGAAGAGGAGGAAAAGAAAGAAGAAGAGGAAAAGGAAGAAGAAACTAAAGAAGAGGAGGAGGAGGAAGAGGAAATTAATGAAAACCGTGGAGGAAGAGGTTAAAATGAAGATAAGAATGAAATAACTAATGCAAGAGACGAGAGAGGAAAGAATCAGAGAGGAATGAATTAGACGATGATTATTTTGAAGAATATAAAAGCACAGAAATATAAAAAGCAACGCCAATTGGAACAGATGTGAATGAGGGAGGAGGAGGAGGAGGAGGAGGAGGAGGAGGAGGAGGAGGAGGGAACAGACCGTGAAGAGTTTTGGAGGAGGTAATGAGTGGAAGAAAGGGGAGGTGGTGAGAAGTGAAGGGTAAGGAAGCGAAAATAGAAATACGGAGGAGAGAAAAGGAAAAAATAAGGAAGAAATTAAATGTGACTGAAAGATAACAGAGGAGGAATAATAAATAAACGAGGAAAAACAAAATGGTGAAAAAAAGTAATAAAAGAAGGCAGAGATGAACAATAAAAATAACAAGACTAAGAGTATGGAAAGATAAATAATGAAAAGGAGAAAAAGAAAAAGAAAAAGAGAACAGAAAAAAAGAGAGAGATGAGGCAAGATCAAATACATATAAACCACAATTATAGAAACTTGATATACAAATAAAAAAATAAAAAAATAAAAATAAAACATAAAATAGAGCGAGTTTTATGGTAATACGAAACGATGATTAGAAAAAAAAAACAGAGTAGAAGAAAAGAGAAAACAAAAATAGAGGAAAATATGAAAAAAAATACGTTGAAATCAATTATACAAGTCGACAGAAGGCAGGGAAGAAGGGAAGGAAGGGAGAGAGGGAGAGAGAGAGAAGAGAGAGAGAGAGAGGGAGAGGGAGAGGGAGAGGGAGGAGATGAGTGGAATGGGCATAACTGAAAATGGGGTAAAAAAAGGAGAAAAGTGGAACATAGAGGGGAAGAAAAGGGGAAAATAGGTTAGGTGAGGGTAGGTAAAGTTAGGTGAAGGGGAAAGGGAGGAAGTAAGTGGAATGGGCATAGCTGAAGACAGGATAGGGAGAAGAAGGAAGAAGAAAGTAAGGCAGAGGAAAGGGAAGGAAAATTAAGAGGGAAAAGGGGAAGGAAGTGAGTGGAAATGAGATGAAAAGGGAGAAGAAAGTCAGGCAGAGGAAAGGGAAGGAAAATTAAGGGGGGAAAAGGAGAGGAGATGAGTGGAAATGGGATGAAAAGGGAGAAGAAAGTAAGGGAGAGGAAGGAGAAAGAAAGTTAAGGGAGGAAAAGGGGAAGAGGTGAGTAGGATAAAATGAAAAGGGAGAAGAAAGTCAGGCAGAAGGGCGGGCCGGGGGGGTTGGGGGGAGGGCGGGAGGTAAAAGGTAGTAGAGAGGGTCAGAGTGGGCCTAAAGAGTGTTATCAGAGTCATCAGGTGGTGGTCCTCTTCTTCCCTGGTTCCTCCCGGTGGTGGTCTACCTCGTCGCCTTATGACAAATCAATTTATTTAACGCAAAAGAAACCCAGTGGAGTGCAAAGAGGCGACGTGTGGAAGTCCCGTGGAAAGTTGGGGTGCAAGTTCTTTCAAGTTTATTACGAATTTCTTGACCATTTGTTACCTGAGTGTGCCGCGGCCAGGTCCCCCCCCCCCCCAACAGAAGAAGAGTTCAGTGAAGCGACGCATTTATTGGTTCAAATGTCCGAAATTGTTATGGATTAGAATTTTTAGGCGATTTGCTGCTTCACGATGACTGTTTACTGAGGCGACAGGGTAAGATAACTCTGATTTGCACGGATTTATTTATGTATGAGGAGAAAGGTAGCCAAAAATCAACATAAAACGAAAAAAAAGGCTCACTTGTCTAAAATTGTTATGCTCCTTCATGATGACTATTGGCAGAGGCGACAAGGAAACGTAACTCTGATTTGCAC
Organism: Callinectes sapidus; assembly: GCA_020233015.1. Lineage (NCBI taxonomy): Eukaryota > Metazoa > Arthropoda > Malacostraca > Decapoda > Portunidae > Callinectes > Callinectes sapidus. The sequence goes on from CM035179.1 coordinate 6,576,380, forward strand.
GGATTTATTTATTTATGTATGAGGAGAAAGCAAGCCAAAAAACAACATAAAACGAAAAAAAAGGGCCCACTTGTCTAAAATTCCTATAGACTCAAATTCTTACGCGTTTTGCTCCTTCATGACGACTATTTACAGAGGCGATAGGAAAACATAACTGATTTGCAAGGCTTTTTTTGTATAAGAGAGAAAACCTGACCAAGAACAACGTAAAACGAAAAAAAAAGCCAACTTAGTTGCCAGTTCCCTTGCAGGTCAGAGATAGTTAGCCAAAAGAAAGGGAAAGAGTGGTTGAATGATAACTAATGCTTTATTTCATCTTTTATCTATTTTCTTTAGGATATTTAGTACAGTATAGTGTCACTTCATTGCAAAACTGGATGAAGAGAAGCAGAGAGAGAGAGAGAGAGAGAGAGAGAGAGAGAGAGAGAGAGAGAGAGAGAGAGAGAGAGAGAGAGAGAGAGAGAGAGAGAGAGAGCGAGAGAGAGAGGGACGGAGAGAGAGAGAGAGAGAGAGAGAGAGAGAGAGAGAGAGAGAGAGAGAGAGGTAGTCACGTCAAGCAAACATTAAGGGAAGGATATAATAATGTCAGTCACGTTTAGGAAATGAGTGTAATTCTTGTCTGGAGTGAAGCGTCTCTCTCTTTCTCTTTATTTTGCAGTGTTATTCTTTTATCTTGTGTCGAATCGGCGTGGGAATGTGGAAGAGATAGTGAGACAGCAGTGGTAGTGAGTGTAGTGTGAGTAGTGGTGGTGGTGGTGGTGGTGGTGGTGGTGGTGGTGGTGGTGGTGGTGGTGGTGGTGGTGGTGGTAGTGGTGGTGGTGGTGGTGGTGGTGGTAGAAACGAACGTCGAGGAAATAAAACCAAAATAAAAGTATAGATAAAGTATAAATGAAAATAACTATCACAAAGTATCACAAAACAAAACGTACATATATACCATCAACACCATCACAAACAAACACACACACAGGACAACACTCACCACCACCACCACCACATCACCACCACCAGCAGTCCCAGCAGCAGCAGCAGCAGCAGTGGCGCAGGGACATTCAGCACCAGCCCGGCCACACGTCACCCTGAAATTAATGATTCACGGTCGTCCAGTCGCGGTGATGACGTTTGCTATTGTCGCCGGGGAGAATAACAGGGGTAATGGGTTGTGAATCTGCCTGATAACTCCCTTCCCTCTATCCCTCACTCACTGTCCCGTCCTGCCACGCTCCGGTCTGTGTGTCCTCTCTGTTCACCGCCAAAGACTGTCAGGCTCGTATTCTCAAACATTTCTGTGCTTCACCTCCACTATTTCAAAAGGCTTTTATTTGAATTGACGCGTGTTTTTATATAAGGTGGTTTTGCTGTTCTAGAGGCAGTGTGACGGGATTTTTACGTTATTGAAAGGAGGGACACTCTTGGAAATGCAGCTAATCATGTCTGGGGCCTTGGAAAATAGTCGTGGTGAGAGAACAAAGGGTTTCTGAAAAGGAACCTCACCCTCCTCCTCCTCCTCTTCCTTTCCGAAATGTTCAAAATAGAAGTACAGTATTCGTGACACAGACATTGTAGGATTAGTTCTCTTCAAGTCACAAAGGGTACAGGTTCCGTCATGGTGAAACGCATTTTTATTTAACATATCTACATTACTTTTAAATTTTCGTAAATGTGAATGAACCAATAACATCAACCAAAACACAAATAGTAATCCTTCACATTCCCTTGACTTCGCCTGCTTCACCTCCTTCACCATGTCACTTAGAGCTCCTCCTTTCCCTACCCTTCTCTCCCTCTCCTGTCCCTCCCACCTTTCCTTCAGCTTGTCCTCTCGTCCCTCTCTCCCTCCCTGCCTTTCCTACTTTCTCCATCCTTCCCTCCTTCCCAGTGTCCCTCCGTCATCCTCTCTCTCCCCATCCCCTCCACCTTCCTTCCCTCCCTCCGTACCATACCTCGCGATCTTTACGGAATTGACCGCCACAGCCACACGTGACCACCACATCCCCGCTGGTCACTATGGAGTTATCTTGCACCCCCTAATGCTTCACACTTCGCGCACCAGTCCTCCTTCGCTTTCTGTTATACGCCTCTCTTAGAAGTAATGTGGTGGTGGTGGTGGTGGTAGTAGTAGTAATGGAAATAAAAATGACAGTGACAATAATAAGAGAATGATAATCAACAATAGGAATAATAATAGAGTACTTTCTTTAATATATATACGTTCAATTTTGTGTTTATAGGCGTGTAGCTTGAACCAGTATTAACTTAACTTCTATTATCAAACAGTAAATCCAAAAAACATTGCTAAATTTCCTGTACGCATTAAAAATCTATCTTTCCCATGCATTACAATCTTTCTTTCCTTCTCCCCAACAACAAATCACGAACAGAGAACAACAGACGGAGAAAAACCTTCGCCTTTACTAACACACGATATATACCAAACATACAACCCACAAGTCCGATACCATTTGTTCTTCTTTTGTGTTTCTTTGCCATTCACGTTTCTCCCTCCCTCCCTCCATTTCTTTGTATTATTATGATGTACACGCCGCCTGACCTACTACTGGCCGGCCATAAGCGAGGGGCGGGAGCGAGTCAGGAGGCCCAATAAAACATCAGGAGCTCTCGCAGGTCCCTAATGCAACTTTTGACGGGGGAGACTGGCCAAGAGACTGAATAACTGAAGAAGTGACTCATTGGGAGGTGACTGAAAGGACTGGTAACTAACGGGATTGACTGACTGATCGGGAAACTGGTTAATCTGGAACGTGACTGACGGAGAGAGTAACTGACGAAGGAATTGGCTGGAAGAGATGCTGGAAATGGCTGTTACTGACGGAGGAAATGGTGAAGTGACTAATTGAAGAACTGGTTGACAAAGAGAGGATTCGAAGGAGTTGAGTGACGCAGGAACTAACTGAAGGAAAACGGCGAGAAAGAGATGAGTGAAAGGAAAAGAAGTTCACTAACGGAGGAACTAAGTGACGATGGAATACAATGACAGAAACTAAATGAAATGGAGAGAGATAAAAAAGAAAAAAGTAGAAGGGAAACTAACTGAAAAAGAATATATCTGAATAAACAAAAAGTATCTGAAAGCGAAAATGGAAAAAAAAAACTGATAAGACGAAAAATTCACACAGAAAACCAAACCCAAAGAAGAAGAAGAAAAAAGACGAAGACGAAGAAGAAAAGAACAAGAACAACAAGAACAAGAACAAGAACAACAAAAAGAACAAGAAGAAAAAGAACAACAAGGAAACTCTCTCAAGGGAAGGAAAGAAGGAGAGGAAGAATCACCTGAGGAAAAACCTGCCGAGAACACTAGCTAGGGAACTGCCAAAACCAAGAATAGTGTGGCGATAAAAATGCACGACAGGGGGAAATTATCTGCCGGAGGAAATGCATGGCGTGGACCACAAACGAGGAAGGACACGACCACCATCTGCTCCTCCTGCTGGTGTTGCTAGTGGTGGTGGCGGTGGTGGTGGTGATGTACTGGGCTGTCCTATACTTCATGTGTCCCTACGCCCTGACGGATAGCACGGCGGAGGGGGTGAAACACAGGGTCGGATAAAAATAAGATAAAATAAGTGAATAAGAGGCAAAGAGGGATGGGGAAAGCCTCACCTCGCCCCCATCACGCCGATACCGCCCAGGGGGACACGCGCCACCCCTCACTGACCCTCGGTAATGAAAAAAGGGGAGAGGGAGAAAGTGGAGGTTTTTACGAGTGACCGAGGGGCAGGAGAGGGGAGGTGAGGGGAGGTGTAAGTGCGACGGATAATAAAACAGGCCGGGATATCCCACACGGCGCCACGATGAATAGAGAACCTGATATATAAAGTACAGCAAAGGGATAAGCAAAGGGAGAAGCCACGCGATCTCCAAGAAGGATTTTTATGGAATTACCGCACTAACGAGCTCCGCGTTGAATGGCGAGCAGTGACACGGAGGGAGTGAGGGAGTGAGTGTCTGGGAGTGACCGACAGTGATGCTGGGAGAGATGTGGAGGAGTGGATGAGGAATGAGAGAGTGAGGGAGTGAGTGAATGAGTGAGTGAATGAATGAGTGTCTGGGAATGACCACTAGTGATGCTGTGAGGGATGTGGATGGGTGAAGGAATGAATGAAGAATGAGTGAGTGAATGACTACCAGTAAAACAGTGAAAAATGTGGATAAATGGAAGAATGGATGAATAAGGGAGTGATTGAGTGAGTGAGTGAGTGATTTTTTTATGTAAGAAGGGAATCCGGCCAAAGATGAAATAAAAGCTGGTTAAAAAAGGTCCACTGAGGTGCAAGTCCCCAAAAAGTTTCATACAAGACTGAAGTAAGTAAGTGAGTGAGTGATTGAGTGATTGAGTGGGTTGCTGAGTGAATGCGCAAGAAATCGAGGGGTTAAATAAGAAATAGAAAAGCCGCCCCACCCCCCCAAAAAAAAAAAAGTTACTACCATTATCATCATCATCATCACCACCATCACCTTTTACCAAGTCACCCCCTATTTCAAACCGATACAATTTCGACTCCATTTTATCTCCGGCAGCAGCAGCAGCAGCAGCAGCAGCTCGACCCGTGTTTACCCTCGTCCCGCCTCTCAAACACCCTACACACTGTCTCCATTCGTCCGCCGCCCTCACGCCATTCAGGACACATCAAGCAAGCGATATACCCGGAGTCCTCACAGCCTTTCATCTCCTTGTTTTCCCCTTCACACCTCCCTCGCACCTTCCTCAATACCAAAACACCAAATGGAGACGCTACTGCACTTCCACACACGCGCCCCTTCTGCTGCCTTCACCAATCACTGACGCCTCCTCCATCACTACACCGCCCCTCCCCTCCCCCGACCCCACTATTGGACTCTTTGCAAGACGTAACCGCCTCGCCCTCTCCATGCATATTTAACGCATTCTCGCACCTCCATCGCACACTTTTCCCACCTCGGTGAATGCGCTATTGACACGCTTTTGTCGTCTTTCCGCCCCCCCCTCTGACTGCCTCCCCGCAATTCTCACTTCAAACGGCGCAAGAGACCCACTTACTGACGCCCCAGAAGCAGACACACACACACACACACACACACCCTCCGTCTTTCATCGCTCCGACACCTCTCCTCTTCTTTCATCTCCCCGATCGGCAAGTGACTGGAATTGGTGTCGTGGTGGTGGGGTTGTCTGTGCTTTTGTTTGTTATGCTGTACTGTTGCTGAATTAGTAGTGGTGGTGGTGGTGGTAGTAGTAATAGTAGTTGTAGTAGTAGTAGTAGTGCGTCTGTATTTCCAACTTCCTATGACTTGACTTCATTTAATAAAGTTTCAATTTTGTCCTTATCTTTCGGCTAATTCTCTATCTATAGGAAGACTGGCAAATTAGTGAGCTTTTTTATTATCTTTGTTCCCCTTGGCCAGCTTCCCCCTCTTACGTAAAAAAGCAGTAGCAGAAAGGGAAAGGTGAAAGATACCAATAGCATTAGTACAGAAGAAGTGATAAGAGAAGAAATAAAGATGGGAAGCGGTGAGGGGAGAGAGAGAGAGAGAGAAGTCACAGTTACAGCTGTCTTGGGCGGCAGGTAGAGGAAGGTTGGGTGGGTTACTGTCGGGCGTGGCACATTAGATAACACTAACTGAGGGTGTGGAAGGGTCATTCATTATCTCTGTCTGTCGGTTTGGATGTCTGTCTATTTGTCTATCTTTGTATATGTTTAATTTTACTTAAATAATGCTAGATGTTCCTTTCAGAGCCTTACCACTTTCTACGTAACCAAGGAAACACACTGCCTCTGTCTATCCGTCTTTTTCTATAAGTAAGACCGGGAAAACTGGCTAATAACAACAAACACAATGAAAAATAAAAAGTTCAGTCCCTTTAAAGATCAGAAGAATTAGGCGAAAGTCAGGGAGGAATATATATTCATCCATACCTGTCTTTTTTTGTTAATCTATCCTTGCTTTATATATACGAGCTGCCTATCCACAGTTTCCCTCACTCCCAGTCCCCACGTGGCTAGGCAAACACACTCCCACTCCCCAGTACACCCCAAGTCACCACCACCACCACCACCGCCATAACACGCTAACCGGTACAGCCTCCCATCAAAGCAAAAAGTTTACCTCACCCTACATCGTCACCAGGAACACTCACCCCACCCTGAAACGTCACCCAAAACGACCCCGAACGACTTGCACGACTCCCGCACCCTACAGCGGCGTCACGGGAGAGTAGTGCACCCCCACGTCATGCACCACCGGCGGCTCCAGGGACACCAGCGAGGAGCAAGGAGAGGAACGCATCACCACCCCCCACCCCCCCTCACTTCTTTATGCCGCAGGAACACTGAACCGAACCATATTTGTGGAGATCCAATCAAATGGGGTTATTTGTTGCTATTAATATTCAGTAACTGTCAAACTTGCAGTATATTGGGGAGATAACTGGCGAGGGGGCGCTGGGGTGGAGGGGCGGGGAGAGAGAGAGTGTGAGAGAGAGTGAGAGAGTGAGTGTGTGAGAGAGGTGCAGCGGGCCACGGCTTCCCACTGAACGATAAACAAGAAGGGGACGTGTGAGGCTGTGTGTGATGGCCCTGGTGGCACGCGGCACAGTTAATAACGCAGATTGAACATATATTGCCTTATAAATGGCACTTTGTTGATGAATACAATCAAGTAGGACAATTAATAGTACTGTGAGAGAGCTTTATGGGAGAGCAGGCGACAGAGTGAGAGGTAAAAAGAGAAAAAAGAACCAAAGAGAGAGAGAGAGAGAGAGAGAGAGAGAGACCGGCCAACCACCACCACCACCACCACCACCACCACCACCACCACCACCCAGCGCTACTATATGACACGGTGCGCGCTTCTCTCTATCATTTCTAAGCCCACGCCATGAATCGCTCTCGCTAACCGGATTATTGACACGCGTATGGGAACCGGCCTCTACAAAATCATGAAAGGAGGTGTAGTGCTTCCAAAAATGGGCGGTGGGCGGGAGGGGGAAAAAGGGCGGAGGTGAGAGAGAGGCAGCAGACACGTCGCCACTGAAATATATATAAACAACGAGGCTGAAGAGGGAAGGAGAGGGGCCAGCAGCGGTCAGGTGAGAAAGAATGCACGAAGATAAAATAGTGGAAAAATGAAATTAGGGCAAAGCAGGGAGAGAGAGAGAGAGAGAGAGAGAAGGAAAGAGAGAAGGAGAGAGAGAGAGAGGAATGAATGATAAAGATATGTATATGTGAAAAAGAGAAAGAAAATAAAGAGGGAAATGAGATAAAATGTGCAAAAATGAAATTAGTGCAAAGCAGGGAGAGAGAGAAGGAAAGAGAGGAGGAGACAGAGAGAGAGGAATGAGTGATAAAGATATGTATATGTGAAGAAGAGTAAGAAAAAATGAGTGGAATGAAAATGTAAGGAAAAAAAATAGATGAGGGATAAATGAATGTGTAGGAAAAGAAATTAGTGGTGAATTAATAAATGTGTTAGTAAATAAAATTATGTGAATGGGTGATAAAGGAATGAATATGTAGACGAGTAAATTGAAGGATGAAAAATATGTAAAATAAATAAAAGTTATAAATATACAAAGAAAAGAAGACATAAAAAGGAGACATAATGAAGAAATGAAAGAAAAAGACATAAAATACGATAATCAGACACCACATTACCAATAGACAAACTGATTAAAGAAAAGAGAAATAAGAGATACATATACAAAGAAAAAAAAAGCAGAACGAAAGACGAAGATAAGGAATACACATATAATAAATGTAAAATTAAACAACAGAGAAAAACTAATGATAATAAAACATAAAATAAAAAGCGAGAAAAAAAAGGGAACACGGAATATGAAAGAGGAACATTCAGTAAAAAAATGAAATTGCAAGGAATCTTTAGAGGAAAAAGAGGAGGACAGGGTGACGCCATGGAGGAGGAGGAGGAGGAGGAGGAGGAGGAGGAGGAGAGAACAAATGGCGCCTGACAATAGCCGCGTCGGGTGCCATATGAGAGAAAGGTTTGTAGGGCGGCACTGTTTGACCTGAAGATAGTGCCATGACCCCCCCCCCAATCTCTCTCTCTCTCTCTCTCTCTCTCTCTCTCTCTCTCTCTCTCTCTCTCTCTCTCTCTCTCTCTCTCTCTCTCTCTCTCTCTCATAATTACAACAATATTGGCTAAAAATGTTCTCTTTTATTTTCACAAACGTTGTCATATACTTTTTTTCTCTCTCCCCGTAATATTTACTAATGTATTTTGAAGGTTTTTATTTGAGACCGTTATTTTTTCCCTCCTGTTCTGTCAGTGGTATAAATAAAAAGGGTGCAGTTTTAATATTATGCAGTTTTATCGTAGAGTTTTTATCAGTATTTCGCTGTGATATTTATAATGCAAGAGGCTCCATTCCAAACAAAGAGTGTTGTATATGAAAGTGTAAACATCCACATTAGTAAACGAGTGGAAGGTATCAATGTGGAGTGAAGTAAAGGGATAAAAGAAATGAGATGTGAGTGAAATAAAGATTGATATAGAGATGTTATATAGTTAGTTAGTTAGTTCGTTAGTTAGTTAGGGATAGTTTTAGACCTCTGCCAAATCGCACCATATGTCAATAGTTTAAAGAGAAAAAAAATAACAAGAGCAAAGTCAAACATTGATATAAACAACAATAACGAAACAAACAAGCAACAACCAACCTCTCAAACAAACACTACTACTACCACCACCACCACCACCACCACCACTACTACTACCACCACTACCACCACAAACACAACACATCTTATCTAATCTTACGCATTACACACTATTCTACCCCCCCTCTCCCCCCCCCACACTACACTACACACCCACACCCACACCCCTAAAAAAAAAATACCCCACCAAAAAAAACACCCCAAAAAATAGACCCCCCCCCCTCTCCCCCCCTTCCCAGATCATTTGGAGTCTAAACAGAGGTGGCCGTGTTGTTTGTAGGACGTCACGGAGTATTGGACCACCTCGCCTTCAGGATATTACAGCCGAAACATGAGACAGCGAGCGTGACGTTGATGTTTGCCCTTCCTCATTTGATCGGAAGCGAGTTTTTCTCTATCGATCATGAAGGGAGTGGACACGAGAGCGACGGAGGGTGGCAGGGAGAGGAGGGAGTGTAATGTACAGGGAAAGAGAGGAAGAAAGGGAGAGAAAAGGGGGTATAAAAAAGGGGGGATAAATGAGGAATAACAGGAGGTGAGGAAAGGTTTAGAAGGGAGTAGTAATAAAGAGGGTGATGTGGGGTAATGGAAGGGAAGGTAAAGGGGGAGGAAAAATACTACCGAGGAAGTTAGAGTGATGGGGAAAAATGATGGTTAAGAGGAACTGAAAGACTTACACATACACACACACACGAACACACACACACACACACACGTACACGAACACCCACCCAAACACACACACACACACACACCCACACACACACGCACACTCAATCCATCACTCCTTCCCTCATTCACACAAACAACAACAAAAAAGAAGAAAGCATTACATTTTCTTCGTTGCCTCACAATCACCACGCCTTATGGCCAGCGTGGGGGATAAAAAACAATATATAGACTTATTAAACCCTCCCTCATGTCATCATTTAA
>CM035179.1:6611009-6624957 GCA_020233015.1 Callinectes sapidus
GTGTGTGTGTGTGTGTGTGTGTGTATGTGTGTGTGTGTGTGTGTATGTGTGCGTGTGTGTGTGTGTGTGTGTGTGTGTGTGTGTGTGTGTGTTATTGGCTGATTACAAGAGAATAAGCCACTCTGATTTAATTTCATATGTTTTAATTATACTATGATCTGCAGTTCAAGTTGAATAGAGATAGATTGATATTGTTGTTAGGGTTGTAGTAGTAGTAGTAGTAGTAGTAGTAGTAGTAGTAGTAGTAGTAGTAGTAGTAGTAGTAGTAGTAGTAGTAGTAATAGTAGTAGCAGCAGCAGCAATATAATCATTCATACTGGTACTACATTTAATAACATTACCACTACTCTTTCGGCATTAACAAAACCAACTATTAATCAAGCAAAGCAATAAGAAACACATAATATTCCCTCAGAACTGATAACAAATGCAACTATAACAACTAACACAACACGATACACGACACAACACACGAACACACACACACACACACACACACACACGCCCCATACAGACAAGATAGACATCAAATATGATTCCGAGCGCGGCGATGCGATTGAAAACAGATTTCTCGAGGGAGCACCGAAGGGCGGCAGCCGGTCACTGCTGAACACTTTTTGATGGTCGCAGGATTGGTGGGGAGGGAGACGAACACACCCGGACCCCCCACTGCCACTGTCCCTACACCATCCTTGCTATTAGTACTCCTGCGACTCTTGTTTCTGTAGAGGCAGTGTGTTATACTTTGTCTTGATGGACTGTCTATGGTTTGTACTTCCATATTAATAAATACTCTTGTTTCTGTAGAGGCAGTGTGTTATACTTTGTCTTGGTGGACTGTCTATGGTTTGTACTTCCTTATTAATACTCTTGTTTCTATAAAGGCAGTGTGTTATACCTTGTCTTTATGGACTTTCTATGGTTTGTACTTCCTTATTAATATCTTCAGTACTGGGACACGTTTTCACTACGAATTTTGGGTGTGATTAAATTGTCTACATGGACTCTCTCTCTCTCTCTCTCTCTCTCTCTCTCTCTCTCTCTCTCTCTCTCTCTCTCTCGTAGTCTTGGTAGCAGCAGTGGTGGTGGTGGTGGCGGTGGTGGTGGTGGTGGTGGTGGTGGTGGTGGTGGTGGTGGTGGTGGTGGTGGTGGTGGCAGGCCTTTCAAGACCCGCGAGAAATCACAGTCAGGTAGGTAATGACTCAATCCCGGGAGATCGAGCCTCATTTAGCACTTGTGTCTATTTCATAAGAGTAGTTAACTAGCGTGAGTTATTGAGTTAAGTGCCATCTTCCCAAACTAAATTGGCCACTAACAGGAGTCTACAGCGTTGCCAATGTCGCCGGAGGGAGGAAAGGAGGAGGGTTGGGTTGTGTTTCTGTGAGAGGGAGAGGAGGAGTTACCCTGCCTTACCCTGCCTTACCCTGCCTTGCCCTGCCTTACCCTGCCTTACTCTGCCTTACCCTAACCCAGCAAGATTTGGCGTCTTGTTTTTCTTATTGGTTATTCTTCAGTATATTCATGTTTCTCTGAGTATTCTTCCCACTGTGTTCTCTTTGGTACTTAAGGTAGATTTGTGCCTTTTCCGTTTTTTTACGTAACCTAACAAAATTTGGCCTTTGTTTTCCTTGTATATTGGTTATTCTTCAGTATATTCATGTTTTGTCACCTTTAAGTATTCTTCCCACTGTGTTTTCTTTGGTATTTAAGGTAAATTTGTGCCTTTTCCGTTTTTTATGTGATATATGAGCAACAGCAAGATTTGGCATGCATTTTTTTTCTCGTATGTGGGTTATCCTTCATGTCATGTTTGGTCACCTTGAGTATTGCTCCTATAGCCATTTTTCTTCAATATAAAAGGAAAAATCAATACCTTTCTCTATCTTTTATGTGATATATGAGTATTTTTCTCGTTTTCTATCGGTGTATTAAGGGTTGTAGACGTGATCCTTCTATTATACAAATATTTGATCACTTATAAACAAACTGTGCATCATTAAACCCATAAATATTTGAAATAGGATTGTTTTTATCTAATTATTTAAGGACATATTGGTGTTTGGGGACAATAGTCGTCTTGGAAGCAATGTCTGGTACCTTCAGCGACCACTACAGTGTCTTATGTGTATTATTTAAGCCCCAAAGGCACAAGACATCGTGAGAATACAAAAAAGATACACTGACTTCCTTCTGTGGTTGTACTGAATGGCTCCTTTCCTCTCCTTTCCTCCCTCCTTCCCTCCTTCCTTTCCTCCCTCCTTTCCTCCCTCCCTCCCTCCCTCCCTCCAGCCAAGACGCTTCCCTGCCTTGCTTCAGCCACAAACACACACACGGCGAGGCGGGAATCAATAGTGTAGTCTTCAAAGGCATGGGCGGATAGGAATGAACAGTAGCCATCGTCCTGACAAAGGGAGGAAGACAAGCAGGAGGCATCAATGAGGAAGATCGATAATGGGTAGAGGCAACAGCCATCTGGGGAGCAGCGAGCGCCGCCCAAGACCTGACGTAATTACTTGCATTAGAGCGAGATTTCCCGATAATTACCCTAAACAGCTGATATGAACAGCAGTTGCAGAGCTCAGGTCCCTGCAGAGGTGTTGATTGCCTGAGGGGGAGGAGGAGGAGGAGGAGGAGTCACAACACGTCGTAATTTCGAACACACAGAATCTTGGAGAGGACAAGGTTACACGGTTCCAAGGTTCCTCCCTTCCCTCATGCCTCCTGCCCTACCCACTCCCCATCCCGCCCCTCCCCCTGCCACCCTTAGCCGCCCTCTCGCCCTCCAACCAGCACTAATTAACGACGAATTTGTATTTTTCGCTGAATTTGGCTAATTGGAAATGCATAAATTGGCATGAAATGATGAGGGAGGAGGCCTACAGGGGCACGCAAAAATGGGCTTTGCTACCTCTGGGTGTAGGCGGCGGGAGGCGTGCGTGAGGCGAAGCGTGGACCAGAAATGCAGTTCCGGGAGACGAGATCTATAATTATATCTAATCAGCTAATGATATTACTGACGAAACCCATTTTTTAGAGTGCTGCAGGAGGAACCTTATTCAAACCACAACTCTGTAGATGATGAGCGCACTGAACGCAACATTTTCTCGACTAAACTCGTGAACGTGACGGGGAGAGAGAGCCACGTTCCCGGCCACGCTATGGGGAGGGGGAGGGATCAGAAGGAGAGAGAGAGAGGGGGGGAGGGTACAGAGCGAGGTGTGGAGAATACGTGGGGAAGAGATAGGGAGATTTTTGCCTCTGAGATCGCCACAACAAGATGACAAAGGCCACGATAGATGACAACGGTGGTTTTGAGGGTGGTGAAAATTACAATAAAGACAAGAAAATTTTAGAACACTGCGTAGATAAAGACTGTGATGGTTTATGAGGAGAATATTTCAACTAGCCACCCCAACAGGAATTTTTTTAACAATACATGTCTTTAAGTTCTTGTCGTGCATAATAAAGAAGTCACTGATAGAATTTTTCAACTTATACCTTACTATTCAAGCGCCACACCATGGAATCGCTCCCAGTACAAACGCAGCCTTATTTTAGAGTAGTTTCAACACATTTATCCCTTTCTTTTCACTTACTATCTTGTACCTAGCATCTCAGTGGGCCTTATGTTGACCATTTGTATTACCCTTACCCAGAAATCCCCTCTCGCATAAAAAATACCCCCTATATAATGTAAGGAGACAAGATTCGCAGCTTCTCAGTCACGAATCGAGTACCTTACCAAGCAATCAACCGCCCCATCGACCCTTCCGCCCTTGTGTGTCAGATGGCGCCAGTGACCAAGAAGCGGCGCGGTGACATTTCAACGCCCCCACCACCACAGCTCAGGAGAAAAATGAGACTGAAGAAGCAGCAGCGAGATACAACTATTCCAGCATCATTACGTTACCCAGGAGACGACACAAGTACATTACAAAATCATTCCTCAAGAAAAATTGTCATGACACAAGAAGCAGATTTCTCCAGGGAGGGAGCTATGCTGGGTGGGTGGGTGAAGGGGGGGGGGGAGGTTCGGGGTTGTGGTAAGGGAGGGAGTGAAGGGAGGGAATGAAAGAATGAAAGAATGAGAGTTGTGTGTGTGTGTGTGTGTGTGATTTTCAGTTTCCAATCATAGTTAGTTTACCTCATTCTACGCTGTTTTAATATGAAGTTATCTTATTTCTATATAATATTAAAATGGGAATAACATATATGATGAAGTAAGACAACCAGACACACACACACACACACACACACACACACACACACACACACACACACACACACACACACACACACACACACAAAGAGACAAATAAAAGATAACAGCACCTAAAATAAAAACAAAAAAAAAAAAGAAAGAAAGAAAAAGAAAATAAACGAATGAAAAATAGATAGAGAAAAACGAGACACAAATAAAAGATCACAAAACCAAAAACAGAAACACACACACACACACACACACACACGCACACACGTAAAACCTCCACCATCCGCCCCCCCCCCCTCTCTCCCCCTCCCCTCGCTGACGCAACTCCCACGGTGTTTGCGTCGGAGTCTTTGTAATGGATGATATAGCGGAGTGGTGGTTGTGCTGTGTTGACTCTCCCCTTGACTCTGACACACTCCCTTCCTTATTACTGATAACCACGGCAGCCACGCCAACACCACCACCACCTCATGTGCTCTTCCTGTATTTCTGTGTTTTCATCTCTGTCTGTCTCTCTGTTACTCTAATTATTCATTCCCTTTCGTTTTTTATCATTTACTCTTCTTCTTAACCCATTCAGTACTGAGACGCATTTTTATATCTGTTCTGCTTAATGTTTGTTGATTTTATAGAGCTTCAGAAACTCATGTGGGGATTGAAATAGTAAAGACTCTGGCCATTAATCTTCTGACCTCCATAGACCCTTCCTAATGTCAATAAAATCGTCTAATCACACTCAAAACTCGTGGTAAAAATGTGTCCCAGTACTGAAGGGGTTAATATAGTTCTCCTTCACCTGTGTTTCTATTTTCGTTCTAATCATACCAAAAATTTGAAGTAAAAATGTGTTCTAGTAAGATATTTATAGGAATGCACACTTTCCTATTAAATACTTTGAAGAAACCGAGACTTCCACTCTTACTGACACACACACACACACACACACACACACACACACACACACACACACACACACACAGTAAGAAAAGAAAAAAAAAACTTCAGGTGACGTTTTGAAGACTGGAAAAAAATAAGGAGCAGGAAAAAAAAAGGAGTAACCGAAAAGCTCAAGTCATAAACAGAGCACAGTAAAGAGGAAAAAAATGCAAGGAGGAAAAAAAATATACCTTTTTGAAGTCCAATTTCCAAGAACCATGAGGGCCGTGGAGAGAGAGAGAGAGAGAGAGAGAGAGAGAGAGAGAGAGAGAGAGAGAGAGAGAGAGAGAGAGAGAGAGAGAGAGAGAGAGAGAGAAAGGGGAGAGAGAGAGAGAGAGAGAGAGAGAAACAAGAAATCCAACCTCCCCCCCAAAAAAAAAAAAATACCACCACCACCACCACCACCACCACCACCACCACCACCACCGCCACCACCACCACCACCGCCTCGCTTACATCTCATTTATGACAGTTCCTCCTTTTACTTCTTTTTTTCCCTTTGCATTTTTTTACCCTCATTTTTTGTCCTTTACTTTGGAGTCAGGTCGGAAGGAGGTGACGGAGGGAAGGAGGGAGGGGAGGAGATGGAAGAGAGGGGAGGGGGGAAGGGGTACTCTTACTATCATTATTCCCTTTTGGTCATACTGTCTTCTGCCCTTCTTACTGCCCCCCCTCCCCCCACCCCCGTCACCACCTCTTACTGGTCTTTACCCTCCCAGCACACCGTTCTTAAGACTATATGGCTACTGGATCTTGTTTCCCAGGACTACTTTGCTCCCCTGCGTGGCATCTGAACCCCTTACAAAAACAGCATATCTAAGAGGTATACCTAAAGGGGCCTGGATACCCTGAAACGTATTACTACCTGAGCTCCTGGGCAAGTACTAACAGACGTATTACCTGACGAAATTCTTGTCTTAAAATCGGGCTTATCTTCTTGAAATTGGTGTTTTACTTAAGACAATTTCTCATCAGCAGCTTCAAATTCACTGCTGATAAGAAATTCGCTGATCTGAGGAGGTTAAGATGAATTTTAAGACTAGAAATTTGTCTAAGAAAAAGTTACGTACTGAAGAATTTGTTAATAAGGAGCGTGACTTATGGATGTTCGTTTCTTATTATCTAGTTTTGATTCCTGCATTCCTTTTCGTCTATTTTTTATTGTTTCGCGCGTTTTTTGCCTTTAATATTGTAGATAGTTGTGAATAATAGGAGAGAGAGAGAGAGAGAGAGAGAGAGAGAGAGAGAGAGAGAGAGAGAGAGAGAGAGAGAGAGAGAGAGAACGGCTGCACAATACCACCACCACCACCACTACCACCATTACCACCGTCACCACCACCACCACCACCACCACTGCCCTCTGGCGACCACAACCACGCAAACACACCTCCTCCACTTTTTGTCGTCCTTAAGTCCCTGTGGAGCATAAAAGGCCAACCACAGCGGCAATGGAAGTCCAAGATAGTCTCATCGATATCGTCTTTTACTACACCAAAACTCTGGGCGGGACTTCAATAGGTTAAAGGGAGGTGGGGGGGGGGGACGTACACACACACACACACTCTCTCTCTCTCTCTCTCTCTCTCTCTCTCTCTCTCTCTCTGATACATTTCCTCTTCCCATTTCCGTCTTTTTCCACTCCTTGCTATCTTTTTTTTTTTTTTTTCTTTTTCCGTCTTTTTACCACGTCTCAGCACTTCCATCTTTTCCTTCTACTTATCAGTGGCTTTTATTTTGAACATTATTATCACAATTATTCTTTTTCCTTTTCATTAATTTGTTTTCTTTTACGTATCTTATCTATTCTATCAGGTCCTTTTTTTGTGTTTTTATGTAAGGACCAACAAGTGTGATGCAGTTTCGTTCTTTTTGTGTTCCTTTATGTTGCAGTGGTCAAGGGAAATTATATTATATCTATCTTTTTATCTATCTCTTTATCTATTTATTTATCTCTACTTCTCACTAAGTCACAGTTTTATCAGACACTCCTCCATACCTATCTTTGTTGTCATCAGTTCCTTCCTCTTTCCATTTACATCTATTTCTCAACAAGTCCTCGTTTCACCAAGACTCTTCAGTGTGTGTGTCCTCGTTGTCTTCCTTTCCCTCTTCCTTCTAGACAAGTCATAGTTTTATCCAGAGTCTTCGTACCTGGCTGCCTTGTCTTCCTTGTCTTCCATCACTGCCTTCCTTCGTTCTCCTCCTCCTCCTCCGTGTATTCCTCCCAACACATTCTTTGTATCAGTGACTCTTCAATGTTTGCCTTGGTTAAAAGTACCCAAACCTGACGAAGGGGGAGAGGAACAGGAGGAGGAGGAGGAGGAGGAGGAGGAGGAGGAGGAGGAGGAGGAGGAGAAGGAGGAGGAGGAGGTGGGGGTATAGGGTGTATCTTCAAAAGTACTGAGGCCGCCTTGCACGTCTTCGGCAGTAGAAGGAACTTTAATGAAAAATTCCTACTGCGCCTCCGTCAGACAGCGTTTGGAAATAGCGACTGATCAGCGGCGGCAATATTGAGTTTCTCGCAGAGGCCCTAACCATGGGGTCGGAATGCGTTTTCCATTTTCGTGAAAATTTAATACATTTTTCTTGTCAGCCACTTGTCAAGGCGTGTGACGAATGACTTCACTGCCGGCTAATATATTTTCACATTTTATGCATCGTTCGCGGCGTCTGGAAATGGACATACGTAGTTCCCTTCTTGGCTTTAATTGTCCAAAAGTAATTCCGCCACCCTGAGTGATGGATGTTGTGAGATTGTGATGGGAGTAGTAGTAGTAGCCCCCCTCTCTCTCTCTCCCTCGTGTTTCCATCTCCTCCTCTGCCTTTCTCATTCTCGCTCTCTTCCTGTTCCAGTTTCCATCTTCCACTCACAGCTTCTTTCCTCCTCCTCCTCCCGCCCCCCCCAAACCCTTACCCTCTCTCCACTTTCTGACTTTCAATCCACTCCTGTCTCTTCTTTCACTTTTAGCATTTTTTCCTGTGTGTGTGTGTGTGTGTGTGTGTGTGTGTGTGTGTGTGTGTGTGTGTGTGTGTGTGTGTGTGTGTGTGTGTGTGTGTGTGTGTGTGTGTGTGTGTTCGCTTCTTTACTTCCCTGAACGAAAACCAACATACTCTCTTATTTATCTATTTATTGACTCATTTTTTACGTTCCTTTTTTTCTCGTTCAGATGATGGAAGGAATAGTATTAGAGATTGGTGAGTGACAGACGTGGGATGAAGACTGAGAGGCGAGGATTAGACAGCGGCGGTGATGGGAGGCGAGGCTCACGAGGGAAGAGGAGGGTAGGGAGCAAGAAACAGAGAATTGAAGTACAATACACGCAGGACAAATAACGTGTAATGACAAAACGAGGAGGACAAATCTGTTAACGTTAAAATGATGTAAGGTGTAAGTGTTAAAAATAGAGTAAGAAACAAAAAAAAAATGAAGTACAGAAAACACAAGACAAACGTGTAATGACAAAACAAGAAGAACGAATCTATCATTGTTATAATAGTGTTACTCTCAAATCTCATACCATTAACCCTCTCCATACGATGACAAGCTTTCATATTCTGTTCACTATTTGGCGATTTGATGCAATTTCAGAGGCTTATGAGGGGATTAGAATAGTGGAAGACTGCCCATTAATCTTCTGACCTCCATACACCCTTGCTAATGTAAATAAAACCGTCTAATCACACCCAAAACTAATGATAAACATGCGTCACACTACTGAAGGAGGTAAGACTATAAAATTACTCATCAAGGGAATGTCAGAGTGAGTGATTGTGTAGTTTGGTGAGTGTATGGCTGTGTGATTCGATGGTGAGTGGTTAAGTGGTGAGTGAGTGGATGATTGTGAGTTAGTGGGAGTGTGTGTGTGTGAGTTAGTGTGTTTGTGCATTATTGGGGGGGTGTTTGGCAGAGTATATCAGTTGGTAGGTGGGTGTGTTAGTGTGTGTGAGTTAGTGAGTCTCTGTTTGGCTGAGTGTGTGTGTGTGTGTGTGTTAGTGTGTTTGTGAATAGTTTGGTGTGTGTTTAGTTGGGTATATAAGCTTATAGATCTGTGAGTGGAGGGGTGTGAGTCAAGGTGTGCGTGAATGTTTTTGTGTGTGTGTTTGGCTTGGTGTGTGAGTGGTTATATGTGTGTGTGAGTATGTGTGTGAACAGTTGGGTGTATGTTTGGTCTGTGAGTGAGTGGGTGTTTGACTTCGGGTGTGCGTGAATGTTTTTGTGTGTGAGTGGGAACGGATGGGTGAGTGGGTGGGTGGGTGAGTGGGTGGGTGGGTGGGTGGGTGGGTGAGAGGGGGTGTGGTGGTGGTGGTGGTTGAGGGCGGCGAGGTGATGGGTTCTTGGGCGACCCTTTATGAAGCAGCTTTTTTTCCGGGTTTCGTCAGAAGTTGTGCCATCAAGGCTTCGGCGTTTCAGTTGATTTATGGGTGCAGAATGAATGAATCATTTTCCTTTTTTTTTCTTTCCGTCTCTGCCTTCCACCGTATTGGATTTCATTTAACGCTGCGCCGCCTCCATCGGTCGCCCTTCCCTCTGAGAAACGCTCACTACGGACGGAACAAACACCCTTACCACATCCCTACATAAGATCGAGTCTCGCCAACCACGGAGCAGCTGAACAGGAGACGAAGCAGAGAGGCACGGGACGAACCACTTTGCGACTTGCCGATACAAAGTTTCATTTGGAGGCAAAATATAATTAATCACCGCTTCGACAATACTCGGCGATCACTTTTATTCAAACCTTCGTCACGGCTGTAAGAAAAAAAAAGGCGAGGGAGGTTTTTGATGCGGCCCTACACACCAGAACAACAACCATATCGTTTATCCAGATGCAACAGAGGACCCCGCACTGCGCCGCGCCACACACACCCTTCCACTCTTACACCGCAGACCCACACGTGCTAAAATCCCTCACAACCCTCAACCCCAACACACGCCAGAAGACCGCAGCGCCGAGGCATCATTGTCATTACCAGAGATACGGTGTTGTGACATTTTAATATGAAGAAAAGACTAATTATGGTACCCGGGGACGTTTTTGCCTTTCTTCCCTCGCCCTCAAACCCTCAACCGGCAGCTATGTTACCCGCCGCACCACCGTCCGTCCCACTATCCTCCTGCCGTCCCACCGCCAAGACCAGCCAGAGGGAGGGGGAGAGGGAGGGGAGGAGTGGGGACTGGTCAGGGAGTCTATACCCTCACCCCTCTTCCTAATGGGTCTCTTCCTGCGTCTTGGCGATGACCAGGAAGACAAGTGTGATGTGGGGGGAGGACGAGAGAGAGAGAGAGGGGGGGGGGGGATGGAAAGAGCCAGCCAGTAAGACGAAAATAGACCACAGAAAGAAATAAATAAACTATAGAATAACAAACATAAAAAACAACGCAATGAATTAACCACAATAGTCATGACATATTTAATTGCTTCATTTCCGACCATGGCGAGGAAATGACACGGCTCTTATTGGTAACAGCTGCACCACCTCACCTTCCCTCGTCTGCTGCCCAGTCACCACACACACACACACACACACACACACACACACACACACACACACACACCAATTATCGGGCAAACGCCAGGTAACGAGACAGAGATAGAGAGAAAAATACAGAGTTTCAAAGACATTTAATCACAAATATAAGGGAAAGAAGGGAAGAAGAGAAAGAAAGGAAGGTGGGAGAGGAAGAACAGAAGGAAAGGAAGGTAGAAGAGGAAGAAGAGGGGAATAATAAAGCTACAGAGAGTTTTACAGACATTTAACTAGAAATATAAAGGAAGAAGGGAAAAAGAGAAGAGCAATAAGGTGGAAGAGGAAGAAGAGGAGAATAATAAAGTTGCAGAAAGTTTCAGAGACATTTAACTACAAATATTAAGGGAAGAAAAGAAGAACAGAAAGAAAGGAAGAGGAAGAAGAGGAGAATAACAGACATAAGAGAAGAAAGAAGGAAAGTAGAAAAGGAAAAGTAGATGGAAAAGAAAGAAGAGGAGAATAATAACGATTTAGAGACCTTTCACCACTAACATAAGGGAAGAAAGAAGGGAAGAAGAGAAGGAAAGGAAGATAGAAGACGGAGATAGAAAAGAAAAATAGTTAGAAGAGGGAGGAGAGGGAAGAAAAATGCAACTTCAAAGACATATCACCAGTAACGTAACGGAAGGCAGAAGGGGAGAAGAGAAAGAAGGGAGAAGGAGAGAGAGAGAAAGAGAAAGAGAGAGAGAGAGGAGCCATTCATCTCGTTTCTTTTTTCTCTCTCTCGTCACTCGTGAAATGCGTCGTTTGGTGTGATAGCGATGGTTGTGACGTGTTTTAATTGGTTATGTTCATTTTTTTTATCTTTCTGTTTTGTCCAAGTTGGGATTTTTATTTAGGCGTTTCTTGGTTGGCTTTGATTTCAGTTCATTTGGGGAAAAAACTGGAATATTCAACTTGTCTCATTATTGTCTTGGGAAATGTGGTTCGTATTGATTGGGATGTGGGGAGGGAAATATTGTTGTTGTTTTTGTTTTTGTTTTGTTGTTGTTTGTTATTGTTTTCTTTGTTGTTGGTGGTGGTGGTGATGGTGGTGTTGTTGCTGTTTTCTTCTTCTTCTTCTTCTTCTTCTTCTTCTTATTATTATTATTATTATTATTATTATTATTATTATTATTATTATTATTATTATTATTTTAACTTCTTTCTTCTTTTTTCTCTTTTTTCCTTCTTTTTTAAGCGTTTTTTCTTTTTATCCTTGAGATTGAGGAAAGTTTCATTAGTTAGAACAATTCATAGCAAAAACTTCAATAACTCAAAATAGATTCTTAACTTCTTCTTAACAACAACATATTATCATTTCTTCTTCTTATATTAACAACATATTATCATCTTCTATTATCGTTTTTTTTAGTCGAATAGTTCAATAGTTCGTTATCTTGAATGGCTCGGCTGAACATTGCACTTTTGTTGACTTGGAGTGTTTGTTCTATCGTTAGGGATGGTTTGGTATGGTTCAGTAAGGCAGGCTTGGATGGTTGGCCTGACATGCTCCATCCTGCCTCTCCTGGTCCAGTGCTGAGTCATGGTAGTGCGATTACAACCATCCATCCATCCATCCATCCATCCATCCCTTCCCTGTACCATCCACTTCCCACTTCCACTACCCACTGTCATCCATTAATCTGATTGCCGATACTCTCTCTCTCTCTCTCTCTCTCTCTCTCTCTCTCTCTCTCTCTCTCCTCTCTCTCTCTCTCTTCTCTGTCTCCTCCCCTCAATCCCTCTTTCACTCCCTCTGTAATCGACACGTGACCGCTGAAAAATGAGGATAAAGATTATATTTTTCTCCGGGCTGAGGCAGAGAGGAAGCAAGAAAGGAAGGAAGGAAGGAAGGAAGGAAAGAAGGAAGGAAGGAAGCATCTCCCTACTACCCCTTCCGGTCATAAAGTGGATGCTGGTTACGGGGGAAAAAATAAATGATAACAAATAACTCAGCTTCATTTACTCTCTAATATACAGTGTCTCATGAAATAAGGAACATATTTTACGAGTCAATAGGTCAAATATATCAAGTAATTCAAGATATTAAGGTAGTTTTATATAGTTTTGCTTCCTCTATGGTGTGTCTCATGGGTGTTCTCTCTCTCCCACCCCGCCACCACCCAGCTCCTCCTGACTTGCTACATACATACAGAGTGAAAAGTTGCCACGCGCCATTCATTGGTATTAATTTGTATAATGTACGCAGACAACCTAACAAAACACAGCTGTTTGATAGCAGGACGCGCACACACACACACACACGCACACACACACACACACACACACACACACACTCAAGACTACAATCAAGCATGCACACACCTCCCCATCTCCCCTCCCCTTCCTCCTCCCCTGTTCCTCCATCATCTGCCCCCCCCCCCTCCAAGGCTGTCCACTACGCCAAACTTCTCTCCCTCACCATAGACGATACCCTGACGTGGCGCCAACATGTCAGTCACCTCATACCCTCCGCCACATACCACCCACACCTCCTCAGATGATTAAGGAAGCTAAGGACACTATTATCTGTACTAACCAGCGTCTACTCCATTATTTTTTTTACTTCCTTCACTCAATTTTCTTAATTTTCTACATTCACATATGCATCTCCATCGTGGTCATCTTCTATCACCTCAGTGGTACAGTGGAGCCGCTTGTGCTTTGGGTGGGTTCGAATCCTGGCCATGGTCTGAGTGAAGATTGGGCGTCCACTCTGGGTAGCGGTTTCAGATACGAGGTCTCCATTAGGTGGTCTCCTTTAGCTCATAAATTCTCGTTAAAAATCCCACATTGTTTAAATAAAAAAAATAATAAAATAAAATCCATCACTCGTAATAAAATACACAAGTCACCTCGCTATAAACTTTCCATCTCATTTTATTTATTTATTTTTTTTATCGCTTATCAATCCATCCACATTGTTATTTTTATCCTTCTCTCTTTTTTTTCCTTTCTTTTTTGTTATCTCTGGTTCTTCCATTACCGCGGGAGGAGGAGGAGGAGGACCAAGCCGGCACACGCCACGCATTGAAAAAAAAGAATATATATGGAGGGGGAATAAAACATCGATTCAAAGGGTGGAAAGTGTCCAGTCACGGCCACTATTATGTTCAGCTTCCCTCCTTTCTCCCTAGATCCTTTCCTCCCTACTCTCCTCCCCCTCCCTCTCTCCCTTCCTCCCTCCCTACCTCCCACCCTCCCTCCCCTCTCTCTCCTGAGCCTCTTTCCTCCCTCTCTAACTTTTCCTCCCCCTCTCCCATCCTTTTCCCCTTCTCATCACCACTCATA
>CM035179.1:6758137-6769479 GCA_020233015.1 Callinectes sapidus
TCCTGTCTCCTCTCTCCCGCTGAAATGCTCTCTCTCTCTCTCTCTCTCTCTCTCTCTCTCTCTCTCTCTCTCTCTCTCTCTCTCTCTCTCTCTCTCTCTCTCTCTCTCTCTCTCTCTTCCCTTCGACGTAAACAAGATTTCCCCCTTTTTCTTCTCTTACTCGTTCTTTTTCACATCACTTACTCCTCCGGCCGAGCTCTCCGCCCCATCGAAATGAGAACGAAGATTGAAATCCCCTAATATTCTTCCACCTGCAAAACTCCGCCGAAAGAAAACGGAAGGAGGGATTATACCCGAGTCTCCCATGGGCCACTAACGAGAATGTCATGTCTCCTTTTATATTTTTTTCCCCCATCTCCCCTCCCGTCCTCCCTCTCTCCTGTTTCCCCCATCTCCCTCCCCCGTTCCTCCCTCACAGTGCCCCCCAACCTCCATCTCTTTATCAAGTAATGATATTGATTTCGGAAACAGCTGCGGCGATTATCGATAGAAGAGCAGATAACAGACTGATAAGGGACGGTTTGGCCTGCTTGCCTTTTTGTACCAGAGAGAACGAAGAGAGGGGAGGAAAAAGTGGGGGGAAATTTATTAATGTCTTTATCGTTGCTTTTAGGGAGACAAAGAGTAATGCAGCTGCCGAGGTGGTGGTGGTGGTGGTGGTGGTGGTGGTAGTGGTGGTGGTGGTGCAGTGTGGTGTGGTGTGGTAATGATGGAGGTACTTACGTAATCTAGTAATGAGGTGTGAATGAGGCGGTGTTGGTGTGAAAGGAATATAAAGCGGCGGTGAGGCGTATGGATGAGACGGTAGTGGTGGTGGTGGTGGTGGTGGTGGTGGTGGTGGTGGTTGTGGTGGTGGTGATGCAGTGGTAAGAGAAGAAAAGGGAAAAATTAATATAACCTTTAGTGGTGGTGGTGGTGGAGGTGGTGCTGATGGTAGTGATAACTGAAGTAATGGAAGAACGGTTTAGGAATTCAATAAAGAGATAAGAAAAAGATTGTCCAGGAATTAGCGCAGTAATCCCTCAACCGTTCAATCAAGAAAGAAGTCGATCAAAGAATAACCAATCAATCAATTCTATGGGGCATACGGCGGGAGGGAAGGGGGGGGGGGGGAGTGTCGCCTTTCCTTCCCTATACCTCGAGTCTCCAGTACTGCCTCCCTTTCCATACTGAGTAACCCCCAACAGGAGACATCAACTTGCCTCAACCCTAAGTTCTGTGTGCATCCCTTGGCCTCCTCTGTGCTGGGTTATTCCTTTCCGAGACAACCCAATGAGCTAAGTCTTCCGGGTAGCGTGCCACATGCCCATATAGCTGCAGTTGGCTGTGGATCCGCGTCAGCAGCAAATGAACAAGCCACCTTCCCTGGTAAGCTCACCACTGTTATGTCACGGTAGTTGTTGCTGTTCTGACGGTCCCCTTTCCCCTTCTAGATAGAGACGATACACCCCTTTATCCACTCAGGAGGAATGATACGTGAAAAAAATAATAAAGAAATAAAGAAAAAAGGAAAGGAAATACACGAACAAGAATCTCAAACGCCCAACCAAACAAATAAGATGAAAAGAATACGAGTACTTGACTGAAGAACTCAAAGACGCAATTACTAGTCACTCCATCAAGTTCATAAACAAAGCACGTGTCAGAAATAAAAACACTGATAAGAAAATAGTTGAAAAGGCAATAAAACCAGCTTAAACAACACACACACACACACACACACACACACGTTCATTAAGCCATAACCCACGTTCCTGCACCATCACCCTCGCCATCAGCAGGCAGGACACGTGGCATCCCTTCGTCAGGCGGGTCTCCCTGAGGTGCTATCGTAGTCCATCAGTAATAAAAGGGCGCTACCTGGCCAGGACTGCGAGGGGAGGAGCACAGGCTACAGGTTCCTGATCCTTGACTCCCACGCGCACCCCATCAGATACCTACCTACCTCCATCACTGCCTAATTACATTGATTGCATAATTACATTGATTTCTCCATTACCTTCAAACGAGCCATGAATGCACCGCCTTCATAAACCCGCTGCTGTTAGGGATCTGTCTTCATAGGGACCACTGGGGGACATGGAGGGCTCTAATAGGGTTTTATGTAGAGTGTAGTGCCTTTTTGCTTTCTGCCTTCTCTCTCTCGCTCTTTCTCTTTCTATCAGTGTCACTTGCTCTTTATTTTGGTCTTTCCTATGTTTTCCTTCCTTTTTTCAATCCTTTTTAATAGAGACGGGGATCTACATTGCTCTTTTTTTGCTTTCTGTGTTCTCTTTTTCCTTCTCTCAGTATCACTTGCTCTTTTTTGGTCTTTCCTATGTTTTCCTTCTATTTTCCAATCCCTTTTCAATAGAGACAGGAATCTATATTGCTTTTTTGCTTGAGGGTGATGGTTCTTCTTCTTTTTCCTTGTTATACTATCGTGCCATCCTCCTCCTCCTCCTCCTCCTCCTCCTCCTCCTCACATAACACCTCAGCAGAATGTTACCTACACCACCATCACCACCGCCACCACCACCACCACCACCACCACCACCACCACCACTACCACCACCACCACCACCACCGCCACCTTCATCCATTAAATCCAAGAGCGTGTAATTATCACCCTATTTTAGTGAACCCGTGAAATTCATTCCCTAAAAATAATGGTCGTAAATATAACTTTCTTTTGCCTTCATGATATTGCGTTATGTATATCAAGGAGAGGGAGAGGAAATGTTAGAGAGATTTTTTGGGGGTGTATGTGGAACGATTTCTGTCTTTTTTCTTTTGTGTTATATCTTTTTTTAATTTAAAAAAAAAAATTCTGGTTTTGAGTGAGATGTGGTTGGTACCTCTGTATTTTGAATGGCTTTTTTATCTATCTATTTATTTCACTTATTTTTTCCATATTTCACATATTTATTAATACATTTTTTTTAGGGATATATTTGTTTTTTTCTTCTTTCTTTCTAGTTTCTTTTTATTTCCCTCTACTGTCTGTCTCTTCGTGTCGAGAAAAATAAGAGAAAAAGAGAATAATTTCCTACACTCATCAACACTCACTCACTATTTCTTCCCCCTCTTCCCTCGAGTTGAGATAAAAGAAGAGAGAAATAGAAGGTGTTGGAATCAGCCTGTTTGTCCTTCACTCTCGACTCTATAGGCACTTCTCACATCTATTGACATCCTTATTCACTCACGCCTTCACCGCCCATTTCCTGTTTCTCTCCCTCTCTCCCTCTCCCTCTCTCTTTCCCTCTCACTCTCTCCTAAGAAAAAAAGGGTGGAAAATGAAGAAAAAAAATCTCCCCATAAAAAAAAGAATAGATAGAAAAAAAAAATGTCTCCTTAAAAAGAGTGTATTTAAAACTGTTAGCTTTTGAGAACACGAACACTCGCCTTCTGGTATCGACATGTGGCTCTTGTCTTCCTGATATAATGGACGAATTGGCAACTAACTCCGCCCAACCTCTTTCCATTTCTTTCTTTCTTTTCTCTTTTTTTTCTGTTTTTTTTTTTTTTTTTCTTTTTTTCTCTTTTTTCATTTTTTCATCTTTTTCTCTCTCTCTCTCTCTCTCTCTCTCTCTCTCTCTCTCTCTCTCTCTCTCTCTCTCTCTCTCTCTCTCTCTCTCTCTCTCTCTCTCTCTCTCTCTCTCTCTCTCTCCCCTTTTTTTCCATTTTTTCATCTTTTTCATTACTTTCTTTTGTCATTTTATGATGCAACGCGGTAGGATCTTTTTCCATAGCAGTCTCTCTCCTTTTTTTTTCTATTTTTCGCTCGTTCTTTCACTTTTTTCTTCCTTTTTTCACCGGGAAACGCTGGAGTGACGAGGAATTTGAAGTGGAAAAATGTTTTAATAAATGTTTTTTTGGTGATATGTTGCCGTGTGTGTATATGTGGTGGGAGGGGTGGGGGCAGGGGCAGTGTATGGTATTGTATGGTCGTATGGTGTATGGATGGTTGTGGATGGTTATATTATGTATGTTCAAAGTATTCTTGTATCCTTAGCTTGTTGTAAATCGTTTCTTCCAGTGAGAGTAGGAGGAGGAGATTCTAAGATAACAAAAACAAGATAAGAAAAAGAAAAGAAGGAGAGAAATATAGGAAAAAGACAAAGAACAAAGGAATAACAAGTACAAAAGGAAAAGGAGGGGAAGGAGTATCAGTTTCAAAGACAACAAGAATAAGAAAAACAAGAGAAATAAAGGAAAAAAGACAAAAAATCAACAAGAAGAAGAGTGAAAAGAGGAGAAGTTTCCAAGACAACCAGAACAAGAACAAGAAAAACGAGAAAAATCAAAGAGAAAAAAAAACAAAGCAAAGAAGAAGAAGAAGAGTGAAAGGAGGAGGAGTTTCCAAGAGCCGTCACTTAGCTGTCACCACACCACCACTACCACCACCACCACCACCACCAGTCTGCCACACCGCCGCCTTCAACATGTTAATTTTATGAAGGCTGTCATTGGCACGTGTGATTCCCTCCTGCCAGAGTCCTTGTTTAAGTCAGTGGGAGACGAGCGAACCCACAGCCACGTCTTCTCCTGCCCTAAGTTCTTCGGGTACAAATCCTGACGCTCCTGATAAAAAAAAATAAGAGAGAGAGAGAGAAGGAAAAGTAGAAAAAAATAAAAGGGAATGAAAATAATGGGGTAAAAATGGTGATGTATAGGAAAAAAATAGGAAAAAATAAAGAGGAAAAGAAAATAATGGGGTACAAATCCTGACGCTCCTGATAAAAAAAGAGAGAAGGAAAAGTAGAAAAAAAATAAAAGGGAATAAAAATAATGGGTCTCTCTCTCTCTCTCTCTCTCTCTCTCTCTCTCTCTCTCTCTCTCTCTCTCTCTCTCTCTCTCTCTCTCTCCCGTCATCTCTCTCTCCTCTCTCTCTCTCTCTCTCTCTCTCCTCTTTCTCGTCCTTTCAGCGGCCGTGACGATGATTATACGCACAAAAATGCCATATAATGTCAGGAAATTATTCATGCAGAGGGGAGAGAGAGAGAGAGAGAGAGAGAGAGAGAGAGAGAGAGAGAGAGAGAGAGAGAGAGAGAGTTCTTATATCAGTGAGGCATAACATTATTTAACCTCGCAATAAGTGTACCTAAAACTTCAACTACGTATGTAAAGTAGGACTGAATACCCCCTGCGAGCCACAAACCGGTTCCTGCGGCGGTTGACACGTAGATGATATGGTGTTTGATCCTCCTCTTGTCCCAAATGGCAGAGATCATGAGAAGATTCTTATTACTGATGCTTTTTTTTTTTTATCCTGGATCTTATTTGTCTATCTGGTTGTTTTATTTTCTTATTTTTTTATTGTTTGTCTTTTTTTTGTGTGTGTGTGTGTTTTTTTTTTTTTTTTTTTTTAGTCTGACCTTTCTTTTACTTTGGATTTTTATTGGTTATTTTATCTTTTTCGTAACTTTTCCACTTTTTTGTTCGTTCTTTTATTTCGCGTTTTATTAAATAAATTGGTTCTTCTACTTTCCTTTTTTGATTGTCTTTTTTTCTATTTTGTTTCCATTTTAAACATAAGATATATTTTCTAATCCTATTTAAATGTTCTACTCTTCATTCTTCATTCCATTAGTTGTAATAAGACTTCAAGAGAGCTGTTCCTCCATTTTGTATATCCTCGATTGTTTTCAGTTACTTTCTTATCTTCGTTTCTTTTATCCTGTTAATTATTAAGATTTTCTTGTATTATTTCCATTTATTCCTAATCTGATCAGCTCGCACCTCTTTCCCACACTCCTTCTCTTGTTCCTCTTCCTTTCAACGTTTCACTCAATCGCCCACCATCTTATGCTCCTCTTCTCCTCCTCCTCCTCCTCCTCCTCCTCCTCCTCCTCCTCCTCCTCCTCCTCCTCTTCACCCCTCTCACTGGCCTTTGATAATAACATAAACAATAAGAAGGAAAGGCCAAATTCTTCATCTTCATCTTCCTTATCCTGTCCCTCTTAACATTTAACCTTCTTTCTCCACCTCCTCAACCTCCTCCCTCTCCTCCTCCTCCTCCTCCTCCTCCTCTTGACCCCCCTTACCCTCTCTGGCCCTCGGTAATAACACGAGCATTAATGTCAAACAGAAGCAAAGAGCAGACTTGTAATGCTGTTCCCCTCACTGAGAAAGAAAAAAAAGAACACTGAGATAGGCAAAGGCAAGACGCAGGAAGCAATTTCGAATAGAATCGTATATTGCCCCCCTTGATAACCCCCTTTGCGTGTGGTGGATTAAGGATGTGAGACTGGGGGGGAAGGGGAAGGTGGGGAGGGGAGGGGGGAGGGGGAGTTACATCACTGGGGGGAGTCCGGAGTCAAGCCAGGGCAGAGTCGGAGTAGCGAGGAGTGGAGAGGAGTAGAGAGAATCGAGAGAGAGAGAGAGAGAGAGAGAGAGAGAGAGAGAGCACCTCAATAATCATAACACAGCCGACGGTAAACACAGCGGCCGGAGAGTTATGGAGCCAGCCACCCCCATCATTACCTGAACTAAAACGCCTTGCCAATCACCGCGTGGCTTCCAAACCTCGACCTCTGGGATACCTTTAGCTTCCTTTAGCCTCCCACTGCTGCCCTCTGCTTCCCTTGACTTCCCCCTCCTTCCCCCCCCTTCCCCCTGCCCCCCCCTGCTTCCTCCTGCTACACTCCCCTTCCCTCTGTTGAGATTTACAACCGCCCCCCGAGATGAGACAAACATAAGGCCAAAATGAGACTAGTAGGATTAGGTTATGTGGTATTTGGATAGATGCTTCTTGCTCCGTGGCTCAAGGCGTGTTCCAGTGTTCTTTCTTGTTCCCAGTTCGAATCCCGGTGTTAATGAAGATTGTGGTGATAATGGTGTGAGGAATGGTGTTGTAATTATGTTTTGGGGAGTTTTGGTGTTTTTTTGTGTGTGTTTTTGTTGTTGGGTTAGTAATAAGAGTTGTTGCAATCTGATAGGCTTTACAATGTGGGGAGATTATATAGAGTTTTGAGGGAGAGTAATGTTCTGGGTGAGTTAAGAATGTTTCATATAGTGTTTGAGAGGGGGTGGAGGGGGGTATATTCTCTCTTATCTCTCTCTCTCTCTCTCTCTCTCTCTCTCTCTCTCTCTCTCTCTCTCTCTCTCTCTCTCTCTCTCTCTCTCTCTCTCTCTCTCTATTATCATGATTATTTTTCCCCTCTGTTTTGACACGAGGCAGAATGATGTGTGATTTTTGGCTGGTGTGGCAGAATGTTCGAAGTGATCGTTATGGTGGCCATTAACAGGGTCGTGGTGGTGGTGGTAGTGGTGGTGGTGGTAGTAGTGGTGGTGGTGGTAATACAAGTGGTGATTTTTGCTAACTATTTTTTTATTCTCTACTCTGTCATGAAGTGTATGAGAGAGAAAAAGATAAAAAGATAAATAAAAAACAGATCCCTCCCTCTCCCTCTCCCCCCTCCCTCTCCCCCTCAGTCAGTAACTCCCCATCCTTCAGGAGTCAATAATTGAAGCTTAGTACATCTCTCTCCCTCCCCTGACGTCCCCCAGAGGGCATTAGGAAGCAGGTTTCCAGTTCGGGGGATGGGATCTGCGTTGGGGTGTGAAGGATTGGAACTCAAGCCAGCCCACCCCCTCCCCTCTCCTCTCTCTCTCCCCGCCCCGCCCTCAATACCGCTGGCTCATGGACGGAATGTAAAAATGCTCATCTTCGTGGGTTTAAAGTGTAAATCATGTGTTTATTGGAGTGAGCGCTGGAGTGAAGTAGTAGTAGTAGTAGTAGTAGTAGTAATGTGGTATTCGAATATAGTGGAATAAGTATTGAATGTAAAAAATGCTTATCTTTTTTGGTTTAAAGCGTAAATCATGTGTTTATTTTAGTAAGAGCTGAAGTGAAAGGGGTTCTAATATACAGTAAGTGGTGTTGTGGTATTCGAGTGAGGAATAAGGAATTGTGAAGTGATGTGGGTCTTTTTTAATGTAATAGGTGGAAGCTGGCCAAGATGATTAGAAAATGAAAAGCCCACTAATTTGCCAGTTCCCTTACAGGTCCGAAAGAGTTAGGCAGAAAATAGGGGAAAAAAATTTAACCTTTCTCTTATATAAAGGCAAATCATAGAGAGTTGAAAATTCACACACACACACACACACACACACACACACACACACACACACACACACACACACACACACACACACACACACACACACACACACACAAAGGAGATTTATCTTCATTTATTTATCTGAAAATTTATACAAGAGGATAAAAATGCAAACGCGAAAACTAGGAAAAGAAATATGGAGGTGAGGAAGACAGTAAATAGCAGAAAAAGAAGAAGAAGAGGAAAGAGGAGGAGGAGGAGGAGGAAGAAAAAGAAAAAGAAGAGAAAGAAAGAAAGAAAACGAACAGAAAGAGGAGAAAAGTGAGATGGAGGAGAACGGAGATAAAACACAAAAAAGAAGTAGAGAGAGAAAAAAGATAAATACTCATAGAGAATGGAAGTGGAGGAGGAGGAGGAGGAGGAGGAGGAGGAGGAGGAGGAAGATGAGGATGAAGAGGAGGAAGAAGAAGAGGAAGAAGAGGGGGATGAGGAAAAGTAGGAAGGAAAGGAGGAAGAGGAAGAAGAAGAAGAAGAGGAGGAAGAAGAGGAGGAAAAAGAAGAGGAATAAGAAGAGGAGGAAGAAGAGGAAAAAGAAGAGGAGGAAGACGAGGAGGAAGAGGAGAGAGATAGGAAGGCAAAAGCAAAACTAATACCACCACCGACACCACCACCGACACCACCACCACCACCACCGACACCACCACCACCACCGACACCACCACCACCACCACCACCAGACACAGGGGCATACATACATAAATCACAACTCCTCCTCCTTCACCGCCGCCGCCGCCGCCGCTCTGAAATCTGGCTGACGTCTGCTGAGGGACGACGCACACCCGTTTAAATTCCACGCCAAATCGCTTCGTAATTACAATTTAAATTACATCAATCACACATTATGTAAAATTCCCTCTTCCTTATCTTATTAGTATTCACCGTCTCACCCCCACCCCTCCTCTTCCTCCTCCTCCTCCTCCTCCTCCTCCTCCTCCTCTTCTCTCTCTCCTTCCCCCTCCTCCCAAGTTCCTTTATTTTCAAATTTTACCTCTTCCCCATTCAAGTCAAAATTACAGGAGTCATTATGGAAGAGAACGTCAAGCGTGATGTTCTGATGCAAATATGATGTCAAGACCCAACTGAGGAGCTGATGACGGAGGAGGAGGAGGAGGAGGAGGAGGGAGGTGGTGGTGGTGGAAGTATTGAGGAGGAGGAGGTAGTGGAGGAGTTATTGTGGATCTAAAGCCGTGTTGGTGTCAGTTCTCAAAGTCCTGTGTTTTGTTTTTACTGAATTTCGTGGGTTTTTTTTTTCCAGATTGTAGTAAGTAAGTAGGTAAGTAAGATAAGTAACAGTGCTCTCCGTCAGCCAACTTTTCCCTCTTAGTTTTGTGGTTGTTTGTTCATCGCAGGAGGCAAATTTGTGAACTCTTAATGACAAGTGATTGAAGGAACGTCTCATCATCTGTAATGCTGCATGAGTCAGTTTCTTAAGAGGAGTCTCGAGGCCGCCGCTACCTACGTGTTTAGTTTGGACAACTTTTATTTATCTATTTTTGGGGGAGAAGGAGGTTTTTTCTCTCTTTTTTTCTTCTTTTAATGTTATTTTTTTCTCTCCCTCTCTCTCTTCTCTTGTGTTTGTCCCTGCCCAATCCCCCTGACACAAAAAGGAAATAAAACACAATGAAAAGGAAAGAAAAACATTGATTAAGTAAAGAAAAAGTAATATGTGTACACTAACAACTCTTAACAGCACCTAAGGCCACTGATGTAATGATTTCCAAGAAGAAGTACTGATATATTTAGCATCGCATGGCTAAGCATCACTCACAACCATGGCAGCATACCTCTTAACAATTCTCTCTTACGTATCAGTTTGAAAACGTTTTATTTAGAAATTCCGTGGGTTTCTTTGTTACATTTTTCAGTGTTCTTCCCTATTTCTATTTTCTTTATCTATTTATCTCCTTTTCTTGTTTCTCTTAACTTCTTGAACTGCATCAGGTTACCACAATTGTATATTTCATGTATTCCCTGACGTGTAAGATAATATTTTCCATGTAAACCCTTATATAACCAGTCCCCTTTGTCCTTAGCTTGATATATGAGTATTATGTGTCTTTTACATAATTTGTTTCTTCAGGTAAACTCTTATATGACTTGTGTAGAGTGTAATGGCTTGGATGTGCGTAATATGCAGTAAAGATTCCTCTGGAGTTTCAATGGAGCTGAGGATTACATGAAGGATCGCTTACCGAGGCGTTTTCTGCCAAGCTTACGTCAATGCAAGACGAAGAATAGCCTTAACAGAAGACAAGAAAAATCTGAATGAGGTTTAATGACACCAAAGAATGAAGAAACAAGAAAGAGATAAAAAACACAATAGCAGCGAGACAAACTTAAGACGACACCGAAACACAAGAAGCAAAGCAACACTAAAAAGAGTAAAATAGAAAGGCAGTGAGGCAGGGCATGACGTCAGTGGCTTGATAATAAGACACACGTGCAGGACCAACAATAGCGTGCGTCTTTTTCTCTCTCTCTCTCTACGCAAACCCTTGACCTGAATGTATTTGTGAGGCGAGTCGAGGGAGCGAGGGAAGATGACGCCGCGGTGAGGCAAGAGGACAAGAATTACCAGTGACATCACGGCGCAGACCCATTAGAGAAGTGAGCAGCTCCGGTAACTTGATGGAAGCCGCGTGTTGCCTGGCCGTGGGCTAATAGATTAATGGGTCGCGCCAGGTAAGGGGAGGCAAGCACGGCCGCCAGGTAATTGCTCATGCACCAGGTAAGGAAGTGACGGCCAGGCGCACTGCATGACGTCAGAATATCAATGAGTGCTGCAGGAAAAATCAACATGCAAGGAAGGAAACGAGGAAAAGGGAGAGAAAGAGAGAGAGAGGGAGAGGAATTAGCATGCCAAAGTTGTGATGTGGGGCAGGTTTTTCCTTCTCCTTCTGCCAGAACTAAAAGCTGCAAACTACAATTATCATCAACATTGGTCGTGGAAATAATTTGGGCTTCACGAAACTTTTGCAATTTGTATATCCGATTTTTGCAACTTAAACTGGGAATATATTGATCAAAGTTGATAGTGAACAGAATGCAAATAAAAATACTCTTTCTCTGCCTCCTCCTCCTCCTCCTCCTCCTCCTCCTCCTCTTCCTCCTCCTCCTCTTCCTCCTCCTCAATTACCTGCATCTTAACTGTATCACCAGCTGCCTTATATTTTTTTCCCTTTCTTTCTTCCTTGACACCTTTCCCTTTGGACATTTTATTTCAACATCGCCGTCTTT
>CM035179.1:6841932-6852640 GCA_020233015.1 Callinectes sapidus
TCTCTCGTCTCTCGCGTCTCTCGTCTCTCTCTCTCTCTCTCTCTCTCTCTCTCTCTCTCTCTCTCTCTCTCTCTCTGTGCCGGCCAGGAATGCGTTTTCGTCAGTTTGTTTTGATTTTGATACTCGCAAACTTTTTTCCCTCGTGTAAGCTGAGAGATATTTCTTTTTTTTTTCCTCTTGTTGTTTTCTTTCTTTTCTTTTTTGTTTTGCTGTTGTTATTCTGGCGTTCGTATTTCTCATGTGATCTTAGAGTAGCCACACACACACACACACACACACACACATACACACACACACACACACACACACAAACACACACACACACACACACACACACACACACACACACACACACACACACACGGCTTTCTTATGTAAATAGTTTCATGCCTTGTGTATATATTTTTGTCTCGGTTCTCATTCAAGTTTCCTGCTATTATTCTTATTCTTATTTTTCGTTGTAATCTCTATTATTATGTCTTTTTGCCTTGTGATTTTTGTTCCTTCATTCTTAATCGACCCTTCAGTCTCTATTCATATTTTTTTTTTTTCTCTTTCTTCTTTTTCTATTTTTACTTGTGGTTTTTTTTGTTTCCTCACAGTTAATCGACTTTATTGTTACTGTTCCTGTGGGTTTTTTTTTTTGTTTGGTTTTATTCTCGCATTTTCTTTTATTATATATATTTCTTTTTTAGTTTTGTACTCTCGATTAAGTTTCTTCTCATTTTTATCATTGTCATTATCATATTCATTTCATGTGATTATTGTTCTTTCAATCTTATTCAGCCTTTCCTGCTGAACTTCTTTTTTTTTTAAATTCTCAAAGTAATTATCATTCTTGACTTTTTATAAGCTATCCTTCAACGCGTATCATTTACACATTATTCTCTTACCATATTTCCTCTTCCTCTTTTCCCGAGTTCCCTGTGGCAATCCTCACACAAAAACTCACACGTGCGCATACACAAACACGTTTATAATATATGATAACAATATGTATTAGATTATTTTCTTACTGTAAATTATTCTTCTATACTTCTGAACTATTTGCCATTCCTAACACACATACAACACAACACAACACACCCCAACACCACCCCAACACACCCCAACATACCTCAACACAACACAACACAACACAACACAACACAGCACACATACACACCCCAACAAACACACATACACACCAACACACACACCTTCCCATCAAACACTCCACCTGTTAATAACCACCAGTCTATACGCTGTAGGAGATCCATCACGGTCACATGCTACAGTGGGGCCTCAGCGGAACCACAATCACTCCTTCCGCCTGTCCCTTGTAACGTGTGAAAGAAGCAATCAGTCAGCCCGGCCCGCCTCGCCCGCTGAAGTATTGTAATGCCCGAAAAATCGCTTCCTAACACGGCAAATCGCCAGGTAATAACAGGAAATGAACTATCAATAAGGTTTTCACAGTGGACATGGAGGAGAGTGAGGGAGGGAATGAAGAAAAGGGTTAAGGAAGAGGAGGAGGAGGAAGACAAGGAGGAGTAAGAGTAGTAGCTAATGGAAGATAGAAATAGTTACTTAAATGATTAGTAGTAGTTTAAAGGGTTACGGATGAATAAAAAGAGGAGGAATAAGAGAAGTAGGTGATAAAAGGAAGGGAATGAAGATAGGAGTTATTTATAAGTCAGTGACAAAACGACTATATAGGTTAAAAGGAAGAAGAGGAGAAGTAGATGGAAAAAGAGAGAGAAGTAGCTGATTAAAGGAAGATAATGAAGTAATGGCAAATATTCAAAGAACAATGAATAGATTATTATATGAGAAAAATTACTTAAAGAGGAGGAGGAGGAGGAAGTATAAGGAAGAATAGGAGAAATGAGTTAATGAAAGAAAAAGGATGGAGTGATGGAAGTCATTTAAAGAACAATAACAAGGATATTATGGGGGCTTTTTTTGGTGTGTGTGTGGTTGGGGGGGTGGGTAGTGATGTATTAATGGCAAATGTCACATGGGGATAGGAAATGACGTGTCACTTGTAGATCCAAAAAAGAAAAAAAAGTCTGGCTATTTCTGAAGGACTATTAATGACAATGTCGAGAAAATAATGAACTGTGTCTGAGGAAATGGACAAGGAAAATAGTTTACACGTGCAGTTAATTGTCTGAATGTATGTATGTATATATGTACGTCCCCTTGTCTGTACTGTATGTATGTCTGTATGTTTGATTGTACTGTTAATTGTCTGTCTACCTGTCTGTCTGTCTGTGTGTCTGTGTGTCTGTAGGTTCCTCGTCAGTGCTGTGTGTATGTGTGTCTGTGTCTACGTTTATCTACATTTTTTTATCTTGTTAACGATAAAAAAATAAGTGTTGTAACCAGGAGAAAGCGTACAATTCACTACCATCATTGTATATTTAGAGTAATCATATTCATAAAGAGGTCACAAGGTTACTGAATGTTCAAGAGAGAGAGAGTTAGAGAAAATGTCCTTGCGAGTACAATTGAGCAAGTGAGCGAGTGAGTGAGTGTGAAAGAGAGAGAGTGAGTGAGTAAACAAAGCGATAAAGACATTCATTAAGTACCGCTAACTTGTACATTCAATTATCATAAATGTCTCTCTGTGAGGCGAATAATTATACAACGGGACAGAATATTGTGCATTATTTGTGGCGAGAGAAATTCAAATGGTGTTAACAATGCATTGACTAAACTGTGTGTGTGTGTGTGTGTGTGTGTGTGTGTGTGTGTGTGTGTGTGTGTGTGTGTGTGTGCTAGTGATCTTTTCTAACTGTTTCTAAGTGCAACTCTCTCTCTCTCTCTCTCTCTCTCTCTCTCTCTCTCTCTCTCTCTCTCTCTCTCTCTCTCTCTCTCTCTCTCTCTCTCTCTCTTCCTTCTTCTTCCTTCTTCTTCTTCTTTTTCTTCTTCTTCTTCTTCTTCTTCTTCTTCTTCTTCTTCTTCTTCTTCTTCTTCTTCTTCTTCTTCTTCTTTCGCTTCTTCCTCTTCTTAATTGAACCATCAAACGAAACTGGAATCTTCGTGTTAACTTCCTCTCAACATTCTTTTTCTTTACCTCTGTGTGTGTGTGCGTGTGCGTGTGTGTGTGTGTGTGTGTGTGTGCGTGTGCGTGTGCGTGTGTGTGCGTGCATATTCGTGTGTGCGTGTGTGTGTGTGTGCATTTCTATCCATCATTTTTCTCCATTGTCCAAGAAGAACTGACGGTAAATATAGCACACTTTTTTTTTTTTTTACGAAATCTTCCGATGTATTACGTTAATGTGTGTTGCATTGGCGCGAAAACATGTGCACTACTTTACCTTGCCTCAGTGTTGCATGGAGGCAGGTGGTAAAGGAGGAGGAGGAGGAGGAGGAAGAGGAGGAGGAGTAACCCGTCTAGCCTTAACCCCGCCTCTCCCTCCCTCCCTCCTTCCTTCCTCCCATCCTCCCATCCTCCGCTCCTCCGCCCCTCCTTCCTTCCTTCAGCCTCTTTACAGCTCAGGATCCATTAATCTCGCCAAGCATATATTTTACGCTTTATGAATTATACGCGGCGAGAGGAGAGTGTGTAATAAAACTGGTGATTCTACCTTGAACACGAGGAAGAGTGGAAGGAAGTACCATCTCCTCCCCCGGTACAGTTACGCATCGGTTTGTTTACATCGCTTTTGGTCCGTCTAACACTCCGGGATGGATGTTTTGGTCAGTAAATTTGATAGGTGTGTTTGTTTGGTTTTTATTATTATTATTATTATGTACCGTTTTAAGTGATGTTTTGTGTTTAAGTTTTGTTGTTGTTTTTTATAGTTTTAATTAGTGGAAGGTTGTTTTTTTTATATGATTTCCGTGTTTTTTATTGATTTTTTTCCTATTTTTATGCATTGGTACTTCACGTCTTTATTCTGCCCATTATCTTTCTTTAATTGATTCTTTATTGTGTTTGGTGCGTGTTCGTGCTTTGTTAACCGAGTGTTTTTCAATTATCTTGTTTGTTTTAATTGATTTACTATGTTTTTTTCTTCATATTTTGTTATTTAGTGGCTGTTGTGAGTGTGTTGGTTCATGCTTGTGGTCTGCGGTCCATGTTCTCACTCTCTTCTCAATCAGGAAGTCACATTTTTCACTCATAATTGCTCCTCAACGCTTTGTGGACTTATTATCTTCCTCCCCTCCTCCCCTTCAGCGGCGCTCCCCCGTGTGTGTGTGTTTTCTCTCTCTCTCTCTCTCTCTCTCTCTCTCTCTCTCTCTCTCTCTCTCTCTCTCTCTCTCTCTCTCTCTGTTTTCACCTTTTTTTATACTTTTATGTTGATTATTTCCTCATTTTTTTACTCAGACAAGTTTGTTTTCCAATAAGAATTATGATTTGTGTTCATTTAATTTTTTCGCTTTTTTTCTGAATTTAACGACTTTCCCTGTGAACGAAGTCTTCCTATACAGTAGTAGCTATTGTTGTTGTTGGTTTTCGCGTCCCGTCCCACACTCTCTCCTTCTTTATCACTCTGTTTCACACCATTCATATCTCGCACACATTTTTATTCCCCTTTGCTCTATCTAGCTCCACACTAACTTCCCACAACATATATTACTCTTCAACCTCATCCTGCCCTTCTCACATTACTTCTAACGCTGCAACCTTCCCTACCTTGCCTTACCACTCATCTTGCCCTTTGCTCCTCTCCCCCTCTCTCCCCCTCTCCCTCCCTCCTGTGTTCCCTCTCCTCTGCATCTCATCCTATCTTACCAAGCCTTTAACTCATCTCCCTTGCTCACACGTTGCCTCTATCTACCCTGCCTCTCACCCTACGTTAGAGTCTTGCCTTTGCCTCATCCTTGCCTCACTCTTTGCTCTCTCCATTCCTGTTGACTCTCGGCGCTCTTGTCTTTGCGGTGTTCGTGTGTGGTTCGATGTCTCTGTTGTCTTTTGGCGACTCTGTTGACGGCAAACAAGTGAAGTGAAGTGAAGTCAAGGGATAATTTGATAAACTGTACAAACAAGCGGTGTCCGAAATCTTCCGTGTGTCTTTACCGCGGGGCTTTCATCTCTCTCTCTTAATTAATTGATTGACAAACACCACAGAGAGGGGGAGAGGTGTGAGTGAGTGGGTGTTCAGGTGAGAGGGTCGTGTGGTGATGTGTCCTCCACGTGGCGCCAGGCTGACCACGCCACACACGCAAGGACTGAGCTGTGTTTGTAATGGTGTTAGTCTAATGTCTCTGTATTTGAGGCTTGTGTTGCTCAGTGTTGTCCTGAAGGAGGCGCAGGCGGTGGTGCATGGTGTGATGGGTGGGTGGGTGGGGGAGTGTTGTTGTTGTGTTGTGTAAGCGTCTGTCAGGCGTGTAGCGGGTCTGCCTGCGGGTCGGCGGGGAGGGAGGTAGGTAGCCGAGCGGTGAGCCTCCGGGGTGGTGCCACCGGGTGATTTATACGACAGGAACACGAAAGCCAGGGCGCGGGGTGATAATCATTATTTGTATTGCCAGACTCAACGTGCTCCACGCTACTTTCAATCAGCAAAACAAATCGTATATGCCATTACGTTCGGACGGGAAGGCCACGTAATTACTCTTATTAATGGTGAGTAAGGCGGAGACGGTCGGGTGAGGCAGGATAGGGCAGGGCGGGGCGAGGCGGGGCGGGGGCAGGCAGGCAGGCGTGTCCCGCGGCGCCGGCTGCCGTGGCCCCAATCTCGCGTCAGCTTCAAGTTTTGAGTTTGTTTCTATGACGAGCAAAGTGTTCATCGTTACTATCGAGAAAAAGTTGGCGGTGAGTGTTGTAGCAGTGTTGCGGCGAGGAGGGGAGAGGGAGGGAGGGAGGGAGGGGGGGGAGGGAGCAGCAGGTAGACACGCGGCCCTGTTGTTGGAGGTGCCCTGTGTCCCTATCCTTTGGTCCTCTCATAAACCCAGGTGGGCACGAGTGTTTTTGCCTTCCTGACCAGCGACCAGCGGGGCGTCTCAGTAGCCGATGTTGCCCCACACCACCTCACGCCGCCCTGCCGCTCCCACAGCGCCGCGGCGGGGCGGTGACGGGCTCCCACAAAGTCCCTACTTACCCCCGCCGGAGTTCCTATGATCGTGGGCGTAACTCATGTGCTCGTGTCATTAGCTGGCCCAACTCACCTCCTCACCGCGCCCTTCTGCCCGCCGGCCGTGCGATCACACACACACACACACACACACACACACACACACACACACACACACAGCTGATTAACTCTTGACCGGCGGCTGTGGTAGTAGCAGCACCACGCACGGCATATCCAGCATCGCCGCCGCCGCCGCCGCCGCTGCCGCACGGAGGCTGCTGCTTTGTGTTGGTTGGTGTTTCCTTCCCCACCCGGTGTGGGCAGTGTTCCCCAGCTCAGAGACGAGCGCGGGAAACAAGCGGACAAGGCAGACGCCTGAGCCAACAGTTTGTCACATATCTTGCATAAAAAACTATGGAAACTGATCCTTGCACGTCCCGGTGTGAGGGACTGACACGCCACCTGTCTGCCGCTCAGCCCGGCGCTATTGTGGTGGTGGTGGCGGGTGGCGGAGGGCAGCGGCGACGAGTCCTGTGGAGCCACACCAACGTGCGCCGCCCCAGCTGCTGATGACCGCTGCCACAAGAGGGTCTTCTGCAACGCCTGTCTTGCCCGCTGACCCACCGCTGCTGCTGCTGTTGCTGCTGCTGCCTTGCCTCAGCACATGGCAGATCCTGTTACAGCGCGGCGAGGACAGAGGCA
Source organism: Callinectes sapidus (assembly GCA_020233015.1). Classification (NCBI taxonomy): domain Eukaryota; kingdom Metazoa; phylum Arthropoda; class Malacostraca; order Decapoda; family Portunidae; genus Callinectes; species Callinectes sapidus. The sequence continues at coordinate 6,848,640 of CM035179.1, forward strand.
GCAGCCGACAGGTGAGACAATCCCTCTCGCCTGGACTGCCGCCACCACCTTGGTGCGGCGCCGCCTTGTTCTTGACCACAGTCGCTTTACGCCTGTCGCCTCGCATTATGATATTTATGCAAATAAAGCGTTATAGTAACTAATTGCTTATTTCGAGGAGGCCAATTATCTTTAATTCATGCCGAGTTAACTGCCTTCCCTAAGAACCGCCCTCGCCAGCTATCTCTCTCTTTTTCTCTCTCTCTGTCTGCAACTATTACTGGCGGTGTGTTCCTCACGCCGCCACAACAATTGTCATGCAACCCTCCCTCCTGAGGGACTGTTGTGTTCTGGTGATGGACTGGACGCCGCAGGGCTATTTTCTCCAAACACAGCGAGCCTCCAGCCAGGTGTCACGGGGTCCCTGCTGGAGAGACGTCACTCGCTGCAGTTTGTCTGAGAAATTGACTGTAATGTACACAGGTGATCACCCTCGTCCCTGCCTCGTGCCATCCCCAGTTCGTTACCCGCCCCTTGTAACACCTTTCTGTCACGTTGTAATGAGGGACAAACATTCACTAATTATCCTCCATGCATTTCGCTGAGGAGATTACCTGTGCTGAATTCGTGATGGAAAAAAATAACACCTGGATTCATTCTCCACGTAGCGAATAATTACGGCACATCGTGAATAACCCCGAGACGGAGGAGCCCCGACGCCACGCAGACTTGGCGCGCCTTAAAGCCCTCCATCCCTCTCCCCTTCCCGCGTCAGCACTGCGCTACTAACTCACACGTCCCCATTGTAATTGTAGCGTAAATCTAACGTAGCTGGAGCCTCCACGAACGCGACTGTGTGAACCTCCAGACACGACACGAGGCGAGACAACGTGAGGGCGGAGCGAGGAGAGACTGTGCGTCGGATATGAATATACATGAGAGGGACTATGAATCTTCAACTAGCACGACTCGGATTGAGAAAGGGTCGTCGTCATCTTTGGCCTGCGTATATCACTCATTTTCACTCCCACTCGACACTCGTGAATGTGCAGCTGAAGGGGAAAGGTCAGACTCTCGCCCATGACTTATTGACTGACTACCTTCATTTCTCGTGGTCCAATAAATACTTAAGCTTTCCTCTCTCACCACGACTATTTTCAAAGGCCACAGAGACCACTAGCGGGTTTTTCAAGTGCGTTTCTCCAGTCAACACTGTGGAAATCTTAACAATCTGCCTCTAGAACTATAAAAACACCTTAAAAACTCTTTTGAACCTAAATAAAACCTTTCGAAATACTGGAGACGAAGCACATAAATGTTTGCCAATACGAGCCCAAGAGACGCACCTTTCCCGAGGCGTCTCAACCACCCAGCAGCATCTTTCGTCCCCAGCCACGCCCTCCCCTTCAGAAGCGAGAATGCCTGTGTTACCTGCGGGGTTGATGAGTGGCGACAAGGCGGTGTGGCTGTAAGGTTAACAAGGGATTAGACCAAGGGTGTGTCAGGGGGCGTGTAGAACCTGAATCGCTACAAGGCGCGGCGGTGGTGAGGCAGCTGATGATCGAGAGCAGCGGGCAGTTGGTCTGACAGCCTGAGGGAGGGACGCTCGTGTGTTGTGTTTGAGGTGACGTGGTGAGTTGACGTGTTGCTTCCACTCTGGGGGGTTCTGGGAGGAAGGAACGGGACTCGAACTGGCCACCGTGGGGGAGATAGCAAAACTGCGGCTTAAATACATCTGATTTTCTGGTTTGGTACACTAAGCGGACATTTAGCTCAGGGGAAAGGGTTCAGTTGTCAAGGGTCGGGCGAAAACGGCGGTCGGAGGAAGTGAACAATTAGGAAATGTCTGTAATTTGAGTGTCATGTTAAGGCTTTGTATAGCTGGACGGTGACGCTTCTGACAGCTGCAGCGAGGACCAACAGAAAACGTGGCGGCCTTATCTTGAATTATAACATCCAGGTACATTTAACATCTCTCACCGGCAGTAGTAGTGTAGTGGTCTAACTGGAAGGTTGGAGGAGCCGGTGGAGCAGTCTTCCTTGTGCTTGTTCCACTAAATGTTGTGGATGAGGGGAGAGGATGTTGGCTCAGTAACATCCTAATTGGCTGGAATAAGAGAAGGCAATCATGAAGGGGCATTCCCGTGTCCTGGCAGCGCTGCGTCCCGCCAAGTCCCGCAGGCAGGATATTGGGTCAGGAAGGGTGAGGCGAAAGGCATGAAATCAAAGGAATGCCGCAGGAGGGCCGCGGCATTGATCGAGGGGCCCGCGGGGGTCAGTAGCGGCCGCCTGTAATATCACCTTTGATGGCCGAGGGGAATTTTTCATTTTATCTCTGTTATATAAAATGCCACTTTCATTACTAGGTATTTTAGAAGGTTTTATTTTCAAGTCCAGAAACAACAATTATTACTTGCATGGCCTTCCTGTGCACTGCCCCAGGTGACGCCAGCCCCGGGCACTGTGTCCACGGGAGACAAAGGTGTGAGGAGAAGGATTTTACCATAGCACCACTAACACCTCCACCACCACCACTACCTCTTCCTTTGTCACGCCTAACAAGCGCCTCCTTCACTCGTTACTTGACCTCTTCGCTGCGGCAGAGTTACGATGCCATCGCTGCCCCGCCACACCTGTCCAGACGGCGGGACAAGAGGGAACCGTGACTGCAGGTGTTACTTCCCTGCGACTCGCGCGTGACATGGCGGTCATTGCGTCGTCCCTTCATCATCATTCATCACGAGCATCTCCTCCTCCTCCTCCTCCTCCTCTTCTTCCTCCTCTTCCTCCTCCTCATCCCCCTCCTCCTCCTCCTCCTCCTCTTCCTCCTCCTCATCCCCCTCCTCCTCCTCCTCCTCCTCCTCTTCGTGTGGCCTCTCAGCATCAGTCACGTCAGGGCATCGCGTTACTCTGCTTCCTGCAATGCCAGTGTGTTCCTCGGGCCTCGCGTCTGGAGATGCCATAACGTGGTGTGGTTTGCGAGCGGCGTGTGGCTGGGCGGGGAGGTGTCGGGGCGCGGACTACCCAGTTTGACTTATGGTCGCCTCTCAGCCCACCACTGTGTTAAGGGCGGCCTCTCCACCCCTAACAATGCGATAGCTAACGTAGAATGTAATAATTAACACAGTACGCCTTAGGAGGGCGGCCAGTCCCGCCCTTATATTTGTATTCTGTACTGTGAGCGTAATTTGCTGGTTGGGTGCCTCGCCGCCCGCCCCACAAGTACCTGCCCAGGTGTCTGATTAGTAGCAGCTACCCTCCCCCCTCTCACCCCTCTCCCCATCTCTCCCCCCTCTCTCCCCTCCCAGCCTTCTTTTCCAGTTTTGTATCTCTCCCTTTATTCTCTCCCCCTTCCTTCATCTCTTTCATGACGGATTCCCCTGATCTCTCTCTCTCTCTCTCTCTCTCTCTCTCTCTCTCTCTCTCTCTCTCTCTCTCTCTCTCTCTCTCTCGCTCTCGCTCTCAATCTCTCTCACTCTCTCTCTCTCGGCTTCTTTAAGTTCATCATCATCATGGTCTTCTCGTCTCTGGTTTCTCTTCTTCCTGTTTGTGTATCGTCACTTCACACCATCACCATGAACAGTCTCCTCCTCCTCCTCCTCTTCCTCTTCCTTCTCCTCTTCCTCCTCCTCCTCTTCCTCCTCTTATTACTCCTCCTCTTCTTCATCTTGTTCTTCATTTGTATCGTATTATTAACAACTTCACTTAATATTCTTGTAAATTGTAAATAATGATAGTTTCGAGGTGCAGTGTTCTCCGGCGAGTGTCTTGTTTATCGGCGGCTTAATAATGGATTGTGGTGAAAATATCAAGTCAGTCACCGGCTTTATGGAACAGAGAGGAGGAGGAGGAGGAGGAGGAGGCATCTCAAGGTGTAGTACGAATTAATTATCAATGGTAGTGGATTATAAAAAAATCGAGGGGGGCGGTTAAAGAAGTTGAAAATGAGTATGAGAGAGAGAGAGAGAGAGAGAGAGAGAGAGAGAGAGAGAGAGAGAGAGAGAGAGAGAGAGAGAGAGAGA
>CM035179.1:6860299-6878229 GCA_020233015.1 Callinectes sapidus
GCTCTCTCACCACGACTATTTTCAAAGCTCAGAGATAATTAGCGAGGTTTTCTAGAGTGTTTCCTTAGTGAATAATATAGAAATCCCCTCACTCTGCCTCTATAACCACAAAAACACCCTAAAAACTCTGGTCGATTTGAATAAAGGCTCTTGAAATTGTGTAGGTGAGGCATGGAGGTGTTTGGGAATACGAGCCTAAATACCTCACAGCAGCAGACAATGAACTTTGGCGTGGATGAGCCAGGTAAGTTTTTGCACCTGGCAGCCTCGAGGTGTGTGTGTGTGTGTGTGTGTGTGTGTGTGTGTGTGTGTGTGTGTGTGTGTGTGAGCCTCTTCTTCCCCACATGGCGGTGAGACTTGATCCAGCACGAGTCTGGCACATGCAATACTTACTTGGTGAACCTGAACAGTCATGCTGGTGATGTTGCTTGATTGTTACAGCTCGTGTTTGTCTGCTTTGTTTCCTATTTTCATTATTTTTTTTTGTGGGAGTGAGTTATTTATTTATTTTTTTTGTGTGTGTGTGTCTTGTTCAGCTTTGTTTCCTTTCCGTCTTATTTAACTTTCTTTCTTTCTTTCTTTTCTTAAATCTGATTCTGTTTTTCTTTATTTTTGTATGCCGTATTTGGTCTTTCTTCTTTTCAAATAACTAAGAATAAGCCTTTTCTTTTTTATGTGCCGTACCTACTTTACCTTCTTTATTTTTTTATTTTTTAAGTCTTATTTAACTCTTGTTCTGTTTGTTTCTTTCTTCGATTTGCATTTTTTTTTAACTGAACTTTTTAGACGTCTATGAATAGTGGAGAGAGAAATCTGTTTGTTTTTTCGTGTTTTTTGTATTTTTTATTGCGTGTTATTTCTTATGGACCAGTTCTCTGTCATATTCTGTTAGTTTATTTCTTTATCTCATGCTTTTTCTCCTTTACTCATGGGATTTTTTTTTTTTTTTTTCCGCAGAAGTATAAAAAGTTGAAGAGAAATCGAGTTTTTCTCTCAGTGTTTCTCGTGTCACTTGTTCTTTATTGTGGAAAATGATTTGTTTACTTATTTCTTTATTTTAGTGTATCATGTCAACCTCTCTCTCTCTCTCTCTCTCTCTCTCTCTCTCTCTCTCTCTCTCTCTCTCTCTCTCTCTCTCTCTCTCTCTCTCTCTCTCTCTGCTATCACTTTTTCCATCCTATCATTCCTTCTCACATTTATTTCCTACTTAAACGACTCCATTCAAACTTTCGCTCCCTCCAGTGGCACAGTTCACGGCAGCCGCTCCTCCTCTTGGCGTTCCTTTCTAAATGAGACACTCACTCCTTTGCTTCTGACTGCGTAATAATAGAACACATGCAGAACTTTGGCGCGGCGGCAGTGGCGGTTGTCGTGCAGGTGGGTTATAAAAGGCAGGGAAAATATAGTGGTGTGTTCTTGTAGAGCTCGTCACTGTCTCTCCTCCGCGCGGCACTGAGTCATGTTACGCGTCCGTTCCGTTGTATTTGTGGAAAAGATTTGAGCTTAACACCGAGCTGGAGGCGTGCTACGGTGTTCTTTATGCTGACTTAAACTCCCCTGCCCTCCACTCTTCCGCCGCACAGAAAAAGAAAAGAAGTTTGTGATTGCTTGACTAAGGTACCTGGTGAGCTCTTCAATTCTCCTCTATCCTCCACGCATGACGCTTTATTACTCTGCCTGAACGCGCCTCTCTCTACTGCGTGGCCTGACGTTGTGTTGTACCTTTGCGTGCTAATCAGCTTCGTCTGGCAGCGGAGTTATGGTCGTACAGCGCTGCCACTATTTCACTATTTCACAGATCACTCAGGTATTAGTGTCCCAAGGCTCTCCCAGCTGACTCCCGCCCTCAGCCTCTTGAGAAGGACATTAGGACAAACACTGCTGACGGAGGGGTTGGTTTTGCTTGGAAGGAAGGGACAGATTTGGGCATTCCGCGTTGGTGTAAAAAAAAAGATGCATAACTACTTTTTTGTATAGCTCCTGTCAGTTGCATATACTCGTTATTTCAAATTTCAAAATAGCCAATGAGTGATCCAGATTCCAGAGGCGGTATTTGGATGCGTTTTGTTCCGTCATAAATGTTCCTCAATGCCACAAGGATTATTTTTTCAAGTTGCGATGGAATTCCTGACTAAACTATTACCACTTTCATGAAAACACTCTTAAAACACGACCCACCTCTCCCCCTCAGCTCCATTTAACACATTTACAGCGAGTTGCCTAATTACTAAACATTCTGAGGTCTTTTCTTCATTTTCCACAAATATCTCTAACTATTGTACTAGTTAAAAGAAATTGGTAACATTTTTCTTTATAATCAACCTTCTTTTTCCTCTTTCATGTCGATATATATGAAGATTTCGTTACTTTTAGTGCTGTTTGCTGCATATCGAAAGAGTTACATGTAGTCAAGAGCAGACCCAGAAACATCTAAGAACTCAGTTGCTTGTTACTCTACCCTGAACCAACAGGGAGGGGATCAAGACTCGTGTTTCTGGTCTGCCTTTGGTCAGTGGCCGAGCGCCGTGGTGGTCAGGGCTGGGCAGAGATGAATGAGCCTCAGCAGAATCCCCGTCATATAAATCCAATATAATTTAAAGATAATGAGCGTGTTGTCGTGTATATATCCTGCTCAGGCCAGCCCGCGAGGAGGTGGAGACACGGGACGCAGCGGAATAGAGTGATAATGGACTGCACGACTCAACTCAGGCGCTGCTAAACTGTGGCTGCGTCCTGTTGGTGACGTGTTATGACCGGTGCGCCTCTCCTTGTCTCACTGTGATGACTGACTCTTGACGGTCGTATTCTCAAACACTGCCATTCGTCACTGCCACTATTCCAAAAGGCTTTATTTGAATTTTTGCGATGTTTTTTGGGTGTTTTTATGGTTTTAGAGTTAGAGTGGCAAGTTTTTTACATTATCAATTGGAGAAATACTCTTGAAAACCCGCTAATCATCTTTGTGGACTTAGAGAGAGAGAGAGAGAGAGAGAGAGAGAGAGAGAGAGAGAGAGAGAGAGAGAGAGAGCTTACTCCGTCACCATTCATCGGTCTAATCAAGCCGTAGATCACCGAGATAATCTACTCCGAGAGACGAAGCCATTTAGGGGATAATACTTGTAACCTCAGAAAATTATCTCCCAACATAAGATGACAAAACGAGAAGACATTTCAATGGCGTCGTATTAGTTCCCGGATTAGCCTTTAGAGGGCGTGCGTGACGGCAATCTCTGTAATGGTCAGCAGCTCCCTCACCCTCCAACTAACTGACCACGGCCAGCACTACATTCAGCTTACATCGTCCACCTCTCTCACCACGACAATTTTCCAAGACCACAGAGACAACTAACTGGGTGTTCACGACAGTTTCTCCTTTTAACAAACTAGAAATCTTGCTCATCCATCACCACAGCCAGAAAGATACCCTAAAAACACGAGTATCTTCAACCAGAGCCTTTGGGAGAGCAGTGGTGGTGAGGGAGTAAAGCGCTTGTGAATACGGACCGAGGCAGTGAGCGAGGGCGTCCCGGGGCCTCTTGTTGGTTCTGTCTTGAGTGGTTGAGTTGATCGCCTCGTTTGTCAGCAGTCAGTCCTCAGCCGCGACGGGAAGGGGAAGGGAACGAGAGAAGGAGTGAGGGAGAGGGAAAGAATGGATGGCCGGCAGGAGGACTGGACGAGGAAAGGTGGCAGCAGGATGGAGGTGGAAAGTTACTTCGTTGAGAGTCTAGTGGTGGTGGTGGTGGTGGTGTTGCTATTTTTGTTGTTGTTTTCAGTTGTGCCATTAGAGTGAAGAGAGTTGAAGTAAAAGGATAGCAGTCAGTGAGATGGATTTACCTCTTCACCTGACTTCCTTCAGTTGCGTCATTGAAATACTTGTGTCGTTGTTGCTGTTGTTGTTGACTTTACTTCTAATACTACAATGAGGAAAGTTGAATTGTAACGATTGCAGTCAGTGAAGTAGATTTTCTTATTCTCCCTCTTCTTGTCTACACTAACGAGGCATAGAGGGGAAAGAAATAATGCCACCCAAAATCAAGTAAAAAATCATATTGGTTTTTCCTTTACTATTACAATGAAGAGAATTGAACTAAGAGGATAGCAGTCACTGAAGTAGAATTTCTCATCTTGTCTAAACTAACGAAACATAGAAAAAAGACAATTCCACCCAATACCAAGTCAAAAATCAGCTAAAAACGCAACACCCTAAAAACCAAACGACACCACTGACTCACGCAACACAGACCCATCATCCCCTCAAACCCACAAAACGTAGAATCACACAGCAAACTCCACCTTACCTTCAGAACATGACAAGGACCTTTCACTCCCCTTCCGCGGCACCTGACACCCCTGAGTGATGAGCAGGAGGCGTTGTGGTCTCCCTCTTCACCACCAGAGGACCACTGTGGCCTCCCTCGCCGCCCCTCGACGCCTTTCCTCAGTTATGTCGTGTGGACGGGGCTTGGACACTAATTTAGATGAATCGTGGGAGCGCAGGAAGGGTTGTAAGGGAAGGGAAGAGGGAGGAGCTGCCTGACGAAGGGGTGTAGCAGGAGACAGTGAGGCAATTGTAGTCACACTGAGATTGCTTGAGTGTTGGTTCTGTCAGGAAGATTGTCTCTGAATGGTATTTTATTTTTCGTTCTTTTTATTATTTGTATTGTTTGTGTGTTTGTGTGTGTTTGTGTCTTTTGTTTTGTGTTGTGTTAGTTTTTTTTTAATGTTTATTCTTTAGTTATGGTTCGTATTTGCTATTGTTTTTATTCTTGGTTTTTTGTTTGCAGTTGTTTGTTTTCCGATTTTGCTTATAATGATTGTTTGTTTGTATTTGTTTTCGTGTCCTGTTTTCCATCTTTTCTTTCTCTTCCTCCTCCTCCTCCTTCTCGTCTTCTTCCTCCTCCTCCTCCAGTCCTCCTTCTCCTCCTCCTCCTCCTCCTCCTCCTCCTCCTCCTCCCCCAGTCCTCACACTCCCTCATCAATATCACCCTGACCATAATACTCTTCATTCATCTTTACTCTATATTTCATCAGGATTTATTTGGAAGGAAAATTACTCAGATACACGTGCAAAAGTAACCTCCGTCACCTTTGAACTGAAATAATGATAATAATAATAATAATATGTGCTTCTTGTTTACCTATACTAAATTGTTCTTGTCTCATCGCTGATTTATTGGCTGGGCTATTAACTGTTTATTTATTATTACCACCAAGATGAATTACCAGTGCCTATGTAGCAGCGTCTTAGTTCACCGCACCTTTACTATTTAGGGACTAGTTTCTTGTTTTTTTCTCTTTATGTTTGGTCTCTCGTTCTTTCTCTCTCTTTCTACGACATAAATTTATCCCCATTCAGTTCCTTTAATTTTTCTTAGATATTGATTTATTTTTCTAGATATCGTAAGTTTTTTATGGTGTAAACTTATATTTCGCGTCTTTTTCGCTCTTATGTCCACACACGAGCTATTTCTACAGTGTAAGGGAGGTAAAGGAAGGAAGGGAGAAAGAAAGAAAGAAAGAAAGAAAGAAAAAGAAAAAAAGAAAGAAAGAAAGAAAGGAAGGAAGGAAGGAAGAAAGAAAGAAAGAAAGAAAGAAAAGGAAGGCAGGATGGTCATGGTAATATTCGTATAGTAAGAAGGAAAGCTGATTAAAGCAAATAAACACTGGCAAACTTAAAGAATACCTGAATAGCTTCTTACCGTTACATCAAGACTACAGGAACGAGTTTTTTGTGGGTTTTTTTTCTTTCTTTTCTTTCTTCCTTACCATTAATCCATTATTAGTGAGAGAAAAAAAGTTTAATCAATAATTTTTCACGGTAATAATAATAAACACGTTTTTAACTTCGACTCGAAATTAATTTAGACTCATGTTTATTATCGACAACACTATCATTACACGAGAGAGAGAGAGAGAGAGAGAGAGAGAGAGAGAGAGAGAGAGAGAGAGAGAGAGAGAGAGAGAGAGAGAGAGAGAGAGAGAGAGAGAGAGAGACACCAACTTGTTTCATAAATTTGAGTAAAGCTTCATAATTTTGTTTCATTTATTTTAACAATATTCCCACGGGTAAACTTTGAGCATTAAAAGTGTTGGGGGGACACATTATCAAGTAAACATGTAGGTACCGGAGGACGTGAAGCTGGAAAGTTAACGATACTGAAGAGAAGAGACCCCAACAAAAAAAAAGGAAAGAGAAAAAAAGTTACTTGGTCTTAATAGTTATGAGCGCATCTCTTGTCAGTTTGAGTTATGGGGGATGGGGGGAGATGGGGGAAAGGGGAAAGGGGGATGGGGGGGTGGATGAAACGATTATTTTGTTCTGATTAGGTGATATTTGTTATTTCTATTGTTTTTTTCTATTGATTTTCTTTTTTTATCATCTTTCATATACTACTACTACTACTACTACTACTACTACTCTTCCTATCTATCTCCTTATTTAAATTCTCCCTCTTTAGTTGTCGTTCTTATTATTACTAAACTTTTTCCTTCTCTTCTTATTCTTATTCTCATCATCATCATCATCATCATCATTATCATCCTTATTATTATTACTACCACCACGGTCTATTAATTACATGTCCACCTCAAGTCTTCCTATCATTATCGTACTGCATTAACGTGTCAACTTTCAATATAAACAAGAATTAAAGCAACAGTCCACGCCAAAATATAAATAAATAGTGATTTAAGATGCTAATACGTGGAGACTTCATTATTTTCTCCTCCACCAAATTCGTCGTGACTTTACGTAATTTTCTTGCAGGTGGAGGAGAGAAGGGAGAAGGAAGGGAGAGGAGGAGGGGGAGAGGGAGAGGGAGAGAAGGAGGGAAAATGGAAAGGGAAGAGAAGGGAAAGAAAGAGGAGAACAGAGAGGGAGGGAGAGAAAGAGATAGGAAAGGGAAAGGAAAGGAAGAGGAAAAGAGAGAGATAGGGAAGCTTAAGAATGGTGGTTTAGTGTTAGGAAATGGTTGGAAATATGTAAGAAACGGAAAAATGGAAGCTTAGACATATGGAAGAGAAAGGGAAATGGGAAAGAGAGGGAAAGGAGAGATAAATAAAAGAATATGCAATAAAAAAACTGGAATCCGGAAAAATAAACAAAGGAAAGAGAAAAGTGAAGTGAAAACCAGTATAAATAGAAAAAAATAATAAACAAATCTCAAATAAAAATATAAAAAAAAGCAAAAATAAATCAGTAAATAAACCAACTCTCTCATTTTCTTACCTTTTTAAACCTCCCCTTTCAACCCTCCCTCCTTCCCTCTCCCTCTCCCTCTCCCTCTTTCTCTCTTTTCACTTCCCTTTAGCTACGGGTGTCCAGGCCATCAAATTCTAGCTACTGTCCGTGCGAGGTAAGTTAGCGTGGCGTGAATGACTCTGAAGCAGTAAGAGTGGTGGGAGGTGGTGGGTTGGGACTGTTGGCTGGTTAGTTAGCGGCGTGGGTGGTGTAGCGGGGGTGGTGTTTGGGGGGGGTGGCTTTTGCTGCTACTGTAAGAGGCAGGAGTGGTGTGGTAAGACTTGAGGGAAGGATAGAGTACTGCTGAAGGCTTTAAGGTGGAGTTACAATGAAGGACTGTGTTAAAGTTTTCTTCTGACATCCATAAGGCTTTCCTAATGTCAATATGATCATAACCAAAACTAAAGATAAAAATGCGTCGTAGTACTGAATGGGTTAAGGTGGTGTTACTATGAAGGATTAGTCAGTGTTAGTTATCCTTGTTTGTTCTTAATTCTATAAGGAGAGGTGTAGCAAGGTGACGGAGAGAGAGAGAGGGAAAGAATGCTACTATTGAACATGTTAAGGTATCATCAGTATCTTTTTAACTTATTCAAACTTTCTGCTAAACTAAACTGTCCTCTTTTCTAATATTTGTGAATGTTTTAGTTATGATGATGGACAGTGGGAGTGAGGGGCGGAGAGAGAGGGAGAGAAGGAGAGAAGAGAATAGAGGCGTGACGAACTGGTGATGGGTGAGGCAGAGTGAGAGACAGAGAGAGGGAGAGGAGATAAAAAGGGATAAGACAGAGTTAAGAGAGGGTGAGAGGAGTACATGAGATTTTGGAGGCACGAGAAAGGTGTCTGCATGAATGAAAACTGTTTACAGACACATATATGAAGAAAATAATCAACTATCACATAAGAAAAACCTATTTAAAAGACTAACAAACATAGAACCCAGAATGAACGAAAAAGCAAAAAACACAGGCAAGCACGTGTATTAGCGAAGTGGTGAATGAAAAATGTCTTCCCTTAAAAGCTGGATCGATTGAGTTTCGCGTCCATAACATATTTCTTTGCGTCGGTCTGGTCCGCGGCGCCGTGTTGTAAGTCGTGATAGCGTGATAAATGGAACGGAGGCGATGCACAGGGTCACCGCAGAGGAGTCAATGGAGGTCGAGCAAACCCTGAAAGAAGGAGGAAAAATAATGAGGCAGAAGGATACCAAGAAAGAGAAAGAAAAAGAGAGTGGGGAAAAAAATGGGGGAGAGAGAAAGAGAAAAAATTAGGTACAGAAAAGGCTGGATGACATTGAAAGAGCGATAGTAAATCCTTGACTTTTAAGGGTTTGTAAAAATCTAATCTGAGAATTTATAAGCGGAAAGCAACACGAAAGAGAAACGAGAGAAGAACGAAGGAAGAAAAAGGACTTCGCAAAAAAAAAAAAAAAAAGTACAAAAGAAAAAACGAAAAATAAGAATGAAAATAAAAATGCATATGTCATGAGAAGATGATTATCACTAAGGCTTGTGAGAAGGGAGGAGAAACATATGTGGGGAGTGTGACAGGGGAGAGATTACGGAGAGAAATCATCGGACAGGCGGCAGACACGACAGAAGCAGGAGGGTGGGGAGACCTGAAGCTGAGGGGCAGGTAGAGGGGCACCTGGAATACTAAGAGGAAGAGAGGGAGGGGCGCCAGGAATGCAAGGAGGGGAAGCAGGAATTGATATACAGAAAGACAAACGTAACTTATGGGTGATCACAAATCTAGTGACGAAACAGATGATGAAAGAGAGGGCAGTTAGAAAGGCAACTGGAATACTAACAGAGAGAGAGAGAGAGGGAGAGGGAGGGGCGCCAGGAATGCAAACAGGGGAAGCAAGACTTGATATATAGAAAGAGAAACGTGATTTATGAATGATCACACGACATCCAAGACTGACTGGAGACGAAACAGACGATGAAAGAAGACGAAAAGAGAGGGAGAGGGGAAGTAGGAGAACGGAAGGGGAGGAGGAAAGGCTACTGGTATAGATAGAAAAGGGGGAAATCAATGCAGGATCACAGGGCGCAGGGGAGGACTGACTGGAGACGAAATAGACGTTGAAAGATGATAAAAGGAGTCAAGAGGGGAACGTAAATGAAGGAGTAAAGAAGGGCGCAAGAGTAAGGAGGAGGAGGAGGTGGAGGTGGCGAGGGCTTGCATGTGGAGGGGCGTGGCGAGGAACAGCCGCGCAGGTGGAGCAATAACCCCAACATATTACAGTTTGTACACCCCAGACGTCCTCCCATCCACCAATTGATTACTGATGGATCGTATCAGGATCCAAACTCACCCAAAGGAATCCACGACCCGCACACTGATCCTCTCTCCGCGCCAGGGATAGTGTTCAGTTCCTATTATTAAACACCTTTTGCTTTTTTTTCACTCTTTTACTGGTAGATGTTAAGTTATTCAGGTTTTCAGTACAGTTTCTCCTTTAAATTAACTATAAATATTGTCGAACCATCATCAGGATCATGTAAATACCCTTAAAAACACGAGTACCTTCAACTCGAGAGCCTTTGGAAAACAGTGATGGTGAAGGAGCAAACCATTTCAGAGTACAGACTTAAGTATTATCTGTTTACTTTCTCTAACTTTTCTTTCCCTTTTTTATTAGTGTGCTGGATGTGTTTATGTACGACAAGGGAGGATAAAATCACTAAAATAAAACTGCATTGACTTGGTTGGGTACAATTTTACTCTTATTACCTGACCAATCTCACCTGTAACTCTTCACTCGGTCATCTTTATGTATGTATCTTCGTGTATTGCAATATGTAAGTCTAATTTTTTTTTACCTTATGCTTTATTTTTACTTCTTTTTTTTTACTTGTGCGTGTTAAGTTATTCACGTGGTAATTACAAGGCTTTCCCGGCGGTGCTGTTGAGGTGGTGGTGACTGAGGTAGTGTTGGGAGCCTCGGGAGTGTGCCGACCCTCGTATTACTGAGCTGTTTTAAGTATAGCAAGGCATTGATGTGTGGGAGTCGTCGTACTGATAAGAATAACCTTGTAATTCTTAAAGGTGTTTCTGCTATCTGAATTATGTATCTGCATGTTAGTTGGATAAATGGCGATGTATTTTTGTCTTTTTTATTGTTCTTTAACCCCCTTCAGTTCTGGGACTCGTTTTTATATCGAGTTTTGGATGTGATAAGACGATTTCATTGATATTACAAAGAGTCTATGGAGGTCAGACGATTAATGGCAGATTCTGTTCTAATTTTAATCTCTACATGAGTGTCTCGGATAAAATTGCTAATAATAAACAAAATGAATATAAAAACGCGTCCCAGTACTGAAGGGGTTAAGTATCATCTGTCTACTTTCTCTAACTTTTCTTTCTTTTGTATTGGAGGACTGAATGAGTTTGCGTGTGACAAGTGAGGGTGGAATCTTAAAAAAAACTATTGACTTTGTTTTTGTGTTAATTCCAGTACTGTTACCAGCCTAACCTCACTTGTAACGCTTCATTGAGTCCCCCTTCCTCTATGTATCCTTGTATAGTGTGTATGTATGTAATGTGTAAGTTAAGAATTACTAATCCACTGGGCGTAATTGGTCTTCATTATTTCTCTTTTTTTTAATTCATTTTCCCTTCCTTCTTGATTTCATGTTCAAAATTCTGAGTGAAGTGAATAGTTTGTAATCAGGATTTTTTTTCTTTCTTTCTTCTCTCTCTTTCTCTCTCTCTTTTCTAGTTTCCGCCTTGATTTAATTTGCCTTTTGCTTCAATATTTCTTTCATCTCCTTTTCATACATCCTCCCTTCACTGTATTTTTCCATCCTTATCTATTCTCCTTTCGTATTTAATGCCTTCTCGAGTTCATATCTCCTGAAAACTCCATTCTAAACATTTTCGCATATTTTTCAACACGTCTCTCTCTCTCTCTCTCTCTCTCTCTCTCTCTCTCTCTCTCTCTCTCTCTCTCTCTCTCTCTCTCTCTCTCTCTCTCTCTCTCTTCATTTTCGTTTCTATCGTCCCCTATCGTCACTTGTTATTCATCTTTTTTTTATTTTAATGTTTTTTTACAAGTTTCCTCTTCTGAATTGCTACACTTCTTCTAAACGTTGTATCTTTCTCCACTTTGTATATGTATCTTCGTTCCTCCCCGGCTTCAGTTTCTCTGTTTCTCACTCATATTACTTCCTTCCGTCCTTCCATCCGTCCTCAACTTCTTAATCTCATTCACTCTCCATCACTTATTTCCTTCATCATAGCCGCCTTCCTTCATTTACTCTCCTCTTGAACTTCGTAACTTCATCCACTTTCCTTCACTCTCTCTCTCTCTCTTTCTCCATCACCACGTCCTTAATCCTGTCCACGCTGCTTCTTGGTCTTGTCCTCCGCATGGGGTCCTCTCTACTAACCCTTATGGTGTGTTTATCGTGTACTGTTTTGTGCTCACGTCCAGCTCCAGGCCCGGCCGACCCCCTAAGAGAGCCTCAGACTTCATGACGATGTCGCCCTCTGCGCAGGACCCGCTCTACGACCTCAAGAAGCGACACATGGAGAACAGCCCCTTCCCCAACGGTAACATGCCTGGTGAGTCTAGCTTTTCTCTCTTGTTGGGTTAGGTTAGGTGAGTTAGTCTAGTTTTCTTGTTAGGTTAATCTGGGTTTCCTCTTATGTTGGTTTAGGTTAAGTTGATCTGGGTTTTCTGATAGTTTAGTTTGGTTTTCCTCGTATGTTGGCTTAGGTGAAGTTGAATTAGGTTAGATGAGTTAGTCTGCTTTCTTATATACTTGTCCTTTTTTTTAGTGGATAAGGGAGGAGGGACTACCCATTATACTACAATTTTTTAGGACTAGCATCTTAGGACTTTTTTATATATATTATTGCTGAGACCTGACTTTACCCTAACAAAGAAATACATATTTTGGACTATTTTTCCTAATCAGTGTGGGCATTCCTTTAACTATCTCGTGTTACTGTTTATGTTTCTATGACTTTCTTCAACATGATCTTCCTGGTGAGTCTTTTCTCTATATTTTAGCCTTAAAGTATCCATCTTTCCTTTTCTGAAAGTGAAAGTCAACAAGTGTTTTGATTCGTGGACTTATTTTCGCTCCTTGGGTGTTCCTCCTCAGAGCATCAACAGTAATGATAATAAAATAGATAAATAAAACACCCCAGCGTTGCCGTCAAAGGAGGGCAGGCGAGACAAGGCGGCCGTGCATACATTTACCGAGGCAGTCACACTCACAAGCACTCCCTCACAGCCCGGCATCGAGGTCCTGTTGACAATGATATATAATAATCAACACAAACTCAGCGGGTTTCTCAACACTACCACTTCATTAGGGCGTCTGTGAATGCATCTCTTCATACACGAGTGCAGAAGTCATCAGACAAGAGTGTGTGCGTTCAGGGTTGTGTAAATATCTCCTTACATTCCTCGCCATTCATCAGCCAGTAAATGTCGGGTACTGTGATTTTTCTTGTGCTGGTGCTCATCTCTCAAAAATGTGGCTACTTACGTTACTTCTATCACTTCATCAGTACTCTCTCTACCCTCATGAATGTGCTACAAAGGACAAACAAATATAACGTGTCTATTCAAGGAGGGTTTCATAATAATCATTCATATTCAGTCCAAGTAAATAAAGAATCCTGAATAAAGATTGATAGTTGTAGAAAGCGACAGTTGTGTTGTTTTGTAATCGGTAACAAAGGGAAAACGACAAGAATATCCGACTGTAACACCAGAAATAATTACATACAATTATTTTATCATCGTTATCTAGAAATAAGTAAACTAAACTCTTGTAGATCATTAAATAACATCAACAAAACCCACCTCGATTGCACTACCAAAAGAAACAGATACATACAACTTTTCTCTCTCAGTTATCTCGTAATAAATCAAGAAAACTCGTGTAGATCATGAAATATTTAGTGTTAACATCAACAAAGCATCTCATTAGTGACTCAGATTCCTCGAGGCAGCAAAACAAACACTGCCACAGGATAAGGAATATGTAAATCTTCCCTTCCCTTGTCTTCGGCCGCGTTCTCGCCGTCAGGAGCCGCTGTGTCCTCGAGCGGCGCCGCGATGCTTGCTGGGTTCTCTTTCTCTGTCTCTCTCTCTCTTTGGTTCTCGTGACGGGGAAGGTTCGGTGGCGCTGACGACTGGGCGGCTGGGACCCTTCTTTCCCTTGCCTCCCTACGCGTTATTGAGCGCTCGTTAGTTCATTATTGAGCCATTATTTAACGTTATGAGCTGTGAGAGGCTCCGGATTAATCACTATCGATCACCCACCAAATGTATGCCTGCCTGCCTGCCTTACTACAGCGAGTCGTCGTCTTCTCCTTCGCCTCCCCATATGTACTGCAACCAACCACCTCCCCTCGCCCCGCTCACCGCTTCGTCAGGAGGCGCCCCGAGTCTTACGGCGTCTCTGATTGATGGTTTTAATTGGGTTCATTCTTTAACTGGCAGGAAATTGAATAACTCTGTGTGGTATTACCTTTTTTGTTTATAAGGTTTTCCTTTCTTTTTTTTCTTTTTTTTTGCATAGAGTTGATTGGATTTTGTGTGTCTATTGGCTTACTTTATTTCGTTATTCATCAATTCGATCCTTCCTTTCATTGCTTTTCGCTTTCCTGTTGTAAATCGAAGTACAATATCCTTAAAAGTCATTGAGGGTTGTAATTAGAATTCCTGTTTATTTTCCTTCTCTTTTTTATCCCAATCAGTCGAACAATCGTGTTGATAAATAATCTTGGAAAGAGGAAATCACAACAACACGTGCATTTCTTTGTCTATTTCCCCTTTTTCTTCCACTTATTGAGAGATGGTCAAATATTAAATGGTTCGGCTGAGCACCACCTGGTAAAGGATTGGCTGGAGGAGGAGGAGGAGGAGGAGGAGGAGGCGGGCGGAAGAGCCTCACATTAAGACTCTGGCTGGGAAATATTACCACGAATATGTTAGCCTTCGGTGATTTGTTACGAAGCAGAGTGGGCAATGTTGAGTGGTGGTGGTGGTGGTGGTGGTGGATGAGTGGTGGTGGTGGTGGTGGTGGTGGTGATGGAGGCGCCAGTGGAGGTAGGTGGTGTTGATTTTGGAAGCATGCGATGTTTTGGAAGAAAATCCCTCACCATTTATCGCTTCCATCAACCTTTACCTCAGAAAAAAGTCTCTCTTGCCTCACAATTTCCATCCTCGTTTCATCAATTCACTTTCTTCCCATTGTTTCCTTCATTCAGTCTTCAAAGGATGAATCGCGTGTCCTTTTCTTGTCCTGAAGGAATCGTATAGCAAAAATCAGTCCAGAAAATTAATTAAAGAGAATCAGGAAGGATAAAATGAAGAGAAACAGAAGATAATACCCATATCCTTTATCTGTCAGGGAGAAAACGTGGGGATTAAATGATGATCTTACTGAAAAGAGTAACAGAGAGGAAGAAAAAGGATGAAATAATAGTAAGAGTGAAGGATGGAATAAAAGAGAGGGAGGAAAGAGTGAACAGGATAAGTGAAGAGGCAGAAATTGGTCTATTAATTTGAAAGTCTTCCACATTCTTCTCTTCTCATTCCCTCGTTCTCCTATTCATTTTATTCTTCTCCCAATTCTTTTTAAATTTACTCCCACATATCTTCCCTCTTTATCCCCCTCCTCCTCCCCCTTCTCCTTCTCCTCCTCCTCCTCCTCCTCCTCCTCCTCCTTCTCCTCCTCCTCCTCCTCCTCCTCCTCCTCCTCGAAAGAAGAGTGAAATGCTTAAAAATATGAGAACAGAAATATTACCAAATAAATTTCAAACATCAAAACTGAACACACGAATTAATGACAATGATAGTAATGCCGAAGAAAATGACACAGAAATAAATAAATAAACCCAAAGAACCAAAAAAATATAAAACCAACGAATTCGAAATAAAGAAACACGAAAAAAGAAACAAAAAAAAAGAAAAGGAAAAGAAACACAACTTACTTTCACTACAACATTCCCCAAGAAAAGGTAATGAAAATGGAATGAAATCAGGTGAGGCGGAGAACACAGGTGAAGCATGAAGCCAATTAAGCGTCGACCAGCACACCTTTTTTCAGATTGATTAGTCGGAATTTGGGTGAAGAAGCGAACTGGGATCCTGACGAAGGCGAGGAAGAGGGGGAAGACGCAGCCACGCACCGCTAATATACGACTTACCCAAAGGACGCCTCATGCATTTATTCAGCGTTATATTTCATGAAGGGATGTAGCGAGGAGGGGACGAAGGCTGGCTCAGGCGTCACGGGGCCCTCTGTGTGTGTGTGTGTGTGTGTGTGTGGTGTTCGTTATTTAATTCATTTCATCCTCTCTCCTTTTTTTTTTTTTTTCTTCTTCCTTCAGTGTTTTTTTTTTTTTTTTTTTTTTGTCGTTTTGTTCATCTTTCTTCTTCTCTTTTGTTTTGCTTTTTTATTTTCTTTCCTTCATTTTTCTCTTTTCTTCTTCTTCCTTTATTTTGGTTCTTAGAAATTCAGTTCTCTTCCCTTCCTTTCCAGTTATGTCTTCTCCCTCTCTCTATTCTTTTTTTTTTTTTCAGTATTTTCAAATCAGTTGTATCTTTTCCGTTCCATTTATACCTATTCTCTCTTTCTTATTTCTCATTTCATCGGTTTTCTTCTCCTCTTTCTCTATTTTGATCCTTAGAAACTCGGCACTCTTCCCTCCTTTCCTTTTCTCTCTTCTCCCTCTCCATTCTTTTTATTCTTTTTTTTTCATATTCAACCTACACGAATCCTCTCACTTCAGAAAAATAATTAATGTAACTTTCCCCCTTTTTTTTTCTCTCCCTTTTTCTTTTCAACAAACTCGAACAGCTGTGTCTTTCACTTGGCGTTTCATGTGTCAGTATTTTCTTTGATGTTATAGTTTTTTTTTTTTTTTCATCGATCTACTTAGCAAAATATTCTTTCATTTCGCAAACTTATTTCAAATTTTTTACTTGCTTTCCGTGTTTTGTGTATTTTTATTGATTTTATAGAGTTCCAAAGGGATGTTTTGATTCCCCTTCCTTATTTAAGTACCTGTGTGTTTTTTTATTGCTATAATTCTACTACCTGGTTAATAAGACTAGTAAACAAGTAGAATAAATATTACAAGATTGAATTAATGTGTATAGAATTTTGTACTCCTCCTCCCCTTTGTGTTTTTGTGGCTACTTTTTGGTGTTCGTTTTAATCGTTTCAATTCATTCTCACTCTGAGTTTTTATGAAGGGGAATTACGGAATAACCTTTTTTTAATGGAGAGTCCGTCTTTTAACGTAACCTGAATGACCACAAACAATAGAACGAAATTGCTATCGATGTCTTTTTGTTCTACACCCTCATCTCTCTTCTTTCCCCGGCTTTACTTTCTCTCTCTCTCTCTTTACCTCCTTTATGATACCACCCCCCATCCCCCCATCTCCTTCCCTATGGTCTCTTCCTCCTCCATCTCCCCCATGCTGAGTGACAGAGTGAGCCGCGTGTCACAACCCCACCACCTCCGCCACCACCCCCCGCGCCACACAACGTCTTCACCCGCTAATCCAAACATGTTACTCAGCCAAACACACTAATGGCTTATTCATCGAGGGAATTTACACGGAGGAATAAAAGCCTTCATCACGACCCCCCTGGAGCTCGATCAGGGAGTTCTGTCCATGGGGGAAGGTAAAACTCAAAGGCCCCATTATTTGAAACACTTCTTCGCACCTCTACTACATTCCAAAGGCTCTATTTGGGGTTGCTCGCGTGGGATTTTAATGGTCTATAGTTCTAGTAATAGATTAAGTAAGATTTCTATATTAATAACAAAAGAAACACCCGTGGAAGCTTGACTATTCATTTATGTGGTCTTGGAAAATAGTCGTGGTGAGAGAACAAAGATTGGTATTCAGAAACGCTTTGCTCTCTCACCCACGACTATTTTCCAAGACACACAGAAATGATTAGCAGAGTTTCCAAGAGTGCTTTTCCAGTTAATAATATAGAAATCTTGCCAATCTCCCTTAAGAACCATAAAAACCCCTAAAAAAATCGTGTAAACTCAAACAAAACCTTTTATAATAACAGGCGAAGCACAGAAGAGTTTGAGAATACAACCCTTTTGTTTTTGGGAGGGTGAGCGTACCTTCCTCCTCCTCGTCACCTGGGAAGCGTGGCACACCTGGGGCGAACTCACCTGGGAAATCGTGTAATGAGACCCGCCGGTACCTCCTCCGGGACTTGTTCTCAGGGTACTATAGAGGGAATTAACAGCGGGATTCGACTGTGGCATAGCGGGGGGTGACGTGCGATACCAGACAGCCATTCCCGCCCCTCCCACCCCCTTCCCGCCCCTCTCCAGCCCCATCCCTCATGCCGCAGCCGCCCTCCTGAAGGCCTACCACGCTGGGGAGGTGCTGCAGGCGCTCCTGGTGATTTAGTAAGGCATTTCCCGGAGTGCGAGAGTTGATGTATGTTCCCAAGGCCATTACCTGCTTCCTCGTTTTTCCTGCCGTTTCGTCCTTCGCTCGGGCTTGGTACAGGCTTATATATATGTATGCGTCCACGGTCTCTCTCTCTCGCTCTCGCTCTCTCTCGCTCTCGCTCTCGCTCTCGCTCTCTCTCTCGCTCTCGCTCTCGCTCTCGCTCTCTCTCTCTCTTTCTCGCTCTCTCTCTCGCTCTCGCACTCGCTCTCTCTCTCTC